>JANAVB010036028.1:0-20320 GCA_029216955.1 Iris pallida
GCAGGGGCGTCTGACATACATCTGAAGGTTTATAGCAAACCTTTTCGGAAAATGCCAACCCTTCACCCAGCTTATGAAGAAGGGAGTCTCCTACGTCTGGACAGAAGAATGCCATAAAGCTTTCGATGATATCAAAGCTTACCTGACAAGCCCGCCGGTCCTGGTGGCATTCGTCGCAGACAAACCATTCCTCCTCTACGTTCGTGCCATGGATCATTCCCTCGGCGCTTTGTTGGCTCAGAACAACGATGCGGGCTATGAGCAAGCTATCTACTACCTCAGTAGGACATTGATCGGGGCTGAACACCGGTACAACCCCGTTGAAAAGGAGTGTTTGGCTTTGGTGTTCGCCATCCAGAAGACTCACCATTATGTTTCGGGCCAGACAATTCATGTCATCTCCCGAGTCAATCCACTCAGGGTTCTCATGACGAAGCCGGAATCTTTGAACTCCCGACTTGCTACATGGGCAAGCCTGTTGACGCCGTACAACATGGTGTTTGTTTCGCAAAAAGCAGTCAAGGGTCAAGCTCTAGCCGACTTTTTAGCTGCACACCCCATCCCAGAGTCCTCCAGACTCTATGAAGACATCCCGGATGAGGTCCAAGAATCAAACGTCACCGAAGAAAACTTCGTCTGGCGGGTGTTTTTCGATGGCGCTTCAAGAACAGGCCCCAAAGGCCAAATCATCGCAGGAGTGGGGGTGGTCTTAGTCTCCCCCAATCAGCTCGTCATCCAGCATGCTTACTCCCTTTCGAAGCTGTGCTCCAACAATGTTGCCGAGTACAACGCTCTCATCATGGGACTCCACCTGGCGCAACAGCTGGGGGTGGATCATCTGGAAGCTTACGGCGACTCAAAACTCATCGTTAATCAAATCCGAGGGCAGTACGAAGTTCGCCAAGAAGATCTGGTTCCTTACCATGAAGCTGCATTGAATATTATTTCAACCTTCACCAAGTTCTTCATAGAACACGTACCTCGGCTACAAAACCTGGAGGCTGACGCTCTGGCTGGCCTCGCAGCTTCCTTAGCGGCCCCCCTCGAGACTCAAGACTACATCACGGTAGTTGGTCGAGACTTGGTCTGTCCCAAAAACAAGCTATGCTCACAAAGGGCCCATGCCATTACGACAACTGTCGGGGTTAATGTCCGAGACTGGAGGTTCCCATTCATCGACTTCGTTGTCTATGGAATTCTCCCAGAACACCCGAAGGAAGCCGTCTCAGTCAGAAGGCGCTCCCTTCGATTTTACTATGAGGCAGCCACTAAAATCCTGTACCGACGTTCCTACGATAGACTTTTCCTTCGATGTCTATCCAACGAAGAAGCAGCCGAAGCCCTTCGGGAAGCTCACGACGGGACTTGCGGGGCTCATCAACCTGGCCCTAAGTTGCAGGATCGACTGCGACGCATGGGTTACTACTGGCCAACCATGGCAGTCGACGCCGTCAACTATGCTAAAAAGTGCCATGCGTGCCAGCTTCACGCCGACTTTATCCATACACCGTCGGAACCACTACATCCTACGGTCTCCTCCTGGCCCTTCGAAGCTTAGGGCATGGACATTGTAGGACCGATCACCCCTCCATCATCAAGGGGACACCGCTTCATCCTAGCCATCACCGACTACTTCTCCAAATGGGCAGAAGCAGTTCCGCTGACGGAAGTGAAGAGCTCTAGGGTGATCAGCTTCATCAAGCACCATGTCATCTACCGTTTTGGGGTACCTCGAAGGATTATCCACGACAACGGTCCACAGTTCATCAGCCATGTTTTCAGCAGATTCTGTGACAAGAACCACATTCAGAACGTGGCATCAACCGCCTACAATCCGACAGTAAACGGATTGGCCGAGGCATTTAACAAGACTATCGTCAGGCTACTCAAAAAGGTCGTGTCATCCAACAAACGCGACTGGGACGAAAAGCTCGGTGAATGTCTTTGGGCCTACCGTACAACGGTACGGACCCCGACGGGCAAT
This sequence comes from Iris pallida, assembly GCA_029216955.1. Taxonomy (NCBI): domain Eukaryota; kingdom Viridiplantae; phylum Streptophyta; class Magnoliopsida; order Asparagales; family Iridaceae; genus Iris; species Iris pallida. Next base: position 1,985 of record JANAVB010036028.1, read on the forward strand.
ACCCCATTCTCCTTAGTCTACGGGAGCGAAGCGGTACTGCCTCTCGAGATTCAGATACCCTCACTCTGTGTGGCGCTCACAAATCAATTATCAGAAGAAGACAACCAGCGTCGTCGTCTGCGAGAATTGGAAGCACTTGACGAAAAACGTCTCCTAGCTCAGCAGCGCATTGAACTTTATCAAGCCCGTATATCACAGGCTTTCAACAAAAAGGTCAAGCAGAGGACTTTTCAAATAGGCGACTGTTGGCCCATTGGTCATATGGTCAACCTGATTTTAATAATTGATCAAACTCTGTCTCGATATATGAAGCTAGTCAAGATGTGTCGGACTCTTGGACATGAACAAGAACAGCTATCTACACAGTTCAAGACCGAAGCTATATTTGCCTGCTCGAGTCTGTATTTCTTTTGAGCAATGTATTTTTCATTTTATTGAGTCTAGGAATACGTTGTACACCGAGTCGTACTGGCAAATAGGCTATTCCAAAATGTTTTCAAAATACTTTTAAAATCTCCTTTATTTTGATAAACATTCTTTTAAACAACAGCTTCAAAAAGGTTTTCAAAAATCCCCAAAAATTGATTTTAAAACCCTAACCTAACCCTGACAGAACTCGGCCAGAGTTCGGCCAGAGTTCGGTTGGTGGCCGTTTGATTTTTGAAATCTCTGGAACTTGGTCCTCCTGTAGTTGCGGATTTGACCGAGATTTCCTCATCGAGTTCTGTCCGAATTCTGCCAGAATTCTGTCTTTGGAATTCCTATAAATAGAGAAGGATTTCGATCATTTCAACTCACTCATTCACTTTCAATCTTCTCTCTATCTAAAGCTTTCAGTCTTCCAAAGAGTTTTCTTGAGCTTTAAATTTCAGATCCTAAGCCAATTACAATCCTCTAGTCGATTTGCCAGTGCGGTACGGTCTAGAAGTTTCTGAGAGATTGTAATCAGAAGGCTTGATTGAAGAATACCTCTTCACATTTGAAGTTGGACGAGTTCTTCGTATCAAAGCTCGCGTTGTAGAAGTTGCAAGGACTTCGTAAGAAAACTTGCGGTTTACCAATAGTGGATTCAACTGGTAGCAAGAGTTCTACCGACTGGATTAGTCCTCAACAGAGGAAAACCAGTATACGTCGCTGTCTTTGCGTTTGCTTTCTTATCTCTGCCTTTACTTTACTTAGTTGTGATTATTATTCTGTGATCTTGCTGCTAACATTTTTTTATTAGCAATTTTTCGCTGCCTACTCTATTCACCACCCTCTAGAGTATTGTGCTTTACGATTTCGTTCCTACAATTGGTATCAGAGCAGGTGATACAGGTAAAGCAAGGTAACAGTGCAATTATTTATTCTTTTTATTAACTGTTATATAGATCACAGCACAACACATGGCAACTGTGAAATTCACAAGTGAATGCCAGGCCACAAACAGACCTCCACTGTTTGATGGTACGAACTATACCTATTGGAAAACACGGATGAGTTTCTTCTTGAAATCTCTTGACTTTGATTTATGGTCTATTGTTATTGATGGCTATCAAAAACCACCTCGTATAAATGTTGATGGAGTTTTAGTTGAAAAACCCCATAGCAGATATACAGAGGAGGAAAAGAAAAAGGCCAGTCTTGACGCACGTGCTATTAATGCTCTATTTTGTGCTTTAGACAGAACTGAATTTAACATGGTGTCTATCTGCACAACGGCTAATGAAGTGTGGAAGCTACTTGAAGTCACACATGAAGGCACGACTCAAGTCAAAGAATCTAAAGTCAGCAGACTTACTCAAGAGTATGAGGTGTTCAAGATGAAGCCCAACGAAACAGTTACTCAAATGTTCGAAAGATTCTTGGATATTGTAAATCCTTTGTCCTCCCTAGGCAAAGAGTACAGTAACCATGAAAAGATTCGCAAACTCCTGCGAGCACTTACCAAGAACTGGATTCCGAAGGCTACTGCAATCATTGAAGGGAACGACCTCACATCTATGTCCCTCGAAGTACTCATGGGTAAGCTACTCACTCATGAACTGGAGCTACAAGATTTTGAAGAACCTGCACCAAAGGAGAAGACGATCGCTTTCAAGGCTCAGCACAGAAAAGCTGCTGAAGGCGACTCAGACAGCAGTGAATCTGATGCTGAAGATCAAGCACTCCTAGCAAGAAAATTCAAAAGATTCATGAGATATGAGAAGAGAGCCAAAGAAAACAACAGCAGCAACAACTGGTATCAAGATGATGCTGTCTGCTACGGCTGCAAGAAGAAGGGACACATGAAGAAGGATTGTCCTACAAACTCATCATCAAGCAAGAAGAGCAACATGTATGAAAAAGGGAACCTGAAGAGATCAACATCTAGGAGATATGCCAATACCAGCATATGGCATGAAAGTGAAGCCAGCGACTCAGAAGACGAACAATCAGAAGACGCTGCAAACGTATGCTTTATGGCATCCGATCAGGTACCTACTGAACCTGTAGTTGATACTTATGATGACTTCACCTTTGAGCAATTAGGAGATGCCTTCAGTGACCTGATGACTGATTACAGGAAACTGCGTAGCAAGTATCAGACATCTAAGAAGGTACTCAAAGAGTACAAAGGTGAAATAGGTAGACTTACCGACCTACTAGCTGAGGTTAGAAATAATGTTAGTGAGTCTGGTGAGCTTTCTTCAATAAAGCTCTTATTACACGAGACTACCAAGTCATCTGAAGAGAAAGACAAAGTTATTGACCAACTCAAGGAAGAACTTTCTAAAGAGAAGAAAAGTCTTCAAAGTGCACAAATCAGAATGGAAACACTCACTTCTGATTATACTAAGTTATATGACACTTCCAAAAGATTGGAAATTAGGTTAGGAAAACAGCCTGAGCCTGCTGCTTCCTATCCTAACACGTGTCACTTACCGAAAAATCGGAACATTCCCAAGCCAAACACTGTCAGACCTAACCCTATCAAACCTTTACCCCAAAAGGTTAAGCCCAAACAGGATTATAGGCATGCTTTCTTCTATACTAGAAAACCTAAACCTACCAACCATGTACACCACTCAGCTTTCAACACTCGACATGCAAAATGTCATTATTGTGGCCTCATTGGTCATATTTCATCTGCATGTAGAATCAGAAAGCTTGTTGATTTAAATATTTATGCTTGGATACCAAAGGCTAACATTTCAGGACCCTACAAGAAATGGGTACCAAAAGTTTCATCTGCAAACTGTTTTGTAGGTGGAACACCCTTCACATGCTAGAAGCAAATGGATCCTCGACAGCGGTTGCTCACGGCATATGACCGGTGATGCTACACTATTTGCAACACTGTCGAAGAAAAAGAAGGAATGCTATGTTTCCTTCGGTAATAACTTGAAAGGGTATATTATTGGTATCGGTGATGTTGGTAAGTCTCCCTATCCTGTTATTAAAGATGTCTGTCTGGTTACCGAGTTGAAACATAATCTACTCAGCGTAAGTCATTTGGCTGATCATGGTTATGGCATCAACTTTGGTAAAGACAAATGTACTATAGTTGATAGCTCAACTGGTAGTACTATCTTTGAAGGTATCAGGGAAGACAACATATATGTTTTCTATTTGTTGGAAGAAACTAACATTTCAGGTAGATGCTTAATGGCTAAAAGCGATGAGAGTCATCTGTGGCATATGAGACTCGGTCACGCAAATATGGACACAATATCAAGATTATCCACAAAGAAGCTAGTACGCGGTTTACCGGACATTACATTCAAGAAGGATTCGGTATGCAGCCAATGTGAAAAGAACAAAGCTACCAGATCCACATTCAAGTCAGTAAACGCAGTATGTACTACTAGACCTCTACAATTGCTTCATATGGACTTATTTGGTCCTAGCAGAGTTGCTAGCCTCGGAGGTAAGCTTTATGCTTTCGTAATTGTAGATGATTTCTCTAGATACACGTGGGTATACTTCTTGACACGCAAGAATGATGCATTATCCGAATTTGTCGCCTTTTGCAAGAAAGTTCAGAATGAAAAAGGTTACATGATCACTCGTATAAGAAGCGATCATGGTGGCGAATTCGAGAATGCAGATTTTGAGCAATTTTGTGACACACACGGCTTTGTACACGAGTTCTCCTGCCCTAGGACTCCACAACAAAATGGAGTTGTGGAACGTAAGAACAAAACTCTATCCGAAATGGCCAGAGTGATGTTAAACCAGTTTAGTCTACCCAAATATTTCTGGGCTGAAGCTGTCAATACAGCTTGCTTTGTTCTCAATAGAGTTCTAATTCGACCCAAATCGAAGAAGACTCCATTTGAGTTATGGTTTGATAGAATTCCATCTGTTTCATATTTTAGAATATTTGGTTGTAAATGCTTTATTCTTAATACTAAAGATAATTTGGGAAAGTTTGACGAAAAGGCCGATGAAGGTATATTTTTAGGTTATGCGGCCAAGAGCAAAGGATACAGAGTCTTCAACAAACGAACCATGATCATCGAAGAGTCAATCAACGTCACTTTTGATGAACTAAATCAAATGACTATCGATGACAATGACGAAGATCCAACTGTACCAAGCTCAACAACAGCTGATTCTCAACCAAGCTCGGCACTAGCTGATCCTCCTAGAGAAGATCCAGGAACCAGCTACCTTCAGAGTCTGCCGAAATGATTAAAATTTACAGCTGATCATCCAAAGGATTTGGTAATTGGTGACAATACCAAAGGTGTAAGTACTCGTACATCCAGTAGAGATATTGTTTCAAGTGTTGCATTTATTTCACAGCTAGAACCCAAAACTATTGATGAAGCATGTAGTGATAGTTTTTGGATAGATGCTATGCAAGAGAAATTAAACCAATTTGAACGAAATCAAGTTTGGGAACTTGTTCCCAAGCCTATTGATCGTCCGGTCATTGGCACCCGTTGGGTATTCCGAAATAAACTAAATGAGAATGGTTTAGTGACTCGTAATAAGGCTTGACTCGTAGCTCAAGGATACAATCAAGAAGAAGGTATCGACTACGATGAGACTTATGCCCCAGTTGCGAGATTAGAATCCATTCGCATGTTATGTGCATTTGCATGTTTTCATGATTTCAAATTATTTCAAATGGATGTCAAGAGTGCATATTTAAATAGTTTTATAAAAGAAGAAGTTTTTGTAGCACAACCTCCAGGTTTCACAAATTTTAAAAACCTTGATCATGTTTTCAAGTTGAAGAAAGCTTTGTACGGTTTGAAACAAGCCCCTCGTGCTTGGTATGATCGACTAAGCTCTTTCCTACTTGACAACGGTTTTTCAAAAGGCAATGTTGACACTACACTTTTTATTAAGTCATTTAATGGTAAGCTTCTTTTAATACAAGTCTATGTAGATGATATCATATTTGGATCTACTGATGAATCTCTGTGTCAAGAATTTTCTAAGTGTATGCAAAATGAGTTTGAGATGAGCATGATGGGATAGCTGAAATACTTTCTCGGACTGCAAATCAAACAAACTGACAATGGGACGTTCATAAATCAAGCCAAGTATACAAAAGATTTGCTAAAGTTCGATCTGGACAATGTCAAACCTATTGGCACTCCGATGGCAACTTTAACAAAGCTTGATATTGATGAACAAGGCAAGCTGGTTGACACACGTAAGTATCGAGGTATGATCGGTAGTTTACTTTATTTAACTGCTAGTCGTCCAGATATAATGTTTAGTGTTTGTCTGTGTGCACGTTTTCAAGCTAATCCAAAGGAATCACATCTGTGCGCAGTTAAGCGTATCTTTCGATACCTTAAGGGCACTTCTTCTGTTGGCTTGTGGTATCCCAAAACTAAGTCCTTTGACCTTACTGTTTATTCAGATGCAGATTTTGCTGGATGCAAAGTTGATAGAAAAAGTACCAGTGGCACATGTCATTTCTTAGGCAAAGCTTTAGTCTCATGGTTTAGTAAAAAGCAAAATTCTGTAGCCCTATCAACAACAGAGGCTGAGTATATCGCCGCAGGATGTTGTTGTGCTCAGATTTTGTGGATGAAACAAACCTTGGAAGACTATGATTTATTTTATACACATATTTCCATTTTCTGTGATAACACGAGCACTATTAATTTGACTAAGAATCTTGTATGTCATTCTCGTACAAAACATATCGAGATTAGACATCATTTTCTTAGAGATCATCATCAAAATGGAGATATTGACCTTGTATACATAGATACTGAGAATCAATTAGCTGACATTTTCACAAAACCTCTAGCAGAAGATCGTTTCAATTATTTACGTCGAGAATTAGGAATTTTGGACGTCAATAATATTAATTAATTTTATTTTATGATTTTATTTCAATATGCAAAAACTGTGTTAGAGATAAGCCAATAAAGAGTCTGTCTGTCACCACAACTACGGTTGAAGCGAAGCGGTACTTAAGAGTTCCCCGGTGAACCTCCGCTAGCTGGGACAGTACTCCTACAGCTAATCTGAAACAGTCGCTGTGTAATGATATTTAATCTATAAAATAATATTAATTATGTTATTTTAATGTCAAAATTACTAATCTTTGAATTAAATATTTGAAATGAACCAATGAAAAAGAAAGTATTTCAAACCAAACCCAGGCGAATTCGGCCAGACTTCGGACCGAATTCGGCCCGAGTTCGGTTGAGGGTGTCAGGTTATATATACCAGAACCCGAGAGCCTTTCTTCCTCATTGCTTCTAAACTACATCATAACCAGCAACAGCAGCCGCGAAGGAGCCCCGAACCCTAGCTTTTCACCACCCCTATCTTCTAATCCAAGTGGTGAAATCAATCCAAACTTTGGATTTGTGCGGAGTTCGTCGTTCTCTTCGACATACTTTGATTTCGGGAGGTATAACTCCATCCTTCTCCACTTTTCAATTAGTGCATATTTACTTCTATTTGCACAAATGGCACCTAAGGGATTCAACCCCTTTAAGAGGAAGAAGACAACCAACCAAAGTGAGGAAGGTTCATCTTCGGATCCACCGACTAATTCCCTATTTTCACCAGTCCAATCTAGCGACGGCGCGTTCGACGGGTTTTACTTTCAAACCCTAGACCAAGCCTTACTGTGGTATGGAGACTTCTCCATGAGATCCATATGCACAGGCGCACCCCATCAAGTGGGCTGTATTTCCTGATCATCGCCATTTCTTTGAGGCATTAGGGTTACAGCATTTTGTTAAACTTTGTTTTCCCGTAGCAACTAATGCCATTAGATTGTTTTACTGCAATATCATATTAAACACTTTTGATGTAAGCACACGTGTTGGAGGATTAGATATCAATTTCAATGATGTTCTCTTAGCGGAGATCCTTGGTATTCCCAACGAAGGTGAACCGCTTGTTGACATCACTGAGTTTGATTTTTCCGAAGGCACGACACTTACAAGTTTCAAAGCTGAAGTTTGTGCACCTGATAGAGTTCGCTCTGGAAAGTTCAAGGCAAACAACCTGAACTTGTTTAATTATGAATTGCACCGTATCATTTATTCTACTCTCCTTCCAAAGTCTACTTCGAAGGATGATCTCACGTCTCTTGAATTATCTGCTATGTATCACATTCTTAAGGGGATTCCATTTTCTGCCCCTAAGACCATTATTCAGATGATGGGACGTTGTCGTGCAAGAGATAGAAATCTCTCTTATGCGATGATTCTCCCACGCATCTTCCAGCGTTTCGACATCGACTTATCTACTTGTGCTTAAGACCCTGAGCCCAAGGTTCTCAAGTTATCTCGTCGCAGTATGATTGCATCTGCTCCTCCTCCTGCTCCTGCTACTGCTCCACCTCCTCCTCCTCCTCAGCAGTATGCTATGACTTTTGAGGGCATACACCAGCACCTTTCAGATTTGCACGTCTCGATGACGGACATGGCTCGCAAGCGTGATTTCCGCGACGTCACCCGTTATCAGACGATTGCAAATTCATTAGCTGATCTTCGTTTCGCCTAGACTGGACATTCAGCCGGTTCCATCCCTAGAGATCCAGCTTTCTCTGGTTACCGCTGTGAGGATGAGGCTGTTCATGCCTACTTCCAGCCCGGTAACGCATATGATTGGTGCCGTTCTGACCGTGCTCCTCCTCGTGATTATGTTGGTGAGTTTTACACTGGCGCTCCTCACCCTTCTGGCGCGGGTACTTCTGGCGTTGGTCCTTCTGGACATGCTGGTCATCATACTGATGATGATGATGAGGAGGAGGAGTTTTGATTTGTTAGTTGATATGAGACTTAGACATTATCTACTGTACACTTGGAAATGCTCCGACATTCCAAGTTTATCTATTTTTCAGACTTTATTATCAGTATTTTTGAGGACTTGTACTGGATTTGATTTTATTGATGTCATCTGAACATCTTTATCATTATCTTTATGGATTTTGTAGTTTATGGTTCACATCAGTTTATTTACTTAGCATATCTTTATCTGCTTCTCACTATAAACTGCCTGTGACATAATTCTTTGTTTATTATAATCTGCCTGAGTACAAATACATGTCTGTGATGTCATTCAAATTTTCTTTACTATTATTTATGTATTTTCTTGTGTTTCTTCACTGTTTGTTATTTATGCATTGATTGCGGGGGAGTTTTTCTTCTTTTGCAATTATTTTGCTAAATGACAACGGGGGATAAAAATAAAGATCTAACATTTCTTTTGAGAAAATGCAGGACATGAACAATTTTTGTTTTTATTTCAAGCTTAAATGTTATATCATTCATAGTTTGTCAATTATCAAAATGGGGGAGATTGTTGGCCCATTGGTCATATGGTCAACCTGATTTTAATAATTGATCAAACTCTGTCTCGATATATGAAGCTAGTCAAGATGTATCGGACTCTTGGACATGAACAAGAACAGCTAGCTATCTACACAGTTCAAGACCGAAGCTATATTTGTCTGCTCGAGTCTGTATTTCCTTTGAGCATTGTATTTTTTATTTTATTGAGTCTAGGAATACGTTGTACACCGAGTCGTACTGGTAAATAGGCTATTCCAAAATGTTTTCAAAATACTTTTAAAATCTCCTTTATTTTGATAAACATTCTTTTAAACAAAAGCTTCAAAAAGGTTTTCAAAATTTCCCAAAAATTGATTTTAAAACCCTAACCTAACCCTGACAGAACTCGGCCAGAGTTCGGCCAGAGTTCGGTTGGTGGCCGTTTGATTTTTGAAATCTTTGGAACTTGATCCTCCTGCAGTTGCGGATTTGACCGAGATTTTCTCATCGAGTTCTGTCCGAATTCTGCCAGAATTCTGCCAGAATTCTATCTTTGGAATTCCTATAAATAGAGAAGGATTTCGATCATTTCAACTCACTCATTCACTTTCAATCTTCTCTCTATCTAAAGCTTTCAGTCTTCCAAAGAGTTTTCTTGAGCTTTAAATTTCAGATCCCAAGCCAATTACAATCCTCTAGTCGATTTGCCAGTGCGGTACGGTCTAGAAGTTTATGAGAGATTGTAATCAGAAGGCTTGATTGAAGAATACATCTTCACATTTGAAGTTGGACGAGTTCTTCGTATCAAAGCTCGCGTTGTAGAAGTTGCAAGGTCTTCGTAAGAAAACTTGCGGTTTACCAATAGTGGATTCAACTGGTAGCAAGAGTTCTACCGACTGGATTAGTCCTCAACAGAGGAAAACCAGTATACATCGCTGTCTTTGCGTTTGCTTTCTTATCTCTGCCTTTACTTTACTTAGTTGTGATTATTATTCTGTGATCTTGCTGCTAACATTTTTTTATTAGCAATTTTCCGCTGCCTACTCTATTCACCCCCCCTCTAGAGTATTGTGCTTTACGATTTCGTTCCTACAGCGACCTGGTCCTGGCAGTCAGGAGGCCGATGGTGTTGACTCACAAAACACCAGGAAAGTTCGAGCCCAAGTGGGAGGTACCTTTCATTATAGAGACGGTGTACTCAAACGGTGCTTACCGTCTCGCTCGACCAAACGGGGACTTGTTCATGATGCCCATCAACGGCAAGTTCCTAAAGAAGTACTACTCTTGACCTCTTTCAAATATGTACTTCCATCTCTACCCAACAAGGGAGTCAGTGGACCTGGTCATCAGAGCTCACATACATCTCCCCTTCACAAAATCCTATTCTTTCGGAACCCAGTTGTTCCATAGCATCCTATCCCCAGTATAAGAACAACCACGTCCACAATTACCTCTGAGTTGCTCCTCTATGCCCTGCAAAGCGTAATCTTACACCACGTAGGATTGTGCTGCTTATCATGTTTACCACGTCCACATTACCTTTGAGTAAACATCCCGTACGAACAACCCCTGCGTTGCCGTACATCGATCGCAGAACTTCCATGTCCATATTACCTCTGAGTAGTTCCGCGTATCCCTCCAGAATCACTCCTACCACGTCCATAACACCTCTGAGTAGGAAGATTCTGTCATTTGAACCCCGTATTTTTCACGTCCACATTACCTCTGAGCAAACATGTCGGTTCTCTCAAACTTATTATTTGTACCTAAAAACCAAGGTGCACAAAAGTTAATAGGTCCACACAAATCAAGTTCATGACAGCAAAAATGAACACACCACAAAACTCTTTATTCTTTATTTAAAGGTAAAGGATTACATCCTCAGCAGGAGTTGCAAATTACACAAAATAACAAAAAAAGAGACTGCAATCCCTAAGCATCACTGGGATTGGCAGAAAGCTCTTCAATCTGATGCTTCAAGTCTACCGCCCGAGTCTCTGCGGTCGCCAAGACCCGGCGTTCGGCTTCTTGACGCATCACCTCTACAGCTTCAGAGGCAGTATCATTCTCATACTTCTCGTCTAGCTGTTGCTGGTGGTGGGTCGGGGAAAGGATCTGGCGGGTAAAAGCTGCTTCCTCCTCCTTAGATGCTACATGTTCAGCCTGGACTCGCTCAGCATCTAACAAGAGTTGGGCTCGCTGGTCTTCAAGATGGCGGATCTTGGCAGTGACCTCCGCTATGCTAGCTTCCAACGAGGCCCGCAACTCCACCTTTTCCTGCGTGGATTGAGATAGCCTCTCCACCGTAGCCTCAGCTTCGGCCACCTCGCGGTCCCACACAGCCACCATGGCCTGATACGACGACTCGACTTCAGCTATCAATCTCTCCTTTTCTGCTTCTATCAGAGCAGAAAAATCATTCCACCGGATACTTTGAAACTCGGAAAGAAGCTGGTCGAGCTCGGCCACCGATGCCTCCAGAATCTCGGCCATATGATCGTGGCCCTGGTGGGAACGTATCAGACCAATGTAAGGGAGCGTCATGGCTTTCGCCGTCGCAAAACTCCCATTTGCATTCATCACGGTCGATACACCTCTCTGCAGCATCTTGTACACTGCCTCAACAACAAACTTCACATACTCGTCCGCGTCTGCCAACACCTGAGGCGTCATAGCAGGAGTTGGAGGAGTTGCTCTTGACAGCGGACCTGTAGAAGACCCACCGACCTCAATCTGCGAGGCTGCAACCTCAACCTCAGCGGACCCTACTTCGTCAGGGGCTTGCACTTCATCACTGGCCCGAGGTGCCAACTGGACGGAAGGAGTCGGATGAGGTGTCGACACTGTCCCCCAAGTGGAAGGAGCAGGAGGTGTGTCCTCCACCACATGGCCCTTGCCCTTATCAGAGTCAACGCCGGATGATCCCCCGATATCTGGATTGATGGTTTTATCCCCAGCTGGGGCAAGACGACTATCCCTTTCATTCGAACCGACGAGATTCGCCCTTGACAGTTCAACTTCCCGTAAAGCCAGAGTCGGATCACCTGCATCAGCTCCCCCTACAGGGACGGGTGTAGGGATCGGCAGTGACGTTGATCCTACCACATCAGCCTCCATTTCCGAGGCAGGGGTAGGACTTGGCCACGAAGTCTCGTGTGCGACTAGCGTCTCGGTACCGCAACCGGGGGGAAGCCCAGTCGGCATATTCTTGTCAGAGACGTCTCCGCTAGACGCAATCTCTCTGACAGCTTGATCAATATCTTCCTGCGAGCCATCGTCAGAAGAAGACGAGCTCCATGCTTCTTCCTCGTCTGAAGGACTTTTCTCACAACTTCCCTTGAGGCCTCGATGCTTCCAGGCACCCCCTCAATGGATGGTTCTACTCCCGATCGAGGCTCCACGCCACCCTCCTGAGGGATCGATCGAGAGACCTCAGGCGCTGATACACCTTCAGCCTCTCCTCCAACGTATCCCGGAGATACCGAAATCTCCACAGAAGCGACGTCATCAGCGCTCCCTTCCCTGGGAGATTCTATAATCGGAGGAATGCACTCGTCGGAAGAGCTCGCCACCTCCTTCGGTCTGCTGATACTCGGTTTCGAAACCCGAGACTTCCTCTTCGGCACCTTCTAAAAGAGAAATGAGGACATAAGTCACAAAAATCAAAGAATAAATCGGACTGTGTAGGATGTCTTTACCTCAGCGGGAGCTGATTCTGTTGGTACTACAGGTGGCACCTCCGGAGCTCCCACCTTCGGAGTCGTCGCTTTCTTTGGTCTTTTTGGCACAGACGAACCAGCGTCCGCATCAGCTCGCCTCTTTCCAGCTGGGAGCACGTCCTGAGTACCCCCCGCTGATGCTGCAGCAGCAGCCCGATAACCTGCAGCCGCCGGTGGACAATATGACCGGGCCGCCGCCAGCATGTTTTTCGTTGCCTCTAGCTGGGTGCCAACAATGAAGATGGTCTCCCTGTCATAATCCGGGAACGCAGTGTTCATGGCGCAATACAGCTTCACAGCCGAATACAAGATTTGCGGCCGAGGGTTGTGAACTGGAGTAGTGAAACGAACTCCAGTGCATCTGGCGTTGTAATATTGCCAACCCCGGGCCCCATCCAGTAAACTCACGACGAACCCCAGACTATTACTGGGGTTCCTTAACATTAGCTGGGTGTAACCAAACTGGCGCACGAACCGACTCGGAAGATACGGTTCCAGATAACACCTATTTTTGTTGCGGTAGACCAGATGGGACGGTCGAATACTCTGCAACCAGTGAAACGCCCATGTCGGCAGGGCGATCGCATCTTCACCGGAGTCTTCCAGTTCTTGGTCAGCCTCAAAATCTGTGAAGACGGGATAGACCTTGGTGATCTCCCACCCTTGAAGATAAGACAAAACCTTCTTGCAGACAGGGACACCGGTATGCAGCCACTTCCTCTTATAGAAGCGACGGATAAAGGCGTCACCTTCAACATGATCCTCTTCAGGGCCTGGGCTCATCACATTTGGATGATGCAGAATCAACCATCCCATCAAATAATGGAATGGTAGCTCAGCTCGGGGAAAGTTGTCTTTCTTGCCCCTCTTGTGGACCACATCATCGGCAAAATCTCTCAAACCCCGCAACAGGTTACACACCATTGCGGGAAGGAGTGCCAGAGGACGACCAAAAACCAGTTTTACCGTTGGCAAAATGAGGTTCCTGCTCACTCTCTCTACGGATCCAGATCCGCTCGAGAACACATAGTCCCGGAGCCATATCATCAAGTATGCAGTCAACACTGCCTTGGAAGACATTCGGTGCACGCAATGCCAGAAACAACTATATACGTCGGCACCACTCTCGTTTGAACGAGGTGTCTTCTCGCCCAGTCGGCTCATGTCGGAGGTCACCTCCGTGTGACTCAGTCCTTGCTGAGTCACAAACAGAATCTTGGAGGGGTCCGTCAGGTCCTGCTTGAAGACATAATCTCTCCAAGCTGTCACATGGGGCTGTGACCCGCCCCTCTCCCTTCGTTGCATCATATAATGGTGGCTTGCCACCTCCTTGAAAACAACTACCATTTCTGGGTCCTTGTCTTCCAGAACCTGAATCTCTTCATTTGTCGGGAAATATTCCTCATATGGTTCCGAGCCCCAAGGAAGCTTGGACACCTCATACATCTCATGGAGGGCCAATCCCAACTCCCCTACCGGAGTAAAAAAGGTGCCAGTCTGGGTGTTGAACATCTCCAGGAGGGCAATAAACATATGTCGATTAAGATCGACACCTGCTTGGGTGGCACGAAGAGCAGCGGTCAGCCCAATCGCTTTCAGCTCAGTTTTGAACTTCGTCAAGACCCAAAGGGTCAGCTCGTCCCACTTTGACACGTGGTGACACCAGCCCTCAACCCGAAAATCTCCTTTCGGATACATAACATTCGATGTTAGCATCCGGCTCGCAAAGGTCGAAGCACCGAAGGCAAAAGTGTCGGGAGGAACATCACTATAAATGCTCCCAGGGTGCAAAGCTCGGCAATGGTACGAGGTCCCGGCTCGCGAGGAGGCGAAGGTATCTCTTTGATTTGAAGTAACATCAACACGAAGGGTACCCCCCACTGCCCCTCCTTGAGAAGGAGTAAGTTCCCATGGCATCCTCCTCTTGGAGGCCAAATGGTAGAAAGCCGTCAGTGGCAATTGACGCTCAGACTGCCGCATGTACAGGGCCACGCCCTTCGCTGTGAAGAACCAGTCTTCTTTGATCTTCAGTACCTTCGCTTCAGTGGAGATCAAGCGGTCAGCAAACAGAAAGGCCGTTTTCAAGAAAGTCACATTCTCGGATTCAGCGGATTTCAGTTTGCCGCTCTCCATCATACTTTGGAGAAAAATCGGCGACTGATCCCGGATTTGCAACATCCTCTCGGGAGACCGATCCAACATGATAGCAGCCTTCGCTGGGTTAATAACTTCCTCGTTGAAGTCGACCCCCATTTGGCAAAGCGAAGCATCCAGAAGGACTTCGTTTAGTAACGAGATAGTCATTGACACTGACACAGCAAAAACAAAAGTCAGGAAAAATTTAGAGGCTTCAAAGACAAAACATTTTGGGGCGCATCAGCAGCCTGGCGCATAATCGGAGCCCAAGCCCATGTGCATCAGCAGTGAAGCTTCAGCGCATAATCAGGGCCTAAGCCCATGCGCGTCAGCAGTAAAGCTTCGGCGCATAATCAGGGCCCTAGCCCATGCGCGTTAGCAGTGAAGCTTCGGCGCATAATCAAGGCCTAAGCCCATGCGCGCCAGCAGCGAAGCCTCGGCGCATAATCAGGGCCTAAACCCATGCGCGTCAGCGGAGGAGCCTAAGCGCATCATCAGGACAGAAGTCCATGCGCGTCAGCAACAAGGAGTTAGGGCACAGCAACAGGATGCAACTCATCTGTACGCCCCAAACTCGTCTAAAAAAGAGTTGGCAACTTCAAAATCAGAAGACACCCACCCGTCACCGCGGGTCGAACGTCGGCGGGAGTCACAGTAACGACAGGAGCGTCCTCTTCATCGAACTCCATCGGCTCCTTACCCCGGCCTTGTCCTCGGCCAGCACCACCGCGAGGAGTCATGGGAGCCATTTCAAAGAAGTTAGGGTTTTGGAAGAAGAACTCTAAAGAAGAAGAAAGCAAAGAGAGGAAGAACTCTCTCTCTCTCTCTCTCCATCAGATGCCTATTTATAGGCTTGGTCGCACGCGTGAACCGATGAAGGGTGACGCCAGCCGCCGCTTGGGGTTTTGTGAAATGATAACTGCAAATAATCCAAAAAGATCATCATTAAATCTTTTTGTTTATTTTCGAAGCGTTATCATTTGCATTTAACACTGAAGAGGAGCATGCGCCTCATTACAGATGCGCGGAGTAACCATACGCCCCGAACAGTCATGCTCCCCATTGAAGTCACTACCATGCTTCTTATTCAAAGTATTCCAAAACTTGGCAAATTTTTTTGAAAACTTTGAAGGGGGTCTTGTAGAAGCATGGAATTTCAGGCGCATCTATAGGCCAGCGTTCTTATGCGCCTAACATTACATGCGCCAGGGAGCTCTAACGAAGTACTTGGTACAGCAAAGAACAGCAAAAGCATAGACATCAAAAGGATTTTTATTTCATATAAAAGTCTATTACATGTCTAAAAAAGGCTTTACAAAGGAGAATTTCTGCAAAAAGAAAGATCCTAAGACTCCTGCCAAGCGCATCATCAGTCAGGCGCATCACCTCAGCATTTCAGTCAGGCGCATCACCTCAGCATTTCAGTCAGGCGCATCACTTCAGCGTCTTAGTCAGGCGTATCTATTTCAGCGTCTCAGTTATGCGCATCATGAAGTCTCAGCATATGCGCTCTACTTCGAATCAAATGGTTCGACTAATGAAGCATTTATTGAGCTGAACAAGGGTGGGAGATCAACCCCACTCTAGCTAGAGGAAGAGCTCTCCAAAGCCCGAGGAAGAGGAGAGCACCGCAATTTCGATCTGCGGCTAAAGGAGCAGCTTTCAACACAACCAGAGTGGGCAACACCCCGCTCTAGCAGGAGGAAGAGCTCTCCAAAGCCCAAGGAAGATGGGAGCACCACAATTTCGATCTGCGGCTCTTCCAACATAACGGAGACGGGGCTCGAGCATCCCGATCTTTGGATGCAACAAGCACCTTCCGCCTGCCTCAGAAACCCTCGATTCCGACTTTTGGATGTAACAGTCACCTTCAAGTGCATGAATGAAGACAATTCGTCGCATCTTCACCCTCGGAGCATCTTGTCAACAGAATGTCCTCGAGCAAATAAGTTCATTCGGAAAGACGTGAGAGAACGAGAAGCAAACTCTCTCTTTTGCTGCTATTTATAGGCCGGGCAAATCAAATCCATGCGACAAGTGGTGGGCTATCCGAATCCCGTGCAATGAATTTGCATTTATGGTGATGAACCTGACGCTTCGAATTCGGCCAAGTCAAAACGGGCTATTTAAAGCACTCGAGGAACGCAACAGTCGGACCAATAAAGACGCATCATGGCAAATGGATGCGCCGGTCAGACACCGAGCATCGTACAGACGCGCCCGTCGGTACCAAGCACCCTGTATGGATGCGCCCAACAAAGCACAGATCCATGCGTCCTAATCAACATGGACCCATGCGCCCAGTGGAACGCGGATCAATGCGCCCACTCAACAGCCCATCATCCGTCAAAGAACATTAAATGCTGAAGTCTGACATGACAGCAGCCATGCCTCGATGACATAGCAGCAACAGCTTTTACAGAAAATGAAGCGTCGCTGACGTCAGCGTCATCATTAATCTCTTCCGGCGGTTACAAGCCACGTGGCCGCCCAGCCATTCGCATGCGCCTCCGCAGCCATGTGTCCAAACTTCTACAGGCGCTTCAAGAGCCATGCGCCTCAGACCTTCCTCTGATCCCTAAAGACAGAGGTCAAGTCGCTACTGAAGCCTCGCATGCGCCTCAAAAGCCATGCGCCCAGACTGGTTCGTAACTCCTAAAGGTTGCGAGCCAAAGTCTTCTCATGCGCCCAATCCCAAGCGCATCTATCAGATTATCCTCCACCAAATCCGAGATCTTTGAGCTACGGACGCGCACCACGTGTCCTTTGACTCAATTCAGCCTATGAAGGGGTGCTAATCATCCAAGATCTCAGCAATTGAAAGATCATCTCCCCTGCTACGTGCCAGCCCACAAAAGCAGCATGAAGGATTCAACCCACAAATGATGGTGCGTCATCCATGCGCCTCCTGCAGCTTCAACCACGTGGCGTCCCCACGTACAGGCGCATCCTACATATGCGCGCATGAGCAGCCAGCCTGCAAGCTATAAATAGAGGGATCATCTCCTTCTTCCACACGGACAGAGACCGATATACACACACAGAGAGAGGCATATACAGACACTCAACGTCTTCTTCCTCTCTGCAAGCTTCAGCACCCAGAGCAACTTAGACCTTCAGAGAACCGAGAACCGTCGTCAGATCGTCAACGGAGTCAATGCATTACCACTCGCTCCATCGACACAGGGACCCCGATAAACAAAAGTGTACTCCTAGGACTACATTTAAGTCATACATTGTAATACTGTTATGTTTGTAATTGAAATTGCAATCCAAAGATTTTAATGGCAAACAGGTACCAACCATACGTCTTGCTCCACCTTCCACCCCATGGCTAGACCCACCTTTGAAGTCAATCCGTATACTTTTTCTAACCTAAGGTTCGGTCTGCTAAGGTCCGGTCTGTTGCACCCAGACTACGTTAAGAAGAATGCTCAACTCCACCTTAGAAGCAAACTTGTATAATCTAATTATACGTATCATGAATGTTTAACACAATTTGTCTTGAAGCATTAGAGTGCCTAAACTTGCCCAACTCATAGCTTGGTCTCTGATACCACTCGTCTGGAACGCGTGAGACCCGAACTAGAGTTGACCCTTGAGGTATGACACTGAACTTGACCCATATGACTTAAATGCATTATTAGGTCTTGGACCAATCCCAATTATCTATATCTCATTCTTCTATTTTTCTATCTTAGGTGGGACTAAACTTTGTAACCAAGTCCCTTGTTAATATTGAATGGCTCAAT
>JANAVB010036029.1:0-47365 GCA_029216955.1 Iris pallida
GCGACGAAAGCACGTTGCTAATATTCTAGTGGATAGCGACAAGGAGTTCCTAATCCGCGACGTCACTTTTTGTTGCTAAACATCGCTGATTATTCAGTACTTAGCAACATTGTTAGCGACACTTAGCTACGAGGATGCTGACATGCCAAAATTTGCCATGTCAGCCATTTAGCGACATTTGGCGATTATTTACGATATTGTCGGTACAGGATGGCGACGTTCCGATACACGATTAGCGACGATACATGGCGTCGCTAACCATCTTGAACATCGTTAAACATCGATAAACTGCAAAAGTGTGTTTGTCCGAGTCCGTGTCCGTGTTAGGGTTAGGATTTGTGTCTGGTGTGTTATTGTGTCAACGTGTGTGTATCTGTGTGTGTCCGAGTTAGGATTAGGGTTAGTAAATGCGTGTGTGTATACAAGTTAGGGTTAGGGTTGTATCGAATCGAAGGGGGGTTGGCCAAGAGGAGGGCTTGACCGATGAGGGTGGCCGAAAAGGAGGGGCCTGACCAAGGAGGGGTGTCCGGAGTCGGCGTCGAAGTTGCGAAGGGGAGGGGCGGAGCTGCAAAGGGGTGGCGAGCTGGTGGGGGGGCGGGGACAACACGGTCGCGGGGGTTCGGGGTCGGTGCCGGAGCTGGGAAGGGGTGGGGGGGGGGGGGGGGGTTTAGCACCATCGCACGCGGGAGTTCAAAATTTTTGAAGGGGGAAATTTTTCGAGAGGATAGGGAAATGAAGTCTGTTAACTTGTAAATAGCATTAGCGACGTCATAAACCATTGCTAAACGTCGTAACTTTATAATATTTAACAACCTATGCAAAATGACGTCGCTATAATAAAAATAATAGTGACGTCTGGCGATGTCGGACGATATCTTATTCCATAATATTATTTGTTGTCTCTAACGTCGCGGACGGTCGCTAACAGCGACGTCCTGCGACATTTATTTAGGACATCGCTATATTCATAAATTTAGCGACGTCCGAGCTTAAGGTCGCTAAAACATCACAAATTGGGCATATTTTGGTAGTGCTTTGACAAAACAAATTATCCGGTTGTGGCATTCTTACAACAAGTTAAAATTAGACTTGACGTTCAACAGCCGCATCACCACTGAAAGGACATATGAGCATCACCACCGAGTATATCAAAGTATTGACGCCGTTGAACATATCGTAGAATTCTTTTGTATCAAGATTCAGATAATCCTGATCAAAACTAGGCCTAGTCGCAGCAGATATCATCTCTCGTGCCAGGTTTCGTTGCTGATGTTCGAAGTAATCTTCCAGAGTGGACTATCTTATCTCAATCAAAGAAGGGCGGATATTGTAGGAACAAGTGTTCTCCTTGAGTCATTCATTTCTTGTAGTTATATACGAACCCTTCACGTAGAGATGCTTCCTCACAAGATCGACATCTTTGAATGGTCTATTACGATATGTGACACAAAGGACACTTGATAAGCTCCTCATCCATGAATCATGTTCCCTACTAGCATATTTGATAAATTACTCAACGATCGTATTGAAAATTATTCAGACTAATCTTGCTATCATGTTGCCGATTGTACATCCATGTACGGTTAACTAAGTATTGACATTGTTTTCTTAGCTGTAATATATACCATGTATGTTCAAAAAAATATGGATTAGGTGCCTATTATAATTTTTAGACCAAAATATCAACTCATTGCTTTGATGCTATTATATGTTTTTATTCCTAACTTGGTTCCTATTTGAACACTACTAGTCCAAATAAGGTGGTTTTAATCCTAGACAGTTTTCTGAATCGAAATTTGGCTCTCCCAATTTTTTAAATATTTAGGAAGAGTTCCTAAAACCTATCGACAGTATAAATCACACTCGGACCTGTCTAGGACCTGTCTAATGAAAGGATAATCATTTGAATTATTATTACCTTGTCGTGTCGAGCAAGCGCAACAACTGCAATAGCTTTAGGCTTATTAATCTCAAGCAAACAATATATAAGATTACTAATATTCTACAGACGCATATCTTTTCACTTGTCTTTTGATAATTTCTAAACATATGAAATATGCATGTACTTATATATAAATATTTTGTCACATGCATTTTTTTTGTCGAACTCAACAACATAACATAAGTTGATCCTTATTATCTATTAATAAACTCTCTGACTTTTAACTAAGTCGTTTTGATCCTAAATCTTAAAATTGAATTTCCAACATGAATGGATTCCTTGCTTTTGCGAATATATTTCTACTTTGTGTAGAGAATTAGAGGCCTATATATTAAATTGAACTCAACCAACATGAAGTAGATGGAAATATTTTTACCTTCCAAAAAGTCTCGAAAGTTTAATTGCCAAATACTACAACAATAGAATTCTCAATACATTAATAAATAATACTATGACATAACTTGACATAGGTCTTTTGAGTTACTAAGAAGAAATATATATATTTTATTTGTTCCCAACAGAAACATGATACTCAACCCAATCCCGTTGGGAAAAAAAAGATGAACTAAAAATAAAACAAGTTGGCTATTCCATGCCGAGATACAATATCCAAATATATAATCAAATACAGTTGTAAAATAAAAGAACGATCAAGGCCCACAAAGAAATTAAAGAAACAAACCATCGATTCTCACTTGGAAATGAAAGAAACAAGAACCTAACACCCAAGTAAACGAAAAATTATTCAGTGAGACGACTCACTATATGAGCTTGATTTTTCTTCATCTGATGGTCTGAGAATTTGAAGATGGAAAAAGAATCAAGGCTGCCACTACATGCACTTATTCATCAAGTAGAGGAGAACCAGGATTCATGATGAATCCAGTTCACTCAATAATTTCTCTAAGTAAAGGGTATCCAACTTCAAAGGTGAAAATCTAATCAAGACAACAACCAAACGAATGAGTCACATAGACAAATAATAACATGTCATAAGAGAAACAAACTCTCATTGAGAAACTAGGGACATCAAACAATCAACTAGAAGCCCTAAAAATTAACAACATATATAAGAAGAAACTCTAAAGTGTTAGAATGGGTTGGATTTCCAACCTATGTGGAGAATACCCCGGAGTGCGACGAGTCCCATCTGTGTGTCGAAGAAGCTTGGGGAGTGTATCGATCCTATTTTGGAACATATATGGCAAACAAATATATAATTGGATTTCCATATTTACTTTGATCATATATTTATGATTGGATCTTTCATATATTGACTTTTCATATAATTGGACTCCCAATTATAGCAGGCCAATTATAATTGGATTTCCATAAAATATTGATGCATATTGGAAGTTTTCATATATATATATATATTATATATATATATATATATATATAATATATATATATAATATATTGCCTTTACATGTATAGATTACCAAAGGCTTATAAAAGGTTGATGCATGCAAGTTGAAAAATATCTCAAAAGAAAAGAGTGTTTTATAATATTTGAGAGGGAGAGAGAGAGGAGAGGATTGAGGACTATTGTGAAGGAGAGATTGCTTCGAATAATTTTTTGACATATATTATTCTTGGGGGTCCGGAATCAAATTTTTCTTCTTTCAAGTGAGTTGTGGTGATTCGTGTTGGACCGGGAGGCTTGTAGAGGGTGTATTCTCTTTATTCAATTAATGGAGGATCTTCAAGGTTGGACTCCGATCATCCCGTAGTTTTTTTTGCAAGGATTTTCCACATCCAAAATTTTTATGTCTGGGATTTGTGTTTGGCATTTTTGTTTTGTGTACTTTTGTTCGATTCTCTCGCGGGACTTTTTGGTTTGGGGGAACGATTTTTTTGCTTCGTTCACCGCAGAGTGGTATCAGAGCTTTGTTCTAGAGAGGTGTCAGAAGTTGACCGTCAAATCAGAAAGTAGAGATTGACGCAAAGCCGGTGCGCATAGTAAACCTGAATGGTACCAACTATTATTATTGGCGGAGCAAGATGAAGGATTTGTTGTTCATCAAGAAGCTGCATCTTCTAGTATTTGTGTCCGAGAAGCAAAGTGACAAATTCGATGAGGACTGAAACTTCGAGCATATACAGGTGTGTAGGTACATGCAGCAGTTCGTTGACGAGAACATGTAAAACCACATTGCCACTATTGAGCTGTAACCACCATTTTTCTAAAATAAGGGTAATTTTAAACTTTTGTAAAATATATCATTTAAAATTAAATAATTTATGGTGAATTTTAATTAATTTAAAATTATTTAAATTAGTGTATTATGATTTTGATGTTTTGCTAGTGTAACCTTAGAACTGTTTAGCCTAGAGACTAACTATAACCTTGGAGGCCTAACCCGTGTGATTAGATTAGCTAAATACCACTTTTTAGTCCAAGGATATTTTGGTCCTTTTGTGACTTTTGAACTATTTAGGATTTTAATTAATTGGTAAATTTTAGATTATTTTAATAATATTTAAATTGATGTATTGTGATTTTGGCCATTTTTATATTTTAATATTTTGGGAATTGTTATATTTTAATATTGATTTTATGGGATTTGTTAAGTCGGGTTCGATTTTTATCTCGTTTCGACTTGTGTTAGTGACCCAGGTAGCTTAGACTCTAGTCGAGACCCCAAGATTAGTTAGGCATGGCCCGCAAATTCCACTAATTAAGTTAGTGTCATTAGACTAATCCCACTTGCTTAGAATGGTTAAATTAGAGACTTAAACTTGACCTTTTTGACCACAAACCTTGTCATGATTTAAGTTGACCCAAAGGAGAATTGTAGGAGCATCTTGGACATTTCACATAGGCCCATTAGGACATGTATGGCCAGCCATCTATAGGGGAGAGGTGTCCCTCTCTTTCATTTCACACTTGTCTCTTTTTTTTTAAAAATTTGTTCTTCCCCAAACTTGAGAGCTTCCCTCCAAATCCCTCCATTCTTCTTCCAATCTTCCATCATTTCTTCTCATTCAACCAAGGAGGAGGTGCTAGCAAGTATTGGAAGCAAGGAAGGGTATCCATTTTGGAGGAGCTTTCGTGTCGAAACTGTGTCCTTTGAGTGTATCATTGGGATCCCACTTCCAATAGGTATAATCATCTCTCTATTTCAATTTCCCTTGCATTTTAGTTAGATTTGAATCCATAGGATCCACCCTCATGCATGTACAATAATTAGATTTTAATTTGAGGCTCTTTGGAGTCCTCTAGAAAGTTTGAATAAGTTTGGTGTCCTACTTGTGGAGTTTCCAATATAGGACACCTTATGTGTTTCTGTTTATGCAAATAGGCTATTTTGTGGTTTAATTTCAGTTTTAAGATGAGAGAGTGGATTGATCTTAGTTAGGATGGTTAGAATGAGTTTTATTTGGATAGCTATGTTGGTATCCAAGTATCGTGGCCTACATGTGTTTCTTTTGTCCAAAACAATCCAAATTCGTCATAATATTCATCCACATTTTTAGTAACCATAGCAACTTAGAAATGGCATAACTTTTAGCTCAGAACTCTGATTAATCTTCCGTTTTATAAAAACCGTATCGAAGTTAGCTTTCCAAATATATATTAATAGGCCAAATTCGTTCTAGAACTTTCTGTAAAACTGTTTGAGTGTCAGCTGTCCGAAAGATGAACGTATTTCCGTGTTTTTACGATTTTCGGAGCTTTCGGACACGAAAATACGATCTGTTTGAAGTTTCAAAAAGCTAATACAAAGGTCTACAACATACTTTAATCCTCGAATTTAGTGAAGGTCCAATTGGTACAGTATTGGTTTTAAGTAAAAGAGTGACTATACGACATATGCATTTTGTGTAAGCTATGAGCCTATGTAGTATGGATATCACGTGAATGTAGGTATCATAGATTGTCAAGAATATGTATGATATAGTACATATATGTATATATATATTTATTTTTGTAATATATGTTAGTATTGTGTGTATGAATGAGATAAGGATGTGTGTGGTTAGTGGAGAGAAGTGAGATTGATAGAGGATATATGCTTGTGTGTGTTTGATGTTGTATAGATGGTAGTATAGTGTGTGTGTTGTGAAGGTGAGAGAGTTGGGAGGATCATGCCATCCTGTTTGACTTGAGGCTAGTGTGGTTTGTTGAGTGATTTGTGTTTTGGTTGAGTGGTAGTGTGTTTGTATATAGATATGTGTGGGGTGTTAGAAGAGAGGGGGGTGGATTTGGTATATGTGTTTGTGTATGTATGTTAGTATTGGAGTAGAGAGGGATTTAGATGTTGCATGTATGAATATGTTACTATGTTAGTGGTTATGTTAGAATCTATGTAAAGGTTAGAGGTATCTTAGAAGTTAGATAGTGATATCTTGTATAAGTTAGTTAGTTGTGTTAGGTTTCTAAGTTAGAATAGATGGTTAGAAGTTATATGTTAGAATTGGTTAGTATCTTGTATTAGAGATATAAGTTAGGATATAGAGTGATAACTTGAGATAACATAGTGGTATCTTAGGATATTTGGATATTTGCTTATTACCTTAAGGTAATGTATTTACCTACAAGGTAAAGGGGACTTACCTACAAGGTAGAGGGGGTTTACTTTATACTAACGTATTAGCTAATAAGGTATTGTCTATCTAATATTTAGGGTGGATAGTTAGAGGCTAGATATTTAAGGTATTAGTATTAGAGGTTAAGGTATTAGTTTCCAACCAAGGTAATGGTTTATCTTACCTTAAGGTAATGGGTTTACCTTATTACAAGGTAAGGTATTAGATTTACCTAGGTAACTACGGTTAGATATATAAGTTATTGGTTAGCTAGTAGCTTAGGATAGATATTAGATATCTAAGATTGGTATCTTGGTAGTTAAGGTATTTATACCTAGACTAAGGTATTGGATTTTCAACTAAGGTATTTGTATTAGGATATCAATAGGGCTAAGGTATATGGTATCTTGGGATAAGATATAGGTTGATATCTTACTAATATCTAGTATCTACGTTAGTGTCTTAGGATGTAGATGAGTGGGTATCCTATGTTACAAATCAGTATCTTAGAGGGTAAATTAGTAGGCTAAGGTAATGTCTAAGGTATTGACAAGGTAATGGGGATTACCTATAGTCTAAGGGTAAGGTATTGGTAGGATATTGAGATAGACGGTTAGATACTAGCCTAACCCGCTAAAGTATTAGTAGGATCTATCAGCCTAGGTTAGTGAGTTATCTACTAACCTAAGGTAATATATTACTAAGGTAAGGGTATTACCTAGTATCTAAGGTATTGGATTATCTTGGTAGGTAATGGTTAGACTTGGGTTATCTTGGTAGGTAATAGTTAGAAGTGGGTTATCTTGGCAGGTAATGGTTAGAAGTGAATTATCTGGGTAGATAATGGTTAGAAGTGGGTTATCTTGGTAGGTAATGATTAGAAGTGAGTTATCTTGATAGGTAATGGTCAGAAGTGAGTTATCTTGGTAGGTAATGGTCAGAAGTGAGTTATCTTGGTATGTAAAGGTTAGGAATAGGATACTTGACTTAGATTTTACCCTGTTTAACTAAGATTGACTGTTTTGACTCAAAGTCAACTACAAGTCAACATTGGACCTAGATTGGACTAGGAGATGGCCAGTTGACCAAAGTCAACTATAGGTCAACCCTTGACCTAGTATGATCTAGATTGACTTGGTTTGACCTTGTTTGAACTAGTTTGACTTTGTTAGACCTAGTATGACTTAGTATGACTTAGATTTACTTAGATTGACTTAGCATGACCTAGTTTCATCTAGTTTGATTTAGTTTGACTTAGTTGACTTGGTGTGACTTAGTTTGACTGAGTTTGGCCTAGATTTGTATAACATATACTAGAAATCATGTCATACGCTGTTAAATCCTAACTAACTCATGATATCTCATCTTTAGGTCCGTGACATCACTCTGAGCATCTATTCTCACTGACAACTCAGGACCGCAGGCGAGTACACTCTCTGATAGTAGTTCTTTGTCTTGATATCTTCTGTATCCGATTCAGTTATAGCATTTTACTTGATTCTCGTCACGATGGTGCACGGACTAGTATATATCAGATTTCTGTCATGAGATGTCATTCCTGGATTTTCTTGGGATACTGGTACTTGCTCGATCTTGTTCTTGTACTTGTATTGACATCGATTCCTGAGAGGGAGTAGCTACATTCTTAGGGAATCCCGTGTCATGACGTACTATGTCCAGATCCGTATACTATTCGGAGATGGGAAGTTATTATAGGTTATGTGATCAATACCCCTACTTGTATTCCTGTTACTACTTGTATCATAGCTCTACCCTCGTCTCACGTAGGGTAAAGCCTGATCTGTGCTACTACTTATCTCATAGCTTTCTATTCTGGCTGGCCCGAGATCCTATACTCGTAGCCGGTCAAATGGAAGAGCCTGATCTTGTCCCAAAGCGATCACATAATGCTATAATACTCGAGGCATATTTTACATTTATTATTAAATCAGATATATCCCGCTCAGTTCTACTTTTCTGCATGATACACCCTGACATGGTTTCCTGCTGTACATATCCTGGTATATTTTTAACTTGATATGTTTATCTTGTATTCATTGTGATTGTCTCTTACAGCATTTGTCAATACTATAGAACTATTGTTGGTGGTTTGTACTTGCTCATTTTCCTGACAGGATAACTGTTGATGTTTACAAATGACTTAGATGCTGATTGCTCTACCTTCTATGGGTATGGCCAGGATGGAGACTATGACCAGTAGTTACCCCTAGATGATATTTCACCTATTTAGATCTGCTAGTTAGGTTTGTCTGGACTACGAGCCAGCTAGTTTAGAGACTTATACTATATTTGTGTTTTGGGACCTTGTGTTATGTTTTCGACTCTCTACGATGTTGTGACTTTGCATCTTTTTCGTACTTCTATTTCCATCATATCTATATGATATTCGTGCCTATCTTTCCTAGATGTCTTATGATTGAGTTGAGATTATATACCTCCGTGCAGAGATGATAGGTACATTTATATTTTGTCTAGATATTACACTTTCTAGTAGACCTATACAGCGTTCTACCGTCGATTCTACGGCGTAGGCTGGACGTACGCACGTACTCGTGCCCCTACTTAGGGTGTGGGTCATGACATGAGCATACAACAACGATGTAGGAGAAGCTGAAATCTTTATAAGCAAAAAAGGTCGAGATTTATTAAATAAACTATTTTTGATTCGAATGATGATGGGTCTATGGTACAAAGATGGTGCGTCCATTACGGATCACACGAGTGAGTTTCAGGACGTGGTGGACCAGCTATCCTCAATGGGAGTCAAGTTCGATGATGGTTCAGGGACTTTGGTTGCTACGTACATTGTCAGACTCATGGAAGACTGTACGAGTATCTATGATCGCTTCTGTTCCGGAAGGCATAGTCACTCTGGAGTTTTCCAAGAGCAGGGTGCTGAATGAAGGGATGCGAAAACATTCTCTGGAAACTTCATCCACATCCCACCACTCAAAGGCGTTAGTTTCAGAGAGCCACAGAAGGGGCAAAAGCAGGGGTTGTAATGCCTGTAGTTCGTATTACGTATCTTGGAATACGTGTACGTATTTTATTTTGTATTACATATCTCTTGGCTTGGCTCGGTTTGTTTTGGGTTGGTTCGGCTAGGCTTGGGTTGCCTTGGTTCATCATGAACCAAGGGGAGAACCCCTACCTACCACCACCATCCCCATTTATTAACCCCTCCTCTTTCTCTCTCTTCATTTATTCTTCTCCTTCACTTCTTCTTCTCCACCATTTACTTCTACACCTACCAGGAAGGAGAGAGAGAGAGAGCTTAGGCAAGTGCAAACTTGCTTCATGGTGGATCTCATGTTTTATTGTTCTATTCTCTTCCTTACTAGATTCTAAGCCTCTTTAGAACTGGAAGTTTTCGGTTTTGATGGTTATACTTTTGTAGATCTAAGTTTTAAG
This sequence comes from Iris pallida, assembly GCA_029216955.1. Classification (NCBI taxonomy): domain Eukaryota; kingdom Viridiplantae; phylum Streptophyta; class Magnoliopsida; order Asparagales; family Iridaceae; genus Iris; species Iris pallida. The sequence continues at coordinate 9,908 of JANAVB010036029.1, forward strand.
TTCCTTCTTGTTTAGTTTTCTTGGTTTTGATCTCTAAAACTTGGTTATTTTTGAAAACTAATGGTTCTATGTTGTAGAGAATTCAATTTCATTCAGTTTTGGCTTTTGTTTCGCTTGATTTCGACTCCGGATGAGTAAGTTATGGCCATTACAAGTTTTCAGAACTTTCATGGCTGAACTTGCTGTTTGGGGACGATGAATCCCATGCGCCGGGAACCTCATGCGCCCAGGAGGCCATGCGCCGGGAGGCCATGCGCCGTAAAATCTCGGCAACGCATCCCTTAACTCCGAGCGTGTCATGCGCGTAGGTTCCCTACGCGCATGTATTGAAGACGCAACGTGAGAATCCCATGCGCCGATTGGTGCAGGAATCCCATGCGCCGATTTGTGCAGGAATCCCACGCACCGATTGCGCAGGAATCCCATGCGCCGATTGCGCAGGAATCCCATGCGCCGATTGCGCAGGAATCCCATGCGCCGATTGCACAGGAATCCCATGTGCAGATTGCGCAGGAATCCCATGCGCCGATTGGTGCAGGAATCCTATGCGCCGATTGGTGCAGGAATCCCATGCGCCAATTTGTGCAGGAATCCCATGCGCCGATTGCGCAGGAATCCCATGCGCCGATTGTGCAGGAATCCCATGCGCCGATTGGTGCAGGAATCCCATGCGCCGATTGCGCAGGAATCCCATGCGCCGATTTGTGCAGGAATCCCATGCGCCGATTTGTGCAGGAATCCCATGCGCCTATTTGTGCAGGAATCCCATGCGCCGATTTGTGCAGGAATCCCATGCGCCGGAATTGCTCTATTTTACTGTTTTTGCCTATTTAAGTTGTTTTGTAGTTAGAATCTTGAAAAACTTAAAACATGAAAGTTGTAGGTCTTTTCCTTGGCTTCAAGAATATGTTTTAGTTATTTTATACAATCTTTCTCATTCATGATAATGTAAGAATAGAACACGATAGTGGCTCGCTGTGGCGCACTCTTGACAAGTAAACTGACATGACAAGTATGAAATACCTGGACACCGTAAGCGATTGTGTTTGTAATAAACTGGTACTGTCTTGCATCATGTCTAGGATGGGGATCCCTGAGTACCACGGTCAGGGGTACCTACTGAAATTGACTAAGGCTAATTAACTAGAATGATTCAGTAGTCATGAAGAGATTCCCAGCTACAGGCAATCCCGTTATCTGGGCGCATTAACGGATTTGTAGCCTACCGACGAGTAGGGCACATTTCCAGCACACAGTTACGTGTTGCATTCTTCATAACGGACATTCGACCCGGATAACCTGGATGGTTTGCAGGGCTTATGGCTGTTGGGATAATCTCATTGCATCTTGCTAGTAACTAGGCCTGTGATAACCCTAGTTAGTTAAAAGTATCAAGCCGTACTCTTGATTGGCCGTGATTGATTGGATGAAGTTTATTCCAGCTTAGTCTTATCCTGATCCTGTACAAGATTGTATCAGGACATGATTTTTTGTATCGATAAATGATGGGATACCAAGTTCTGTTCAGATGAAGGGTTACAACCCCGGTCCTTGTTTGGTTTAAGGGTTGTAACTTGGCTATCTGAATAGTTCCATGGTTATCTTATCATATATCGTCCTACTTATTGTGCCCGCCTTAACAATAAAGATCAGGGGTCCAGTTCTGTTCAGGCGAAGGGTTACAACCCCGGTCCTTGTTTGGTTTAAGGGTTGTAACCTGGCTCCCGGAGCAGTTCTGTGTCCTCTCTTCGTTTATTGTCTTATTGTAACCCCTGTCATGCTCGTCATGTTTTACCTTTACTTCAATACCATGATTATTTATACTGACCTTAATAATAAAGATCAGGGGTCCAGTTCTGTTCAGGCGAAGGGTTACAACCCCGGTCCTTGTTTGGTTTAAGGGTTGTAACCTGGCTCCCGGAGCAGTTCTGTGTCCTCTCTTCGTTTATTGTCTTGTTACCTTATCAATCGTAATTGAGGCGGGTTTCTATTCAGGCGAAGGATTGCAACCCCGGTCCTTGTTTGGTTTAATGGTTGCAGTCTGGCTACTTGAATGGTTTCTCCGTGTTCAATATATTATTGTTATCTCAGCTATTATCACTATCTTTTAATTATCTTTACTATTTATTTGTGATATGCTGGCTTTAGTTCCTAAGTGAAGCCTCCTTTGTGGCACTTGCTCTTTTTGGGGTCTGACCCAGCTGGTTTTGTGTGGCCAGATATCGGAGCAGCAACAGAGGATCCACCTGTCTTCCAGCCCGATGGTGACCACCAGGCGTAACCCTGGCAACGAGTGGGTTTCTTTTTGTCCTTCCACTTTATTGTAAAATTATTATTTTGAGGCGTTTAGCCGACGAGCACGTGTTAGCTCGATTGCCCTTTATTTACTGTCTGCCTACGGGCTGTAACATGATTGACAAATTCTAGGGTTGATCATGTATTGACTAAAACTCTTGCTAGTCCTGACATTTTGTACGACTAGCTTCATGATCATCCAATATGTAATGTATGGGACGCCTTGCTATTATATATTTGGTGCTCTGACATCTTGTAACTACTATTACTTGCTTGTGATTGAGACAATAGGTTTGTTCTCGACCATAGGAGAATATTGGCTTGTAGTTAAACCCTCATGTATCTAGACAGCCGTGACCGTATAGCGAGGTGGGTTGCACTTCAATATACGTAGCTGGCTATGTACGCCCCCATTCTTCAGTATTCTGGTTCTGGGGCGTGACATGGTTTTAGTGGTGGCCCATGCAGGTCTTGTAAATCAAGATATGTGAGGGTTTACTGAATAGATGTCTCAATCAGTACTCGCCCTTGATCTCTACTCGTATCCTCTTGATCCCTGAAAATCTTGACCTAATCACATGCTTGTATCGTTGATCTGTCCTGGTCCTTCCTTATTGTTCCCTATGTCGTCTTCTTCAGCGGTATTGTTCCTGGACCTGCCGATCAGCAAGGCGGAGCACCTCCCGCGGACCAGCAGCAACCTGGAGATCAAGCCCAGCATTCAGGAGTAGCCTCCAGAGTCATACCTACCGAAGGAGAACCACCAGTTCAGCCCGTCCAGCCAGCAGAGCATGATGATGGCACTTTGGTGGGTCTCATCAGGACGCTATTAGCTTCCCAGGATCGGCGAGGAGATGCCTTGCACCAGGCGGTGGCAGACGCTTTGACCAGAGGAGGTCATCAGGGTAATAGCGCAGCCAACAGCTTCAAGCGCTTGAACCCTCCTTTCTTCGATGGCAGTGAAGATGCGATCGCTGCAGATGCATGGCTTCAGGACACAGAGGTGATTCTAGAAGCAGCCAGGACTCCAGAGAACGAGAATGTGGCCGTAGTGCGCCTGCAGTTACTAGATCTTGCCCGCAGCTGGTGGGCAGTGCAGGCTGATGGATTAGTGGCCCCTATTTCATGGGCAGTATTCAGAGAAAGATTCCAGACCAAGTATTTTGATGCTGTAGCTCGGTATGATCTACAGACAAGGTTCACCAATCTGAAGCAGATGGGCAGGATGAGATGGATATGCGACCGAGTTCTCCAGGCTTAGTCGGTTTGCTCCCACCTTGGTGGCGATCGAGTTTGATAGAGCCCAGCGGTTCCAGCAGGGGCTCCAACTAGAGATTTTATTAGCGGTGGAGCAGTTTGAGCATCAGACTTTTGATGTAGTGTTGATAGCAGCCCGGAGGCATGAGTACACCTTCCAGAGGATCGTGGATAGGACCGGAGGTCGGAAGCGATCTCACGGCCAGATGAATCAGTCCTCAGCACCAGCCCCGACGGCCAGGGCTTTGACCATTGGAGCTCCGAGGCGGGCGGCCTCAGTGACGTCGGTTTAGCATTCTACCCCGACGCACCCTCAGCAGAAGTAGTCTTCCGCAGTGGGATGTTCACACTGCTGGAAGCCAGGGCATGTGGTATCAGAATATCGCAGAGCACAGGGTTTGTGCTTGGTTTGTGGTGCCCCGGACCACAGGGTTGGGAATTGCCCGAACAGGGGGAGTTCATCAGCCTTCTCTAGTCCTTCAGTTAGAGGACCAGCACCAGTCCAGCAGCAGCAGCAGCTGCAGTACCCGTTCCCGAGGCCATTGCCGACGCAGGGCAGGCAGAGGAATTTTCAGCAGAGGGGACCCGCACCTAGAGGACATGGTCAAGTGCTGGCTTTGACCATGGGAGAAGAAGGAATAGCACCAGGTGAGGTAGTGGCAGGTACTATTCTCGTCAATACCTTTCCAGCTTCAGTATTATTGATTCTGGTGCCTCGTATTCATTTATGTCTGCACGATTCGCGACACGGGTAGGACTGGAGCCCGAGTCATTATCAGTAAGGCTCAATATACTTACTGGTAACGGACTTGTGGGAGTAGATAGAGTATTTTTCTCGTATCGGATCGTAGTTAGCGGTAGAGAATTCCCCGCTAGATTGATAGAGTTTTCGATGGCCAATTATGATGTGGTCTTAGGGATGGATTTGTTGAGGGACCAGTATGCTAGGATAGACTGCCACATTGGCAGGGTTATTTTTAGCATTCCAGGTGAGCCAGAGTTTTCCTTCTCCCGAGGCGAAGTTGAACCTTCTCCTCTAGTGTTGCGGATGGCAGTAGCAGCAGTGCAGTTGCCTCGGATAGTCGAAGAGTTTCCAGATGTTTTCCCCGAAGAGCTTCCAGGGATGCCGCCAGAGCGAGAGATCGAGTTTACTATCGACTTGATTCCCGGGACAGTCCCAGTGTCAGAGAGAGTCTACAGGATGGCGCCGTCAGAGTTAGAGATATTGTACAAGATGATTGAAGAACTTAGAACCAAGGGATTCATTCGTGCTAGTGGATCACCTTGGGGAGCCCCGATGCTTCTTGTGAAAAAGAAGGATGGTACGTCCAGATTATGTGTAGATTATCGTACCTTAAACTCGGTGACAATCAAGAACAGATACCCTCTCCCGAGGATAGATGACTTGTTTGATCAACTCAAGGGGGCAGCAGTATTCTCGAAAATCGACTTGCGGTCAGGATACCATCAGATTAGAGTCAGAGAGCAGGACATCCCGATGACAGCGTTCAGATCGAGATATGGGCATTGGGAGTTCCTTGTGATACCATTTGGAGCAACCAATGCGCCGGCAGTATTCATGGACCTTATGAATCGCATCTTTATGTCCTATTTGGATCAGTTCGTGATTGTGTTCCTAGACGACATCCTGGTCTACAGTAAGAGTGAGGCGGAGCATGAGCATCATCTCAGAATTGTCCTCCAGATTCTCAGAGAGCACCAGTTGTATGCCAAGTTTAGTAAATACGAGTTCTGGCTCGATCGCATTTCGTACTTGGGCCATATCATCACCCGAGGAGGAGTAGAAGTGGATTCCCAGAAGATCGTGGCCATTGAAACATGGCCAGTGACTAGCACGGTTGCAGAAGTCCGTAGTTTTCTTGGATTGGCCGGTTACTACCGGCGATTTGTTTCAGACTTTGCTCGAATTTCAGCGCCATTGACCCAGTTGACCCGTAAGGATGTGCAGTTTGCTTGGACAGCAGAGTGCCAGGATTCTTTTGAGAGGTTGAAGCGAGGCTTGATGACGGCTCCTATTCTCACGCTTCCAGATGGAACTGGAGGATTCTCAGTGTATTGTGATACTTCGGGCAGAGGTTTAGGATGTGTTCTGATGCAGCATGGGAAGGTAATAGCTTATACGTCACGACAACTTCGTGATCATGAGAAGAGTTACCCAACCCATGACTTGGAGCTGGCAGCAGTAGTGTTTGCACTTAAGTTGTGGAGGCACTACTTGTACGGAGATAGGGTGGAAATTTTCACCGACCGCAGGAGCCTGAAGTATGTTTTCACCCAGAAGGATCTCAACATGCGTCAGAGGAGATGGCTAGAGCTGCTTGTGGATTATGATGTCAACCTGCGGTATCACCCGGGGAAGGCCAACGTTGTTGCAGATGCATTGAGCAGGAGAGCCGGAGTTTATTTTCTGACAGCGCAACCAGAACTGTTAGCCAACCTTCAGAAGATGGGTATAGAAGTTGTCCTTCCTTCCAGTGTGGCATTGATGGCCAGCATGCAAGTCCAGTCCACTATAGTCGAAAGGATCCGGATGGCGCAGTCAGTAGATTCCAAGCTTCAGCGACTCAGAGCAGAGTGTGAGGCAGGACGAAGACCAGAGTTATGCATTCATGAAGATGGTACACTTCGACATGGTAAGCGTCTTTGTGTACCCAGTGGAGATATCAGACAGGAGATCATGACGGAGGCTCACAGTTCGCAGTATTCCATTCATCCCGGCGGTACGAAGATGTACCGTGATATTCGTCAGCACTTTTGGTGGAATGGCATGAAGAGGGAGATAGCCCGGTTTGTCTCTCGTTGTTTAGTCTGCCAACAAGTTAAGGCTGAACATCAGAGACCAGCTGGACTACTTCAACCATTGCCGATTCCCGAGTGGAAATGGGAGCATATAACCATGGACTTTGTGACGGGATTGCCCAGATTCCCGGCTGGCAGAGACGCTATTTGGGTTGTCATAGACAGGCTCACGAAGGTGGCTCACTTTCTTCCGTTCAGAGTTGGTCAGTCGACGGCTCAGCTAGCGGAGATGTATCTCCGGCAGATCGTCAGGCTTCATGGTGTACCAGTCAGTATCACCTCGGACAGAGATTCCAGATTTACGTCGCACTTTTGGCGTAGCTTGCAAGAGAGTTTGGGAACTCACCTCCAGTTCAGTTCAGCTTATCATCCGCAGACAGATGGTCAGTCAGAGCGCACGATCCAGACTCTTGAAGATATGTTGCGGTCATGTACACTCGACTTTGGTGGTTCGTGAGAAGATCACGTGCACCTGGTGGAGTTCTCATACAACAACAGTTTCCAGGCCAGTATCCAGATGGCACCGTTCGAGGCACTGTATGGTAGGAAGTGTCGATCCCCGCTAGCCTGGGATGATGTTGGAGAGAGGCAGATGCTTGGTTCGGAAATGATTGCTCAGACCGTTGAAGTGGTCAGGAGAGTCAGAGATCATCTTCGAGTTGCCCAAGATCGCCAGCGTCATTGGGTCGATTCTCATCGGCGACCCCTTGAATTCTCGGTTGACGACCATGTATTCCTGAGGATTTCGCCTAAACGCGGCGTCATCCGTTTCGGCGTACGGAGAAAGCTTAGTCCTAGGTATATAGGGCCGTTCGATATTCTGGAGCGAGTAGGTGATGTATCCTATCGTCTCGCTCTTCCACCGTCGCTACGTGAGGTGCATGACGTATTCCATGTATCCCAACTACGACGGTATATCCCGGACCCGAGCCACATCCTGGATCATTCGGAATTGGTTGTTGGTACCAACCTTTCGTATGAGGAGAGGCCCGTGTCTATATTGGACCGGAGAGAGAAGATACTTAAGAACAAGACTATTAGTTTAGTCTGTGTTGCTTGGGGTCATCACTCTTTGGGTGAGTCAACGTGGGAGCGTGAGGATGATATCCGATCGCGATATTCCGACCTGTTTGACTCGTAAGGTATAATGTCTTCCTTATGTCTTATGCTTTCAATTTCTTGCTTGAATAAATGACTGCATGATAGACTGCTTGTTATAGCTTACGATTATTATAGCTTGTCCTTGCAATTCTAGCCTCTTGATTAAATTCCGAGGACAGAATTCTTTTAAGGTGGGTAGAGTTGTAATGCCTGTAGTTCGTATTACGTATCTTGGAATACATGTACGTATTTTATTTTGTATTGTATATCTCTTGGCTTGGCTCGGTTTGTTTTGGGTTGGTTCGGCTAGGCTTGGGTTGCCTTGGTTCATCATGAACCAAGGGGAGAACCCCTACCTACCACCACCATCCCCATTTATTAACCCCTCCTCTTTCTCTCTCTTCATTTATTCTTCTCCTTCACTTCTTCTTCTCCACCATTTACTTCTACACCTACCAGGAAGGAGAGAGAGAGAGAGCTTAGGCAAGTGCAAACTTGCTTCATGGTGGATCTCATGTTTTATTGTTCCATTCTCTTCCTTACTAGATTCTAAGCCTCTTTAGAACTGGAAGTTTTCGGTTTTGATGGTTATATTTTTGTAGATCTAAGTTTTAAGTTCCTTCTTGTTTAGTTTTCTTGGTTTTGATCTCTAAAACTTGGTTATTTTTGAAAACTAATGGTTCTATGTTGTAGAGAATTCAATTTTATTCAGTTTTGGCTTTTGTTCGCTTGATTTCGACTCCGGATGAGTAAGTTATGGCCATTACAAGTTTTCAGAACTTTTATGGCTGAACTTGCTGTTTGGGGACGATGAATCCCATGCGCCGGGAACCTCATGCGCCCGGGAGGCCATGCGCCGGGAGGCCATGCGCCGTGAAATCTCGACAACGCATCCCTTAACTCCGAGCGTGTCATGCGCGTAGGTTCCCTACGCGCATGTATTGAAGACGCAACGTGAGAATCCCATGCGCCGATTGGTGCAGGAATCCCATGCGCCGATTTGTGCAGGAATCCCATGCACCGATTGCGCAGGAATCCCATGCGCCGATTGCGCAGGAATCCCATGCGCCGATTGCACAGGAATCCCATGCGCCGATTGCTCAGGAATCCCATGCGCCGATTGGTGCAGGAATCCCATGCACCGATTGGTGCAGGAATCCCATGCGTCGATTTGTGCAGGAATCCCATGCGCCGATTGCGCAGGAATCCCATGCGCCGATTGCGCAGGAATCCCATGCGCCGATTGGTGCAGGAATCCCATGCACCGATTGCGCAGGAATCCCATGCGCCGATTTGTACAGGAATCCCATGTGCCGATTTGTGCAGGAATCCCATGCGCCGATTTGTGCAGGAATCCCATGCGCCGATTTGTGCAGGAATCCCATACGCCGGAATTGCTCTATTTTACTGTTTTTTGCCTATTTAAGTTGTTTTGTAGTTAGAATCTTGAAAAACTTAAAACATGAAAGTTGTAGGTCTTTTCCTTGGCTTCAAGAATATGTTATTATTTTTTATACAATCTTTCTCATTCATGATAATGTAAGAATAGAACACGATAGTGGCTCGCTGTGGCGCACTCTTGACAAGTAAACTGACATGACAAGTATGAAATACCTGGACACCGTGGGCGATTGTGTTTGTAATAAACTGGTACTGTCTTGCATCATGTCTAGGATGGGGATCCCTGAGTACCACGGTCAGGGGTACCTACTAAAATTGACTAAGGCTAATTAACTAGAATGATTCAGTAGTCATGAAGAGATTCCTAGCTACAGGCAATCCCGTTATCTGGGCGCACTAACGGATTTGTAGCCTACCGACGAGTAGGGCACATTTTCAGCACACAGTTACGTGTTGCATTCTTCATAACGGACATTCGACCCGGATAACCTGGATGGTCTGCAGGGCTTGTGGCTGTTGGGATAATCTCATTGCATCTTGCTAGTAACTAGGCCTGTGATAACCCTAGTTAGTTAAAAGTATCAAGCCGTACTCTTGATTGGCCGTGATTGATTGGATGAAGTTTATTCCAGCTTAGTCTTATCCTGATCCTGTACAAGATTGTATCAGGACATGATTTCTTGTATCGATAAATGATGGGATACCAAGTTCTGTTCAGATGAAGGGTTACAACCCCGGTCCTTGTTTGGTTTAAGGGTTGTAACTTGGCTATCTGAATAGTTCCATGGTTATCTTATCATATATCATCCTGCTTATTGTGCCCGCCTTAACAATAAAGATCAGGGGTCCAGTTCTGTTCAGGCGAAGGGTTACAACCCCGGTCCTTGTTTGGTTTAAGGGTTGTAACCTGGCTCCCGGAGCAGTTCTGTGTCCTCTCTTCGTTTATTGTCTTATTGTAATCCCCTGTCATGCTCGTCATGTTTTACCTTTACTTCAATACCATGATTATTTATACTGGCCTTAACAATAAAGATCAGGGGTCCAGTTCTGTTCAGGCGAAGGGTTACAACCCGGTCCTTGTTTGGTTTAAGGGTTGTAACCTGGCTTCCGGAGCAGTTCTGTGTCCTCTCTTCGTTTATTGTCTTGTTACCTTATCAATCGTAATTGAGGCGGGTTTCTATTCAGGCGAAGGATTGCAACCCCGGTCCTTGTTTGGTTTAATGGTTGCAGTCTGGCTACTTGAATGGTTTCTCCGTGTTCAATATATTATTGTTATCTCAGCTATTATCACTATCTTTTAATTACCTTTACTATTTATTTGTGATATGCTGGCTTTAGTTCCTAAGTGAAGCCTCCTTTGTGGCACTTGCTCTTTCTGGGGTCTGACCCAACTGGTTTTGTGTGGCCAGATATCGGAGCAGCAACAGAGGATCCACCTGTCTTCCAGCCCGATGGTGACCACCAGGCGTAATCCTGGCAACGAGTGGGTTTCTTTTTGTCCTCCCACTTTATTGTAAAATTATTCTTTTGAGGCGTTTAGCCGACGAGCACGTGTTAGCTCGATTGCCCTTTATTTACTGTCTGCCTACGGGCTGTAACATGATTGACAAATCCTAGGGTTGATCATGTATTGACTAAAACTCTTGCTAGTCCTGACATTTTGTACGACTAGCTTCATGATCATCCAATATGTATGGGACGCCTTGCTATTATATATTTGGTGCTCTGACATCTTGTAACTACTATTACTTGCTTGTGATTGAGACAATAGGTTTGTTCTCGACCACAGGAGACTGTTGGCTTGTAGTTAAACCCTCATGTATCTAGACAGCCGTGACCGTATAGCGAGGTGGGTTGCACTTCAATATACGTAGCTGGCTATGTATGCCCCCCTCTCCAGTATTCTGGTTCTGGGGCGTGACAGGGGTCTAGGTGGTGGTAGAGACAAGAGCAATGGCAAGTCCAAGGGTCGGTACGAGAACTCAGAGTGTTACCATTGTGGCAAGGAGGGTCACATTAAGCAAAATAGTTTCATTTAGAAGAGAGGAAAAGGGCGACAAGGGGAAGCATAGTAAAAACACTACAACAACGACCTGGACACATGGAGGTGACGTGATCATCGTAGGTGATGCGGTTATCATGAACCTCGTCTGCGATGATAATTCTTGGCTAGTGGACTCTGGTGCTTCAGCGCACGTATCTCACAACAAGACACTATTTTCCACTTACACGAAAAACGACTGTGGAGTATTAAAGATGGACAATAAAGAAGTGTCGAAGGCGGTTGCCATTGGAGATGTGCATTTGAGGACGAAGATGGGTGCAGTTCTTGTTCTCAACGATGTCCGTCATGTCCCTGATATCCGTTTCAACCTGGTATTGGTTGGAAGGTTGGATGGCGAAGGTTTCTTCAATCTCTTCGGGAACGGTTAGTAGAAGCTTTCTAGAGGTTCGATGGTGATTGCCAGACGAAGCAAGAAGTTCGGACTCCACTATATGGAGGGGAGCGCTCACGGGACACAGGAGGTGAACGCAGTCAGTGATGCGTCTACTGAATTATGGCACAGACAGTTCGGCCATATCAGCGAGAAGGAGATGAGCTACTTGCTGAACATGAAGGTGATTCCAGGACTAAAGTCTACAAAATTGGAGAGACGTACGAACTGTTTGACAGAAAAGCAAAATATGGTGTCTTTCCAAAGTTACCCAAGTTCGAGAAAGCCAGTGTTGCTCGAGTTGATTCACTCGGATGTCTGCGATCCTATGAAGGTAAAATCCATTGGTGGTGCTTCTTATTTTGTGACGTTTATTGATGATTATTCCAGGAAGGTTTGGGTCTATTCCTTAAAGACCAAAGATCATGTGGCTGCCCACTTTCAAAGTATTTCAGACCTCTATTGAAAGGGAGATGGGCAAGAAGTTACTATATGTTCGGTCCAACAATAGTGACGACTACATTGGCCCCTTTGATGTTTATTGAGAGAGCAAGGGATACAACACTAGAAGACTCCACCAAAGATATCGCAACTCAATGGTGTAGTAGAACACATGAACATGACAGAGGGTACGGTGTTTGCTATCAGAAGCAAACTTACCGGGCAGCTATTGGGATGAGGTACTTTACACAGCTGCTTATACTATAAAATTATCTCCTAGTGCTACTTTGTACGGTGATGTGCCTGATAAAGTATGGCACGACAAAGAGCCGTCATACAATCACCTGCGAGTGTTTGGTTGTAAGACCTTCGTACATGTACCGAAGGACGAGAGATCCAAACTTGAGCCGAAGACGAGGCGATGCATCCTTGTCGGCTACGGTCAGGATGAGTTTAGTTATAGACTCTACGACCCCATGGAAAGAAAGCTCTATAGAAGCAGGAACGTGATATTCGTCGAGGATCAGACCAAGACCAACACTAAGGATTCCGAGATGCCTTTTAAGACTGAGGAATTGCCTGAGTTAGAGTCATTTCGCTTCGAGCAGTTTCCAGAGGACATCGCAGAGGATCTAGTTATGTAGGAGCTAGTACATGGAGTTGCTCCCAATCTTGATCATCAGCTTGCTGATGGTGGACAAGGTAACTCTCAGGAGGATGAGCATATTGGAGAGGTAGTTCCTGAAGGGGAGGAGGTTGTTGATATACAGCCAACACTAGTGGTTCCATTGAGGAGGAACGATAGAGAGCGTCGACCATCTACGAGATACTCACCAACTGAGTATGTGCTATTGACTGACGGGGGAGCCTAAAAGTTTTACAGAGGCTTTAAACGACAAACATAAGCAGGAGTGGATGGAGGCTATGTAGGAAGTGATGAGTTTCTTACAGGCCAACTCCACTTATGATCTGGTGCGGTTGCCAAATGGGCTAGAAGGTTTTGAAAAATTAATGGATATTTAGAGTAAAGCAGATAGATGATGCTACTCGCCCTCGATACAAAGCGAGGCTGATAGTTAAAGGCTACGGTCAGTGAAAGGATATAGAATATGATGAGATCTTTTCGCCAGTCATCAAACAGTCATATATTCGGGTGGTGCTAGCATTGACAGCCAGTTTTGACTTGGAGGTCGAGCAGATGGACGTAAAGATGGTATTTTTTACGGTGATCTTGAGGAGGAGTTATACATGGAGCATCCAAAGGGATTCTGTGAGAAGGGCAAGTCATACTTGGTTTATCGGTTAAGGAAGAGCTTGTATGGTTTGAAGCAGGCTCCGAGGCAGTGGTAAAAAGTTTGAGTCATTTATAGGGGAGCATGGTTATGCACAGATGATGTCAGATCACTGTGTATTTGTCAGGTACTTTGTCAAGGATGATTTTATCATTTTACTGCTCTATGTTGATGATATGCTACTGTTGGGTCGAAATTTCACTAGGATAGCGGAGTTAAAGCGCCGACTCGGCGGGACCTTTTGTATGAAGGATTTGGGCATAGCAAAGACTATTCTTGGTACGAAGATCAGTCCCGAGAGAGAGAGAGAGAGAGAGTCTAAGATGCTACACTTGTCCCAAAAGATGTACATTCATCGGGTACTTCTGCGTTTCGAGATGGACGGGTCAAAGAAAGTGAGTAACCTCTATACAGCTCACTTTAAGTTCACTGAAGAGCAGTGTCCATCTACCGAGGACGAGAATGAAGATATGGAGAGGGTTCCATATGCTTCAACTGTGAGGAGTCTCATGTATGCTATAGTGTGTATGAGGCCAGACATCCCACACAGTTGGCACAGTTAGCAGGTATCTTTTCAATCCTGGAAGGATACATTGGAGTACGGTTAAGTGGATCCTACGATACCTTCAGGACACTGCTGATTGAAGACTTTCTTTTGGTGGTGACGAACCTAAGCTGGTTAGGTATACCGATGCTGATATGGCTGGAAATGTAGACACGAGACGATCGACTTTGGGCTATGTGATGATATTTGCTGGTAGAGCGGTATCGTGGTAGTTGCTGTTGCAGAAGTGTGTTGTCTTTTTGACGACAGAAATAGAGTACATTATGATGACGGAGGCTTGCAAGGAGTTGTTATGGATGAAAAAGTTGATGTAGGAGTAGGTCAAAAGCAAGAGCACTATAGCCATAGTGTCATTCACCTTGTGAAGAACCAGATATTTCATAGTCAGTCCAAGCACATTGAGACTCGATATCATTGGATACGAGATTTAGTTGAGCAGAAGGACGCGACGCTTGAGAAGGTCCGTACTGATGACAATGGAGCGAACATGCTCACGGAGGTTCTACCAAGGAAAAGTTTGAGTACTACAGACGGATCGTCGGGATGACGAGTTCCTCCACCTAGTTGTGAAGGAGGAGATTTGGTGGAGTGGGTGGGATTCCCAACCTATGTGAAGAATACCCCAGAGTGCTACGAGCGTCATCCATGTGTCGGAGAAGCTCGGAAAGTGCATCGATCCTATTTTAGAACATATATGGTAAGCAAATATATTATTGGATTTTCATATTAATTTGATCATATTTATGATTGGATCTTTCCTATATTGACTTTCGATATAATTGGAATTCTAATTATGGCAAGCCAATTATGATTGGATTTCTATTAAATATATGATTGATGCATATTGAAAGTTTTCATATATATTGTCATTCCATGTATAGATTACCAAGGACTTATAAAAGGTTATGCATGCAAGTTGAAAAATATCTCAAAAGAAAATAAGAGTTACAATCACTACAACAAAAATACCTTTTAATGACGGCTAAAAAGCGTCACTAATTGCAAACCATGACGCTTTTTTCTCAGTCCAAGTGTAGGAAATCGGGTGTTATCAATGTTTTTAAAAGCGTTATAGATAATTCATCCAAAACCATCATTAATAGGTTGAATTTCTGCTACGTTTTATTTTTAAAGCGTTATGGATAGTTATGAAAAACCGCTGTATATGGTCGTTGTATCATATTTATAACGCTCTATACTGCATGTTATACATTCCAAACGCTGCTCAATTCAATTCGAAAATAACCACTTTGAACCATATTCACAACAAAGCATTGAAATGTAATATAAAGTACCATTCTCCATTTATTGTCTCAAATAGAGTATTTTAGCTACCATTCTACATTTCTCCATTTCATTATATACATCTTCTCAAAATATATAGAGTATCCAATATAGAGTACACTTTAGCTACATAAAACGATCGACATCAAAATCTCACAAAATTGTAGCGAAGAAGCACACTTATAACGCTTCAACTTGGTCACATGAAGATTGTTCATAGTACATGTACGTATAGCAAAACCCTGAAAAAGAAAGCAAAACCCTCACTTTTAGAGTCTGTCAATTATAGAGTCTGTGATTTATATCGAAAAACCGAGAGTATGAGAGTACTCTAATTAAAACCGAAACCGACAAATAAAGTAAAACATCTAGGCATGGCATAGTGGAAGTAGTCCCAAATCAACGATGCAGGCATGCTAATGGAGATGTCATTCCCGAAATAGAAATAGTACTCCCAACTAATATATACCCGTATGTGATTTATATCGAAAAGCTCCCCAACAAAAACACCCACAGTACCAAGTTGAACCCATCATGCATAATAGATACCCAACCAACAATTTTAATCCAAATAGCAAAACATCTCCTACAACAAATAAATCATTCCCAACCCAACATGTATAATAGGAAAAACCTAAACCAACATCCCACAACAAGTATAGGAAGGAGACCCCAAGCAACAATTTATACAAGAAACCCAAACAAATAATGCATGCATCACAAATAATTCCAACAGCAGCTAGGTAACCCGAAACCAAAAATGATCCAACAGCAAATAAAGAATCGAACATGATCTAAAGATCATTCCCGCTTCACAACAAAGACAATCGTAGGATCGTCAAGCCAAAATTGAACCTAACACGTATCAGTCGATCAAACCCTTTTTATGTAGGGATCGAGATCCAACAACATCATCGACAAACAAAATAAACCCAAAAACTAAAATCAATCAAGAGTTTAGAATTATACCCCAGAATTTGGTGTCGGAATCCGAAGGGAGCCTTCGGACTCGGCTCGCAGGCACGCACAGCGCCTCGTTGGGTCGCGACTGCAACTGTGGAGAGGCTACATCATCGACACGAAGGTATCCTTAAATCCGTGTCCAGTATCGACTCGTACAAATACGAGTGTACCTGTACCCAGAATGAACAACCCAACAGTACCAATATACAAACTACGACAACGACAAGAAACGAAATGAGATATATAAGATGTCTCAGATAAGGATCAATCATCATCTGCTGTACTAGCGTGCCATAACACGTATAGGACACGTCCCGACACGGAGCCAGTGTATCCGATACGATCTGCAACGCTTTG
Source organism: Iris pallida (assembly GCA_029216955.1). Lineage (NCBI taxonomy): Eukaryota > Viridiplantae > Streptophyta > Magnoliopsida > Asparagales > Iridaceae > Iris > Iris pallida. Next base: position 26,119 of record JANAVB010036029.1, read on the forward strand.
GTTCATTTGGTCGAACGACCAACACCAAGAATATCAGAGTACTCTAATAAAAAACCAAACCGACAAATAAAGTAAAAACATCCAGGCATGGCATAGTGGACGTAGTCCCAAAATTAACGGACGCATGCATGTTAATGGAGATGTCAATCCCGAAATTAAAATACTCCCAACTAATATATACCCACATGTGATTAATATCGAAAAGCTCCAAAAAAAAAACACCCATAGTACCAAGATAAACCCATCATGCATAATAGATACCCAACCAACAATTTTAATCCAAATAGCAAAACATCTCCTACAACAAAGAAATCTTTCCCAACCCAACATGTATAATAAGAAAAACCTAAACCAACATCCCACAGCAAGTATAGGAAGGAGAACCCAAGCAACAATTTATACAAGAAACCCAAACCAACAATGCATGCATCACAAATAATTCCAACAGCAGCTAGGTAACCCGAAACCAAAAATGATCCAACAGCAAGTAAAGAACCGAACATGATCTAAAGATCATTCGCGCTTCACAAACAAAGACAATCGTAGGATCGTCAAGCCAAAATCGAACCCAACACGTATCAGTCGATCGAAACCCTTTTTATGTAGGGATCGAGATCCAACAACATTATCGACAAACAAAATAAATCCAAAAACTGAAATCAATCAAGAGTTTAGAATTTATACCCCAGAATTTGGTGTCGGAATCCGAAGGGAGCCTTCGGACTCGGCTCGCAGGCACGCACAACGCCTCGTCGGGTCGCGGCTGCAACTGTGGAGAGGCTACATCATCGACATGAAGGTATCCACACATCCGTGTCCAGTATCGACTCGTACAAACACGAGCGTATCTGCACCCAGAATGAACAACCCAACAGTACCAACATACAAACTACGACCAACGACAAGAAACGAAATGAGATATATAAGATGTCTCAAATAAGGATCAATCATCATCTGATGTACTAGCGTGCCATAACACGTATAGGACACGTCCCGACACGGAGCCAGTGTATCCGATACGATCTGCAACTCTTTGGTTCATTTGGTCGAACGACCATCAGCAAGAGTATCAGAGTACTCTAATAAAAACCGAAATCGACAAATAAAGTAAAACATCTAGGCATGGCATAGTGGACGTAGTCCCAAAATCAACGATGCAGGCATGCTAATGGAGATGTTATTCTCGAAATAGAAATACTTCCAACTAAAATATACCCGCATGTGATTTATATCGAAAAGCTCCCAACAAAAATACCCACAGTACCAAGTTAAACTCGTCATGCATAATAGATACCCAACCAATAATTTTAATCCAAATAGCAAAACATCTCCTACAACAAAGAAATCTTTTCCAGCCCAACATGTATAATAAGGAAAACCTAAACCAACATCCCACAGTAAGTATAGGAAGGAGAACCCAAGCAACAATTTATACAAGAAACCCAAACCAACAATACATGCATCACAAATAATTCCAACAGCAGCTAGGTAACCTGAAACCGAAAATGATCCAACAGCAAGTAAAGAACCGAACATGATCTAAAGATCATTCGCGCTTCACAAACAAAGACAATCGTAGGATCATCAAGCCAAAATCGAACCCAACACGTATCAGTTGATCGAAACCCTTTTTATGTAGGGATCGAGATCCAACAACATTATCGACAAATAAAATAAACCCAGAAACTGAAATCAATCAAGAGTTTAGAATTTATACCCCAGAATTTAGTGTCAGAATCCGAAGGGAGGCTTCGGACTCGGCTCGCAGGCACGCACAGCACCTCGCCGGGTCGCGGCTGTGACTGTGGAGAGGCTTCGGACTCAGCTCCCCAAATGTAATTACACTCCCTTAAACAAGAACAAATAGAAAAAAAAATCATAGAACCCTTTTAGGGAAAAAATCCAAATCAAAAATTAAGAACCCTAATTTTTAGGGAAAAAATTACACTCCCAACAAAATCTTTTTTTTGGAAAAAAATCCAAATCAAAATCACTCACTTAATCAAGAGAAGTCAACGATGATGCAGCCCTTTTCGAATCATCGCCGACGTGGACGGAGACGTCGGGAAACCCTAAAATTAAGAACCCTAATTTTGGAGAGATGGATGCATGTATGGTTGTCAAAAATTAGGATATTTTTGAATTTAGGGCATAAAATAAGCAATGATCGAGATTTTAGGACAAACCGGTGGTAAAGGCTACGCCGTTGACAACCTTCCCTCTGCGGTGGAGTCTGAAACCGAGGGAAGCGAGGAACGGGCTGAAGGAAGTTGGGTAGCGGGGAGCGGGCTGAGGGGAGTGGGCTTGAGGGGAGTTGGGGAGAGGGAGGAGAAGGAGAAGGTGAAAGAGAGAGGGTTCAAAATTTTTCTTAAGTGCGGGAGAATTGCGGGGGAGTCGAGGTTTCGACTTAAATTTTCGTGCTTCTTTTATAACGCTCGTATCACTGGAGCACTATCAATAACGTTTTTAATGTAAACCATCATAGATTCTAGTCTTGCTGAACATTGATGACGCTTCCACATCAGCCGTCATGAAAACCACTTATCAAGCGTCATTAATAGGTCTTTTTGTTGTAGTGAATATTTGAGGGAGAGAGAGAGGATTGAGGACTATTGTGAAGGAGAGATCGCTTCGAATAATTTTTCGAAATCTCTTGTTCTTCGGGGTCCGCAATTAATTTTTTTCTTCTTTTGAGTGAGTTGTGGTGATCCGTGTTGGATCGGAAGGAGCTTGTAGAGGGTGTATTCTCTTTATTCTATTTGTGGAGGTTCTTCAGGGTTGGACTCCAATCGTCCCGTGGTTTTTTCCGCAAGGATTTTCCACGTCAAAAATCTTTGGGTCTGTGATTGCGTTTAGCGTTTTTTGGTTTGTGTGCTTTTGGTCGATTCTCTTGCAGGACTTTCTGGTTTAGGGGAATGATTTTCGCTCTTCGTTCCCAACAAAAACATTATATTACATATTGACAGCACCTATATGAAATCCTTAGGACCTTAAGCAACTTGGGTATGTATGGAACCAATTGGATGGCTTTCATGTTGAGCTAACCAACAGAGAAACTAGCTCACAGACCAAACACTTGGTTGTCTTGGTTTGACCAGAAAGACTTCTATTTATAACCAGTATCAAAACCATCAACCTTGTGGAGTTTTCAAGTCAAGTAGGCTCAGTTTCAAAACTCTTTCTAAATATTTTGCTTTCATGCCTTATCTTCTCTCTTGGTTTTCTTAATTGTTGATTTCCTTTTATTTTAGGTTTATTATAGTGTTTCTTGCTGCATTTAATTTGATCATCAGTTGTTAGTATGTTGATTTGTTGTTGGTAGTCTTCCACTAAAAGTTTTATTGCATATTGATGCTTCAGTACTGCTATAATATCATATATTGAGCACCCAATGAAATTGAATCAAGTACAAAATGATCAGTATACTAATGTCATGAAAATTATGCCTACATTTGGTATCCAAGGAAAATGTCATGTGACAACGCATCACATAGGCCTATTTTTATATTCCTTAATAATCGTTCATGTTCATCAAGTCCTCCATTTTCTGTACGCTCGGGGAGTCTACACCAACAAATTCAGCTTCTAACATATAGATATCTTCAAAGAGACTCCCAAATGTTATTCCCCGAATTGCATAACCAGCATTGAGTAATACTCCTTTGGTCAACCCTCATGTCTGGTATGTCTCAAATATATATATTACTTATGATGTGTCAAATATGACACAAATACCTAGTAGTACACTAAAACATAGCAAAATTTGTTGGGCGTAGAAGCACTTGCAGAGAAAATTTATATCACATTGTTAGACCGAGAAGAGAGAGGAGGGACGACGAGAGGGGGCTCGTCGTCATAGTGAGGCTCGATCTGTCGGCAGAGGAGGGTTGAACGATGTCGTGAGCCGCCGCTTGGTAGGGAGTGTTGGAAATTACTCTTTTTTCTTGCTTTGAAATCTGCAACAAAAGAAAAATTAAAGTAAAGGTTATCGGCCTCCGGAGAAGTCGTGCACGTAGCACTGTCCTAAAAGTTAATCCGAGTCTATGTATAAACTTTGTCCGAATGCTCCTAGTGGTAAAATTTCGCTCCACCGGTATCTCCTTGTCGTATATAACGCAGAGCGAGTGACCTTAACTTAATTCTGTCCAGGACAAGACAAAGAACAAACGAATTTGGAGGAGACGAAAATTTGAGAGAGTTTTCGTAAGGAATTTTTCTGTAGAAGAAAAACGGACACAGTATATACAGGCAGATTTGATCTTTTGTAACAGTAGAAATTATGATCAATAAAGTTGAACGTTACAAAGGAATAAAGAAATAAAATAAACGTGGTTACAAATCTTAATGGACTATAACGGTAAAAAAAATTATAGAGGAGCAAAAAAAAAAGAAATTTAGGATTTCAATCCGAACCTGAAGAGCAAATCGAATCGACATTCGGTGCCTGCAAATATGAACACGTATCCGCACCTGTTACGCCGAACCAAACCGAGTCGTGCTGGGAGCGACGGCAGCACACATGTGGCCTATAGGAGTCTTTCACAATATTTCAATGAAGCAAAAGATAGAATAGTGATATACACTATTCACCAAATGTTTCAATCGATGTGAGACTATTCCTAGAGGAAGTAGAGCTTTTGCTCTGCTGTGTGAGCAAAACACACACACACACAGTTAACAGGGAGGAGAAGGAGGAGGGGGTCTGGAGGGAATACATTAGCTACATTAGCAGCCCCCCTCAGTCGTCGCGGGGTGGGGCTCGCAGCATTAGGTGCATTTGTTTAGCAGCATGTGTGGTGTGTGTGTGGTGGTGTGTGTGTGGGTGGGGTTGGGGGGGGGGGGGGGGGGGGGGGGGAGGGGGGATGGGAAAAAAAAAAGGTGTTCGGATAATTTTTGTTACGTAAAACAGACGTATTCCATTGTTAAAGCGTCACAATAAATATTTTGATGCATTTGTGACTAACTAGTGACGGAATGATGGATGCATGAGTAATAACCACAAAACCAACCCCTTCAGCAGTGGTTATTCCGCTTTGGTGGGTAGTTTACCATATACTTTTTAGTATTGTGATCATTGATTTGTTGACATTTAAATGCAAGTCCTGCTTCACATCCCCTCCACTACTGCACCAAGACTGCATGATCACTCTCGCACCATCTCATGATACAAGCAAGATTCAAATCGATCAGCTCACTCCAGTTCTCTCTCCTCCTCTCTTCTCCTCAGCACATTAATTCAGTCCAGCCAAATTAGTGAATCCTTCAAGCTTCACTAGTTGGAAGTAGCCCCGGCATGTAGGGCACTCCGGTCTGCGGCAGCCAGTCGTACCCCTGGACGTAGCTATGCGGTGTGAACTGCTCGGCGTTTCTTCATCGAACTTTTGCAAGCTACGCCACTTCACCCTCTTCGACGTGTCGGCCCCCGGCCCCGGTTCTCGTACTCGGCAAAGAAGCTGGTGTCGAAGTTAACCGGGCTCATCGTCAGCCCGTCGATCCACGGGGTGTACCGTCGGGGCTGATGAACCCGTCGATGTAGTTCTGGATGAAGATGGCCCTCGCGAACGGCTTCCACGGCCGGCCGAGGAACGTCCGGAACTTGGCAACGTTAGGCGCGAATGCGGGGTCGGGGAGGATGCTGCAGTTGTGGAGGACGATGGCGGTGATCAGGCGCCTGTCCTTGCGGCCCTGGGCGGTTATCATGTTCTGCTGCGTGGGCTGCGGCTGCCGGACGAGGATCTGGCAGTTCTGGAAGATGGCGAGCCCGTCCCCGAAGATGAAGTCGATGGTGCCCGTGATTGTGCAGTCGCGGTAGAACTGCCTGTAGTTCTGGACGTACATGGTGTCCTGGTACCCGTCGATTCTGCAGTTGTACACCAGCCCGAAGTCGGAGTTGATTCGGAGCGCGACAGCCTGGTGCCCCTCGGGGCCGGCCGAGTTCTCGAAGCCGATGTCCCTTGCCATGAAGTGATGTCCTTGAACTCCTGCATTGATCGATGAGGCATTGATCGATGATTAATTTGAACATCCATCCATCAATCGATCGATCGAGTATATATTTTTCGATCGATCGAGATTGTTAGCTAAACAAATAAGAAGTAATTAAAAGATCCATGCACGACGAATAAACAAACGCGTGTGATTATTCTAAATAGAAAATATAGTAGCTAGCTCACCGACTGTTGCGGTTTTCCAGGTCTTAATACCATCAATGCCGTAGTTGGCATTATAGGTGATGATGGTCTTGGTCGCGCCATCTCCGACGAGCACCACATAGGGCTTTTTCTTCTCGATGAGCAGCTGTTCCTTGTAAATCCCTGCCTTGATATAGATTATGAACGGCTTCCCGCTCTTCAGCGGCACGGCCTCAATGGCTTCCGCAATGGTCTTGAAGTTGCCGGTGCCGTCCTGAGCAACTGTGACCGCGGGAGCCATCTCGGTCACGGGAACGGTGAGAAGCTTCCTCTTCGCTGCCGAGAGCCACGACGGGAACCCCTCTCTTCCCTTGGCCTCCGCCAGCAGCTTCCTGCCGCCGAGGAGGCTGGAAAGGTCCAAGTCCTTGAACACCTTCTTGGCCTGATCGATCATCACGTTGGCGTTGCTGGTCAGCTCCATGGAGCTGTTGAGGGCCTCTTCATCCCCTCCGCGGCAGGGGAGGCGGCGTCGTCGAAGCCGTCGAGGCAGGTGTCTTGGTAGGACGCGGCGGCGAGCCAGGTCTGGAGGTCGTTGACGGCCTTTCCCACTGGGAGAGGTCGATGCCGACTAGCTTGTCCAGGGAGGCGCGGAGGTCGTCGACGGCGAGGTCGAGGAGCTCGCGGCAGGAGTCGAGGGCCGCACTGGTGCTGGGGTCCTTGGCGGCGTCCTGGAGGACCTTGGAGCGGTTGAGGGCGTCGTAGAGGCGGGAGATGGTGACGTTGAACGCGTGCTGGATCAGCTCCTTGGGGTCGGTGGTGTTGCCGGCAACTTCGTCGAGGGCGGACTCGCAGGTGTGGCGGTAGTCGGTGGGCTGGCAGATGGACTGGATGGACTTGGAGGAGGTGGAGAGGCCGTCGGGGCCGGATCTGACCGCGCCCGAGGAGGGGTCGGCATTGGAGCTGGCTTTGTCGCCTCCTCCGCTGCTTACGGTGACCGCGACGACGGCCACGACCGCGACGAGGAGGACGACGGAGCTGCCGATGACAGCGAAGTTCTTATTCGGAGAGGACATGATAAGCAAACTTACTTATAATGGGGTGGCTTGCATGCCCCGACCAGGCAAGGTTTATTCGTCGCGACTCGCAAGGAAGGGGCTTTTAAAGGGGGGCCCCAAAGGGAGATGGGGATTGGTAGAATGGGATTCTCGAGGGTTTTATACAAGGGAGGAAGACGACAAAGTAGGAGGTGGTTAGTTAGTTGGTGGGTGAGGGAGTGGAGGAGAGTGACAGAAGGGGGCGGGAAGCAGGGAGAACCACATAACGAGAAAAGAGAAATTTATAGGCCGTTGTACTCGTGTCCATGGGTCTGCTGGTAGAAAGGCCAGAAACGAGAGGGGACACCGGTACTGACTGAATAGTAAGATATTAAAGTCAGCGAACTTTTCTGTAATATCGTATCCAAATCTTTACTATTGTATAATAAAAAAAATAATGGTAGGTAAATAGACTTAATTGTAACTTGATACCCTCAACTATTTCAGTTTTTAATTTCGATATCCTAAATTTTTTTTATTGGACAACTTAATACCATAAACTATTTAATATTTTAATTTGATATCCAAAATTAAAAAAAAAAAAAAAAAAAAAAACAACCCTCTTTCCATCCCATCCTAACCCAACCCAACCCTCCCCTCCAGCCAATCCTGACTGAATAGTAAGATATTAGCCGATGACCAGTTAGTTACTGCAAAGTGGGGGGACTTTTCTGTAATGTTATAACAAAATAATCTATAATGTAGCGAATAGTTGAAATATTAGGAGTCACTACTATAGTAGCAACTCTTCTTCTCCTTCCAGCACGTTTTATTTTGCAACATTAATTCTTATTACCACATACTAGTATATGTGCACCTACCATGCACGTATTTTAAATTTTTTAATTAGTTTAGGAAAACTTTTTAAAAAGACCAAAGGGTAGCCTTCCTAATTACTAAGTTGTTCTTATTAAAAAATGAACTATTTTTAATTAGTATAAGTATGTAAGGGTATTTTCGGAATTCAAAAATTTTACCATCTAAGTTTTCCTATTATATAGTAGAATAGATTACAGTTGCGTATGAAAAACTGGAGGAGTAGAGAAGGATTTTTTTTTGACAAATCTTATTAATATTCTTCGCCCAATTGTGGTTGATTTTTTTTATGCAAATGTCACTTTGTAAGAGCATCATTAGTAAGGCCCATCCCATTTTCTAGATTCTAGATTTAGAATGTAGGAGCTCATTTTGTAGAATAATAAGTCTCATCCCTAGTCCCAATTTCTACAATTTCGGTCCCAACCATCCATGGGTGCTAAGGGTTGGGCCTCCCAATTTCTAGATACTAAATTGTAGAAACTCGTTTTGTAGAATAGTAAGTTCCAATTTGGAGCCCAACTTTCTAGATTCTAAGCTTTATATTATTTTTTTCCTACATTAATTTTTGATCATATAATTTTTGGGACCGGAGCTCACTTTATCATTTCCTACTATTCTCATACAAATCCAACCCATTCTATATTTACTTTTTTTTGAAATTTGGGCTCCAAATTGTATTGGAGAGTCCCAACTAAATGATGCTCTAAGTAATGCCCCGCTGGCCTGCATTCTTACTTTATTGGTGTCTTAATGTTGGATAAGGATCGTAGGCATTGACTTAGTAAGTCAATAGCCTTCAAATATTTTCAATTTTGGTCAAATGTTATAGCTTATGTGAAAAACAACATGACACAATACGGAATCAATAGGATTTAAAGCCTCCAACCGTAATGTTGTATAAGATGTGTGTGGATTGTTATAAAAAATATATTTTAGAATTTTGCAAAAAAATGGATATACATTCTTCACACGACGTAAGTCACTATATTTTGTATTGTGACAAATATGACGCATAAGTAACTGTATTTTGTAATGTGACACATATGACTCCTCAAGTAACTAAAAGAATCATACGCTACTTTACAATAAATGGTAAGGACATTAAGAAATTATTAGGAAGCAATACCATCTTGGCACTCCTAAAATTGCCACTCCTGTTCATATCAAAATAGGACTCCCAAAATTTTGTCAGTTATGTACATATCGATGATTGTTAAAATTTTGGCAGTTATATAAAATCAACTTTCTCAAAATTTTGACAGTCCTAAATAATGACGGCAAAAAATTTAAAATATTTGTAACACTTTATTGACTAAAAATACTAATTAATTCAAATACTAGGTATAACATTTTTTTAAAACAATGCTTTCTGTCTAAAAATATCATTATTTATGGATAAGAAAATTATTGCTCATGTATAATGAAAATATCTCTCGATTTTATATATGGACCAACTAGACATCTATAGACTAATGCATATATATACAAAATAAAAGTTATCTCTCAATTTTATGGACCACTTAACTAGAGATCAATATACTAATGTATAATCCAAATACTAGGGGCGTCATTATTATTTTGTAACACTTTCTTATCTAAAAATATCATTATTTGAATAAATTATAACTCATCCACTAATTCAAACTTTCATACAATTCTCAAACGTCATAACCATATCTCTCTTCTCTCTCATATATACTAGTAATGTGCACGTGCAAAATGCACGTGCAAAAAAATATTTAAAAATTTATCAAACCTAATATTTGAACTCAAGCAACCAAGAAAAACCTCCTACCTTAATCATATATCATATTAGATAGTTAATTACTCAGTTAAATTATTTTTAAAATAATTAGTGGATAATTTAGGTAGTTATTTATTATTATTTTTTAAATAATTTAAATGGTTGATGATATTCATATGGCTTAAACGGCTCACTTTTGAGCCGTTTTTAATATATTATATATATATATATATATATATATTATATATAATATATATATATATATATATCTAATATAGATAATATATATATATATATATCCACATTTTCAGAATAGGAATATTTTGTCTTTTCCTATCCTGTACCAATTTAAAAATTATATTTCAGATTAATTGTAATGATTCTGTTTTTATTTTATTTACCATGATAGGTATTGTTTCATATAATTAAATATATGATATGTTAGTTGCTAGTTGTTAGCTACTAGTTAGACTAGTTGTTAGTGAACCTATAGATGGACCCAACTAGACTTGTCATGACACCATTAGTGAACCCATTAGTTGGTCATATTATACCCATTTATTTAGAGAGCAATGCACAAGAAAAATCCTTCTTTAGTTAATGAAACATTTCCTAATTAAAACCTCTTCCTAACATAAACCTTCATGACTCATTGTGAGGACTTTTTAGGCATTTAGGGTTAGGGTTAATGGCTGGTTACACACTCCATAAAACCCTGACCTCTTTGAGTTCATGTATTAACCTCTACAAATCCCAATTTGCCTCCTCTTCATTCTTTCTTCATTTGAGAAGAAGAATCAACTCCACCATTTCCACCAATTCCTAGTGTCATCCCAAGGAGAATAGAGTTTGGACTAGCAAGAAGAACAACTTTGGAAGAAGAAAAACTTGAAGGAGGTGTCCACTTGTGTCCACACTACAAAAAAAGTGTCTTTCTGGGACGCCAAAAAATCGTCTTAAAAAGGCCCAAATAAGTCTCAAATTGTAATTTGGGACGAATTTTAGGACGGTAAGTGACAGTGCTATTAGGGTGACGTGGCAAAAAGTTTTAGGACAAATAAAACCGTCCTAATTTGCTTTTAGGGTCGAAAAATCTAACCGTACCAAAAGAGTTTGAATTATATGTTTACGCCGGTTTACTAAATTGTCCCAAAATAAAAGAGTTTGTGATGAATATCATCCGTCCTAGAAATATTTTCCAGCGTCACAAAAGGATGTCATTTATATCTAGGACAATTACATAACCGTCCCAAAAGTAATATATACTTATGAAATTATTGTTTGTATTTTCCAGCTATAAAACATACAATTTAAATACACACATAACATAATTCATATGATCATTGTCCTCAGATGTATCTCCGGGTGTCGGAGCTCCAATACAAAAAAAAAGCTTAACAACATCAAGCATTCTTTACCATTAAGTAGAAGACAACAAAATCCATATATAACTATATATGTTCAATTGATATAAACAACGAAAAAGCTTAACAGTAAGCATCTTTTACCATTATTTCCAAAAAAATTCAAAACATAGCATCACCCACAGCATCAGTTACAAAGAACACATTGTCTCCACCATTACAAAATGAACCCATTGTCTCCACCATTACAAAATGGACCCACTGCCTCCACCATTACGTATATACAAAATTCTGAACCCAAAACATTAAGCACTACACTATGTTTTTGAACATTCAAGTATATCCAACATGAACCCAAAAAATGAACCCAAATTTTTTTTCCATCACAAGATAATCGCCCATCATTTTAGCATATTCAGAATACTTTTGAATGACCTGCAAATGAAATAAGATATGCCAATATATTAGCAACCTGCTAACTGCATACAACCACCAGAAAAGAAAGACAAGTTCTTCCAAAGTGTATAGACTAGACAACATTAGTTTGTGAATGTTCAAAACAGAACAAAATGATCAATCCATCTCTACAGACCTGCTAACAGTTCTTCCAAACTGTACAGGCCTACTTACAATAAATGGGAACTACAAATAACAGCTTTAGTCAAAAAATTGGGAAGCTTCAAGTCCAAAAATAGGAACTACAAGTAACAAGCTTGTTACTGTACAGAAAACCAATGTACAGTAACAAGCTTCAAGTGACAAAGGAAGCTTCAAATGAAAAGAAAGCTTTAAGTGAAGGAAAAAATTGGGAAACAAAACTCTTTTGCAGCTCAAACTTTGTTGGCATAGTTTATTTTGATAACATTAACAACATCTTCGTAGTCTAGTGTTCTCTGTTTTTAGATTGATATTATTTCAAAAGCTCTACTACTGTCACGACCCGCACCCGCTTTTTCGGATACGAGACGTGTCCAAGCCAGCCTACGCCGCAGAGTCGACGGTAGAACGCTGTCAAGCCCGCAAGAAATAAATGCTCAAGAATTAACATTTACTGCTCATTCACATTTCTAAATTTGTTACAACATTTATAATTAAAGAAATACAAGATTTACAATTAATGAAATTGATACAACTGCTATCTATTTCTAGGTTTCTGTCAGCATACCCAAGCCTTCTCAATGCTAAGAGTGATCGCGGCTAAACCTGAAAATGTTGGTTTTCAGTCAGGAATGGAACAAGTACACAAACCGACGACAATGCGAAAACACAATAGAATTAACAAGACATGAAATAGCATATGAGATATGAAAACTGGAAAGAAAACTGATGACATGGCACGGTGGAGATAAAAAAGAAAATAAAGACATCTACCGAGGTGGTATGAAATATCATTTTCAACATGCGAACGGCTAGGAGGTAAATCGGCTCATTACACGTGTCGTGTGCAGCTGCTATCATACAAGAATAGACATTTTGGGGATTTCTGGATAGTCCACATGTTACTAAGATATTTTCCCTCCCGACTACCGTGTGACGAACGTGTCAACAAGCAGCAAGATATATGTATAGACATGAAATAAAAAGACTACTATGAATCGGAAAGCAATCAGAAAGTGCACTGCCTGAGGTCCTTAGCTGGAGAAACCAATAATACTATACCACTCAAAGAGCCACAATCAGTCAACACATGCAGAAGTCTCCAGATGCTGAAATAAACAGTACCAACATTCTCAGAATAGTCAATTTAGCTAGGATTGCCTGTCCTTAAGTCCAATTCTGGACAGAGGGGCAAAACGGTAATTTTGGGCAAAAACGATGTCCGCCGTTAGATCCGCTTTGCACCGAAAAGTGTGCCAGAGTCAATGGTCCCTAAAGTCGTCAAACTACATGTTTACGGATCCAGTTTTTTGATACGAACCCAACCGTATGTCCAGGTTGGATTCCGACAGGCCGTGCACAAATCGCCCGTTGAGTGGAACCGCGGGGCCCACAAAACGGTAATTTTGTCAAGTGGTCAGAATTGGACCAAACTTGGCGTTCAGGACCAGAAAAACGATATGGTCCTGTTGGCGCAAGTTTCATCTCGATCTGACGAGCGTGCACAAAGTAATTGGAGTTTGTGTAAAGTGGTCGATACGGTGATTTTCGACGGATACGCATCAAATTCGTCGCACACACGCGACCAATTTGAATTCCGTCAAATTCCACACGACCACGAAGCCGATACGCAGCTTTCGATGCTTTCGGTTCGTGACCACGTCGCCCAAAATGGCGGGACGGTCGTGTGGATGGTTTTCAATATTTTTAAAACAGGTTTTTCTTGATTTTATCCATGAATAATTTCCAGTATAATACATCAAAAATAATTCTACGAAAAGGAGTTTGATCTCGTATAGGTTGTCTACAGGTCTGTTTAGATGGATTTTCAAATAGGGTATTGGGTTAACGATGATTCATTCGTGAACAGGGGTACTTTAACTACTTAATGTCCTATTTTAAACAGGATTTTGGCCAATCTTGGCGTCGAGTTTCAACTTGATTTTGCTTTGATTTGAGTCAAAGTTATTCTATGGGATCGAAACCCTATGGGTTGTGTTTCCAACACATATTTTGTTTTAGAAAAATACGAAGAGTCGAGGGAGAAATCTACTCACAAAGTCGGGGCTCTCACTGCCATTGCTGCTGGTGTCGCTTGTTCAGACCGCACGTGGTTTGGCCACGCGTCTGCCGGCGGCCCAGGGCGGCGCGTGCGCGCGGGGGTGCCCAGAGTTGGCGAGGGTCGGCGTGTCGAGTTTAGGGTGTTAGGTTTTAGATTCCTTTCGTTCTCATATAGTTGCAGTTGTCGAAAAACTATCGGGGTCGGCTTTCTACTAGTATAGGGTCCTAGGCCGGGTCTGCGGAGTGTTGGGGAGAATGCCCGCTCGGGCTTGGGCCCAGGGCCTAGGCTGTTCCCATTGCTTTTCTTTCTTTTCTTTTTTCTTTTTTTTTCTTTGTGTGACATATAATAAGATATATATACTACAACTATAACAATTCTATATATATATATATATATATATATATATATATATATATATATATATAATATATATATATATATATATATATATATATATATAAGGACTGTTGTGTTTAAGCAGAGGTCGGGGCTGCTTAGGTTGGGCTGGGAAAGCCTTGGCTGGTTTGGGCTCGGGTGCTGGGTTATGGGCCTGGGCTCATGGGCTGCTGTTATCTCCTTTTTGTTTTTCTTATTTATATTTGTACGTATATGTATATACACACGTACGTATATATATATATATATACACACGTAAATGCACATGTATATATACGTATATATACTACACATATATACAAATACATACGTATATATAATTTATTTATCTATATATACACATATATATCTATATATATACACATACAAATACATGTATATTTATTCATATATACATATCGATACACATATATAATATTTATCCATATATATATTCGTATATACGTACACTTTCACACACACACACACACAACACACACCACACACACACACACACACACATATATATATATATATATAATATATATATATATATATATATATATCTACACGTACAGTATATTATATTATATATATATTTACGATACCTTCACCGATACATATATATTATTATGTATACGTACACATACACTATACGCAATATTTAATATATTATATCTATGCATAAATTATAAATCACATGATAACAATTAAATATAACCATTAATCATAATCAATAAAATAATAATATTAAATAACAATCCCAATAAAATAATAATAATAGTAATAATAATAATAATAAAATTTAATAAACCAAAGATGATGTATATACCATTTTGCACCCTCTAATAATCCTAAAAAATGTACAAGGCCTATTTTATACAAATATTATTGAATACCAACTAATAACAATATTTATAATATTTAAATAAGAATATTTAGGAATACTTATTAGATCACTAAGATGGAATACGACACACAATCATACCAAAATGCATCAACACGAATGTTACTGGACGTACCGCATGACTACATGGGCTTGGGCTCAGTTCGGGTCCAGTCCGGGCTAAACTGGTATAACCGGATTCTCTAAAACTCAATAATATAATTACATAATAGATAAATCTTCGTAAGGTTAAGTCGCAACTTAGCCTAGTTTTCCTAGTTAGGATATCACTATGGCTCGGCTTTCCCTACCAGGGCTAATACACTAGTCAAAGCACGCCACTGCACTATCCGTGCCATGATTTCTAGTTACCTTATACTCCAAATTTAATCATGATTAAAATCATCAACCGTAATAATAACTAATTAATTATTTATAAAATTCCAAAATTACCATTTAAATCAATTAGATAAATAAATAAAAAATATTTCAAAATTCGGGAAGGGAAGCTACAAATCTACCCACCTTAAAAATAATTTCGTACTCAAAATTCTTATTCGTAACTATTCTTAAAATTCAAGATGACAGTCTACTTTAACCTTAATCTCCTTAAATTTTAATTCCTAAAATATTTTATAACCCTTTCTAGCCATTCTATAACTCTGAATACTTGAGGACTGCTACCACCTTTAGTCACACTACTCCATCAGATCTCTGTCGCTAAAACTTTATAATCTTCCAACTAATTGCTAAAATTTCTACCAATACGTATCTACGCATATGGCACCTATTTCTCTCTATATATCAGGCAATCCAAAATCTTAACAAGCAACAAATTTACACAGGTAGCTAAGAATATTGGTGAGTTCTAATAAGTATGACCTTCGTCTCTCTGCAATAAAGGGACATGAAGATAAGAAAGAACAAATCAAGAGCAAATATGAAATTTAGAGAGTGGTAGAGAGTATACAATAATACAGATAGAAAGAGTATTTATGAACTTATAGTCTTATTCGCTAGATCGGGCTACTCTAGTCTAGTCACTTGCTAAATCGAAGGTCTCTTCGTTTCCTAGAGGGCTTGTAATCCATGTAATACATAAATTCCGTTCTTAAAATTTTATCTGAACAAGATTTCATAATGGAACAAAATTTGAGAAGTCAAGATTGTGACATTTTCGTGTTTATTTAAACACACGAGCAAGGGATATACTGCAATACAAGATCGGATCGCAATTTCTAGGTAGTTGAAAATAAGGGTTACGAATGACTTCGTATTCTAAGAGGTGGAGACTAGATAATAGGTATGGGGATCTATTTCAAACAGTTCGATTTTATAGATCAACTATGGGGTTTGTCTGGAGGGGTTTTACTGGGCCTTAATGGGTTTCCTATTTGGATATCACTCATTGGTTGGATGAACCTAGGATCTCAATCTATATGGACTGAACAAGATCCCAAGATAAAACTATGTCTACTAGGTTAGGGTAACCTAGAATAGGATTTAACTCGAGTGGTTAAGCTGGTTGCCAGTCAAGTTGGTTAGCTAGGTCCCTCAAGCCCAAAATGCACCTTCAGTGACTTTTGTATTTAAGTAGCACATGAGGCCTCAATTGAGTGGCACACTAGTGGCATATGCATAGTGGGCTTCGAGTAGGTCACAACCATATTTGGTCGAAGTAAATGAGTAAGTTATGGCTCTAGTGGAAGTCGGAAAGTATACCGGTATTATGGTAAGGGTTATAGCTAGTCCTTTTTACCTGAAAGTCCTACCATAAAAATAAAGTACAAGGGACGGGTTTGAGTGGGACATGATATACCTAGATGAAGGTGGACTCGTCTAGATCTTGCATAAAGTTTGTTGGAAGATAACAGTTGGTCTCGTGCTCCGAATTTTAATGGCATGGCCGGCGGGGACAAATAATCTAAATAGAAAGTGGGAGTCTATGGGGCACCAATTATCAGCCTATGGAAATTATTCTGATCACTCGGTAATCCTGGTATATCCTAAATTTTTTTAAAGCTTACAGTCTACCCACCTTAGGAGCTAGGAGATGGTTTTAGGAATAATGAGATTAGAAGGATTCCAATAGTAACTTGAGGGTCGAGAGGAGAACGGGTAACTCAAGGCAAGGTTCTAGTCACATGGCTGGCCGATGGTAGCTACACTTGTATATACAACTATCATAGCTATGGGGATACTCTGTATCTATCTATCAAATACGAGCGTTCATCTTTCTAATTAGTGAAAGACAAAAAGCAATAAGGAGTTCAAGAAAGATGTCATCGAATACAATTGCGTGATTCAAGGGCGGAGGTATAATTCAAAAGGAATTGTCAATACAGTCGCGGATAAGATCCAGGGTACCTCTATATCTCAATCAACGTAGGGTAATTAAATGAAGAGCGAATCAAATGCATCATGGTTGATCAGACCATAATACACTGATTCTGATTAGACAATATATTAGCAGGCGTCCCAATAAACATATGTCAGAATCAAGCTTGATAAAAGAGTAAGCTTGCAAAAACTAGGCTGTAATAGCAACGTTGGTCAAGATAGTCAAAATACAAGTACGCGAGATTTTTGGAAGGAGGAAATAAGTAGTTCGAGTTTTGTGAGAATCAAAGCCTTACCTAGTGTTTCTTGCTTATACAGTCATCCTACTATCTCTTATCCTTAAGGCCTTGGTCGACTAATGGGTTATGAACTTCTGAATTCTATACTCCAAGTAAACCTATTAGTGTCAGTCAGTTACCTCGTCAATGGATCACAAGGACCACGGAAGACCAGGTTGGGAGACATGCTACTCAACTTCTACTAGTATTGGCCTTGGATCTTAGAGGGCATACATGGCACTTTCCTATCCTCTATAATATCCTAAACTTGTAATCACGTCTGAAATCATTTTACCGAGAATTATGCCTCGCCTGTATACTTTGGTTGTGGCAAACCCTTGGTTCCATGATTCAATTGTGATAGGCTATCAGGTACTCTACCTTACATTGACACAAGGGTATCTTAAGATCTAAAGAGGTCAACTAGGACATAGTTTTAGCAATGTTCCATAGACTATGATTCTCCGAAAAGATTTCAATTCTGTGGGTTGTGCCTCGCCAGTGCGCTACTGGCTGTAGTGAACCTACATACTCTACTCTCAAATAATTGACGACAGTGCGCTGCTGTCTAAACTTTATGAGTTAACTAATATTTCTAAGGACTTCAAGGAGCTGCTAGAGTTCAAACTATTTGGAAAAAAATAGAGCGTAGGTGTTTGTCCTATCAATCACAACACTTAAAATAAAACATTTAACATGAAGGAAATAACTAAATACGAAAGAAACACAAACACTCTAGTATCTTTTATATACATTTCTATAGTTGAGGGAAGATCTCAAATCAATCTACCTCGAGATTCGTATGCAAATAACAGAATCAAAAATTTAAACTAATTCCCTATGGCAACATAGAATTTAAAACATGCAATTCTAACTTATGATATAAGATTTATCTCTAATACAGCAAAAGAAAATTAAACAGTTCATCAAGATCAAAGCCTTAATTATAGGTAAGCTTAGCTTACCAAGTGAATGGTATGTCCATATTGGGTCACATTGTCATATCAAAAGTATAGTTTACCTATAGGGATATAGCAAGCTATCTAAATTGCATTGCCTATCTAATAATCTTAACTACCCAATGGTCAGTTTGAACAGGGGACTCCTAGTCCTAGTTATTCTCCTAAATTATTTTAATCCTAATTGTGAATGAGCATTTCCTGGGCGCAGCTCGCAATGGTATGGCTAACTTAAGTACCATCACGAGTTCGCAATCTTTTGCGAAAATTGACTTGCATGGGCCACCACAAAAACTTGTCACGACTCGCACCCGCTTTTCCGGATACTAGACGTGTCCAAGCCAGCCTACGCCGCAGAGTCGGCGGGGTAGAACGCTGTCAAGCCCGTAAGAAATAAATGCTCAAGAACTAACATTTGCTGCTCATTTATATTTCTAAATTTGTTACAACATTTATAATTAAAGAAATATAAGATTTTATAATTAATGAAATTGATACAACTGCTATCTATTCTAGGTTTCTGTCAGCATACCCAAGCCTTCTCAATGCTAAGAGTGATCGCGGCTAAACCTGAAAAATGTTGGTTTTCAGTCAAAAATGAAACAAGTACACAAATGACGACAATGCGAAAACACAATAGAATTAACAAGACATGAAAATAACATATGAGATATAAAACTGGAAAGAAAACTGATGACATGGCACGGTGGAGATAAAAATAAAAAATAGAAGACATCTACCGAGGTGGTGTGAAATATTATTTTCAACATGTGAACGGCTAGGGGGTAAATCAGGCTCAGCATGTGTCGTGTGCAGCTGCTATCATGCAAGAATAGACATTTCGGGGATATTTCTGGGTAGTCCACATGTTTACTAAGATATTTCCCTTTCCGACTACCGTGTGACGAACGTGTCAACAAGCAGTAAGATATATGTATAGATATGAAATAAAAAGACTACTATGAATCAGAAAGCAATCAGAAAGTGCACTTGCCTGAGGTCTTAGCTGGAGAAACCAATAATACTACACCACTCAAAGAGCCACAATCAGTCAACACTACATAAGTCTCCAGATGCTGAAATAAATAGTACCAACGTTCTCATAATAGTCAATTTAGCTAGAATTGCCTGTCCTTAAGTCCAATTCTGGACACAGGGGCAAAACGGTAATTTCGGGCAAAAACGATATCCGCCGTTGGACCCGCTTTGCACCGAAAAGCGTGCCAGAGTCAATAGTCTCTAAAGTCATCAAACTACATATCTATGGATCTGGTTTTTCGATATGAATCCAACGTATGTCCAGAGTTGGATTCCGACGGGCCGTGCACAAAATCGCCCGTTGAGTGGAACCGCGGGACCCGCAAAACGATGATTTTATCATATGTCTCAGAATTGGACCAAACTTGGCGTACAGGACCAGAAAAATGATACGGTCCTGTTGGCACAAGTTTCGTCTCAATCTGATGAGCGTACACAAAGTAATTGGAGTTTGTGCAAAGTGGTCGATATAGTGATTTTCGACGGATACGCATCAAATTCGTCGCGCACACGCGACCAATTTGAATTCCGTCAAAGCCCACACGACCACGAAGTCGATACACAGCTTTCGATGCTTTCGGTTTGCGACCACGTCGCCCGGAATGGCAGGACGCACGTCGTGTGGATGGTTTTCAATGTTTTTGAAACAGGTTTTTTTTGATTTTTATCCATGAATAATTTCCAGTATAATACATCAAAAATAATTCTACGAAAAGGAGTTTGATCTCGTATAGGTTGTCTACAGGTCTGTTTAGATGGATTTTTAAAAAGGGTATTGGGTTAA
Source organism: Iris pallida (assembly GCA_029216955.1). Lineage (NCBI taxonomy): Eukaryota > Viridiplantae > Streptophyta > Magnoliopsida > Asparagales > Iridaceae > Iris > Iris pallida. The sequence continues at coordinate 46,590 of JANAVB010036029.1, forward strand.
CGAGGATTCATTCGTGAACAGGGGTACTTCAACTACTTAATGTCCTTTTAAACAGGATTTTGGCCAATCTTGGCGTCGAGTTTCAACTCGATTATGCTTCAATTTGAGTCAAAGTTATTCTATGGGATCGAAGCCCTGTGGGTTGTGTTTTCAATGCATATTTTGTTTTGGAAAAATACGAAGACTCGAGGGAGAAATCCACTCACGAAGTCGGGGCTCTCACTGCCATTGCTGCTGCTGTCGCTTGTTCAGACCGAGCGCGGTTTGGCCGCGCGTCCGCCGACGGCCCAGGGCGGCGTGCGCGGTGGTGCGCCCAGAGTTGGCGAGGGTCGGCTTGTCGAGTTTAGGGTGTTAGGGTTTAGATTCCTTTCGTTCTCATGTAGTTGCAGTTGTCGACCAACTATCGGGGTCGGTTTTCTACTAGTATAGGGGTCCTAGGCCGGTTGCGGAGTGTTGGGGAGAATGCCCGCTCGGGCTTGGGCCCAGGGCCTAGGCTTCCCATTGCTTTTATTTCTTTTATTTCTTTTTCTTGTGTATGACATATATAACTAGATATATATACATAAAATATATATATATATATAGATATATATATATATATATATATATATAATATATTAGATATATATATATATATATATATATATATATATATATAAGGACTGCTGTGTTTAAGCAGAGGTCGGGGCTGTTTAGGTTGGGCTGGGAAAGCCTTGGCTGGTTGGGCTCGGGGTTGGGTTATGGGCCTGGGCTCATGGGCTGATGCTGTTATCTCC
>JANAVB010036030.1:0-47519 GCA_029216955.1 Iris pallida
GGCTCGTTCGGTCGAGGCGACTCCTCGCACAGGTGGGGTAGTTTCGGTGAACTTGCCCCATCTTATCCTTCACTTAATAACGTGCATGGTTTTCAACTTGCGCAAGTAGGCTAATATAAAAGCTACGAACGCACATAGCTAAGGAAATAATCCCGACCCGTCGAAATGTCTTAGAACATGGAAAATGGTCCCACGGTCTTCATAGAAGTCGGCTCAGCGTGCTTTCAAATGACACTCGATCCTTCGATCCTGTGGCTTGGGAGAAGGAAGTTGGTTTAAGTTGCTAAGTTGTCTCAACACTTGAAATAGCCTAAGTCTTAGGCATTGCCCCGTGAATGCTTAATAGCATACACGGTCCTGTCCCGCAAGGATTGGCATAGCCTTCGTACGTCCCGTAAGTTAAGTCATCTTGTACGACTTGTTGGCTTAAGTCTAGGCACCCAAGAACTTGGTTGTTTAAGTCGACCCCGTGCATAGCACGTTCCCTCGATGCAGAGCTCGGCGTAGCCTTTGCTCGTCGAGTCGTTGCCCGAATAAGTTAGACAAGTGTTGTGTTGGGCTATCGAAGCCATTTCTAGCACTGTTCCGCTCTAGCTGCGGTTGTCAAGTCGCGTAGTCCCTTGAGAACTAGGCTCGTCGTATAAAGTATCTGACTTGAGCGTTAGCATCGCCTAGAGAACCAGGTCTGTCTAAGGCACGAGCTACAGTCGGTTTAGTGAAAAGCTTGCCACGAACAAAGGAAGTCTACGCGACTGGTTGTCGTCGAGATCGGTCCCGCGACTTGTGAGTCTCGCTAATTCTTGATAAGTTTCGCACACGAGATCGGTCCCGCTACTTGGGAGTCTCGACAGATAGAAGGAAAGCATGGTCATGTTAAGGAAGGATTGGAAGATCGAGTCGAGTCTTGTATAGTCATTGGACAACTTGTCGATAAGGTAAAGTTTTCTCGAATGGTTGCCTAGGCCAAGGGATCGATTCGGCCCGGGAGGAACGAGGCGGCTCATGGTATGCTGGATAACTGCATGAGAGATACAAAACGCCTCCGGGCTAGCTACCCGTAGAGGGACGAGCCGAGATCTTGAGCCGAGTCTATGATAGCTTGACATTGCTAGTGACTACATGTAGATGCGTCGACAAGAGCGGCAATCCGCGTGTTTGCCTTTAGATAGCGTCATATACTAGCACAGCGTCGATCGAATCATGAGACAGTCTAGAACGGCATGTATCAAGTCAGCAAAATGTAATCCCATTAGTGCAAGCCCTGTATCATTAAGGAAGGAATGAGTTATAGCTTATGTCAGCAAGATACGTGTTTCAGCACAAAGCAAGGCTTTTGTGGATCAAGTATTGGCATTCGCGTATTGGCATTCGCGTATCAAGTATTGGCTTTCGCGTATTAATATTGGCATTCGTGTATTGGCTTTCGCGTATCAGCATTGTTGGCGTAAGTTTGCATAAATTAAGTCGAGTGCCATCACTTTAAGTCGAAAGGACCGTAAGCTAAAAGTTGGCTAAGTCAGGAAGTCGTTAGGCACGACTTCATCTTGAAGCACGGACAAGTCTAGGCAAAGTCTAGAGGCACGACCTGCACGAGTCGTCCCCCTTGACGTCGCTAAGACGAAGATTGGTCTAGAGGCACTTGGGTTTGAGTAAAGGTCTTGGCACGGTCGAGTTCGCATGAGTTGCTCATCGGCGAAGCACCGACTCGAACATGTTAAGTTACGAATAGAGTATGGCACGACCCTGCCGTCCCGAGTTCAAGTTTGGTCAAAGTATATGCACGATAGGGCACTGCCTCGATCGAAATATACGTTAACATGGTAGCACGACTATGTCGTCGCATGACGAGTTGGTTAGACGTCAAGTCTTAAAACTGATCCTAAGGCAAGACAAAGACAATCGAAAGGGATTTAAACTGCATAAAGTAAATGAACATATCGGATATGTATGGGTGGACGAGAAGCTCACTCTGCCAGTATAGTTGAGTACTGACACCCACACAGTTTCCATGTGCAGGCACAGGTAGAAGCTCGTGGCGCGAAGCTCGCTTGGATGCGTCGAGGCACGGAGTCCCTTGGCGATTCGAAGCGTGCGGCTGCGTAGAGACAAAGACTTATACGGGACATAATGTATGGACATCGCCTTCCGAAGCTTCCGCTGGATTCAAGTATTGTATCGAGAGATGAGAGAGAGCAGAGTGAATTGTAAAATGAGAGAAAAGTGAGCACGAGAGACTTGTAATTTGGCTTTGTGCCCACAAATGTAATCTTGTATTCAATATCAATAAAGAGTTCTTTTTGAATGACTTGTGTTCATGTGTGCTTGTTCTAAATTTTTGTTGCATGTTTTAATGTTTCTGCTTGGGACTTTTGTGCGACGACCCCGTCGTAGCCGATGTAATCGGCTTATAAAACTGCCTTGCACGAGCGCAATCTAGGCTCGTGCGGCATCACGCCTTAGCGAGGACGATCGCTCCTACAGGAGCGGGGCTGACATAATGGTATCAGAGCACGGCTTTACGTCCTTGGACTTCACGTCAAATTTTTCAGTTTTGAAAGCTCGTCGTTGGAAAATAAGTGTGCGCTCTCTTTCGATTGTCCCTCGGCATGTCCATACAATAAGTCTAAATATTTTCAAAAGCTCGTACAAGCGTTCAATCGAACGCATCGGTAGGCCATCGCCGAACACATTGGTAAGCCTTTGTGTCGAACGGTGTCAAACTTGTCTCGAATGAAAACACGTGCTAAAGTTAGAAAAGTCGCGTGCGTGCCCGAATAGTCCTACGTCGACATTAGCGAATGAGCGTGCAAATTCGGAATGTAGTCCGTACGGGATGGCTATGCACATGGCCTTTTGGATAAGTTGTGCTGCGTGTCGCGCACCTCGACCTTTTGGTGAAAACGAGTTGTGAGTGATATCAAGTACCGCTCGGTCGGGAATGAAGCTACACTTAGAGTGTCTATCGATAGGAATGTTATCGAACTAACGCTTAGGCGTATACGAAAGATTGTTTTGGATTTTGTGGAGTAGTGCGAACGACTTAGTACGTCGATGCGACGTGTACGATTACGCTAGGGATTCGTCGAACGAATCCGAAAGATATCTTAGTGAATGACGCGAATGTGATTGAGGACTAGATCGGATGGCTCGAATCCTGAGTAGTGTATGGATTTTCTTGTAAATCATTCGAGCAAAATTGAGGATTACGAGTATCAACGAGTATGTCGACGAGGCAATGCGATCGCGCAAAGCCTTAGGACGTGTCACGCTTAGTTGATCATGACTTCGTGTGTCCCGAACGAGATGTCGTTCGGACAACTTGTGAATGAGCAGCGCGAGTTAGAAAATGATTCGGAACGATAAATAAAAGTGAATGTCTTGATCGAGGAAGCTCGAGGATTGTACGTGTGATTTTGGATTGAATCGAATGGAATTGTGGTATATCCTGTTCGGACAATAGCATCAGTCGCACGACTCGAAATTGGTTGCAAAGGAAGATCGTCAGGTTACGCATATCGTCGATGGTATTGAGGCGTATCAAAGATCGATATACGATAACTCGAGGGTACTCTGACTCGACGAATGACGATCGTGCAAAATGTCATTGTTCCGATGAATGCTATACTAGGGATATTGAAACGTGTCGAGGAAAAGATAAACTTGGCTCGAGGATTTTCTAGTTGAATAAATGACAGTCGGACTATCGAATAGAGATCTTAGCTTGGATGGAAATGAAATGTCTGGATTTGCTTCGTCGATAACCATAACTTCGATATTCTTGTCTTGTGCGAGCACAACTCGAGCCTCGCACATGCGTCGCACCGATTAGGGCGATCACTCCGCATGAACGCTGGTATGGTGATTTATACAACGGAGGTAATTGAACTAGCATGGTGTGGCAATTTGTATGCTTCGACTTGTGGTTTGATGCGAAGGTAGACTCGGGAATAACTCGATGTGCCTGAGGATTGAGATTGAGGATTGTGTAGGTCCAATCCGCATATCGAGAATAAATTAGTCTGGACTCAAACAAGAGTTACGTCCCGATGAGAATGATTTTTCCATGGGTGCATTACATGGTGATTCATGAACCACCGTGGATAATCGAACTCACATGAGATTGGGGCGCAACACATTGTCGAGCTAGATGACCTCGTGATCGAATACATAAATTGGTTAGAATTGGTGAATTGAATGGATTCGAATACGCAAAACGAATGCTTTGATGCAAATAGGTGATCGTACTCGATGTTTAGAAATCTGAGTGACGCGAGCTTGGGTAGAAAATTCTGTACTATCGATTTTGGTTTGACTCTAGGATTGGGGTCAATGTTGGCATTATTGTTGGAGAACTATGATTCCAATCCTGATATTGACTTAGCCTTGAGAAATGGCCTAGCGGTTAGACGAGACGCCCTATTTCATGAGTTATCAATCGAAAGTATTGATCTTGAGGATTGGCATGGATTAAAAGAGTGAATCAAGAATAGGAAACCCTGCTCACGAGATTCGGTTGACATGCATATATTTCAGGGACGCCTGAGTATGTGCACGATGCGACTCGAATGAGAATGACGAATTCGTTATCATGCGGCTTGGTTGAATGCATGTATTTTAGGGACGCTTGGAATGCGTGCACGATCCAGCCAAGTGATACGTTGAGTTCAAGCGAGACTTGAAGAATAGAAATGGTCGAGGATTTTGAAATTATGTTAATGGAAAGATTGATAGTCATGCGAGCGTGGCTCAGAATCGAGGAAACGCGTAGGCGAAGTGTGTACGATAGTCCCGCGTCTGGGCACGATTAAGTCTTGGCCATATAAAAAGTAGGATGGCTTGCCTTCAGAAAAGTCTCTAGGACGAGACTTATTCTGAGTGGTGTATGATGTAGTGCCCCGTCCCGCAAAGTCAATCGGAGGAATCGAAACGCCGACGGCATTCGGACTTAGCCTTGCAACGGCTGCTCGAAGGCTCGTTCGGTCGAGGCGACTCCTCGCACAGGTGGGGTAGTTTCGGTGAACTTGCCTCATCTTAGCCTTCACTTAATAACGTGCATAGCTTTCAACTTGCACAAGTAGGCTAATATAAAAGCTACGAACGCACATAGCTAAGGGAATAATCCCGACCCGTCAGAATGTCTTAGAACATGGAAAATGGTCCCATGGTCTTCATAGAAGTCGGCTCAGCGTGCTTTCAAATGACACTCAATCCTTCGATCCGTGGCTTGGAAGAAGGAAGTTGGTTTAAGTTGCTAAGTTGTCTCAACACTTGAAATAGCCTAAGTCTTAGGCGTTGCCCGCGTGAATGCTTAATAAAATATGCACAGTCCTGTCCCGCAAGGCTTGGCATAGCCTTCGCACGTCCTGTAAGTTAAGTCATATTGCACGGCTTGTTGGCTTAAGTCTAGGTACCAGAGAACTTGGTTGTTTAAGTCGACCCCGTACATAGCACGTTCCCTCGATGCGGAGCTCGACGTAGCCTTTGTTTGTCGAGTCGTTGTCTGAATAAGTTAGACAAGTGTTGTGCTGGGCTATCGAAGCCATTTCTAGCACTGTTCTGCTCTAGTTGCGGTTGTCAAGTCGCGTAGTCCCTTGAGAACTAGGCTCATTGTATAAAGTATATGACTTGAGCGTTAGCATCGCCTAGAGAACCAGGTCTGTCTAAGGCACGAGCTACAGTCGGTTTAGTGAAAAGCTTACCACGAACAAAGGAAGTCCATGCGACTGGTTGTCGCCGAGATCGGTCCCGCGACTTGGGAGTCTCGCTAAGTCTTGATAAGTTCTGCACACGAGATCGGTCCCGCTACTTGGGAGTCTCGATAGATAGAAGGAAAGCATGGTCATGTTAAGGAAGGATTGGAAGATCGAGTCGAGTCTTGCATGGTCATTAGACAACTTGTCGACAAGGTGAAGTTTCCTCGAACGGTTGCCTAGGCCAAGGGACCGATTCGGCCCGGGAGGAACGCGGCGGCTCACGGTAGGATGCTGGATAACCGCATGGGAGATACAAAGCGCCTCCGGGCTAGCTACCCGCAGAGGGACGAGCCGAGATCTCGAGCCGAGTCTATGATAGCTTGACATTGCTAGTGACCACTCATGTAGATGCGTCGGCAAGAGCGGCAATCCGCGTGTTTGCCTTTAGATAGCGTCATGTACTAGCACGGCGTCGATCGAATCATAAGACAGTCTAGAACGACATGTATCAAGTCAGCAAGATGTAATCCCGTTAGTGCCAGCCCTGTATCATTAAGGAAGGAATGAGTTATAGCTTATGTCAGCAAGACACGTGCTTCGGCACAAAGCAAGGCTTTTGCGTATCAAGTATTGGCATTCGCGTATTGGCATTCGCATATTGGCTTTTGCGTATCAAGTATTGGCTTTCGCGTATCAATATGGCATTCACGTATCGACATTGTTGGCCTAAGTTTGCATAAGTTAAGTCGAGTGCCATCACTTTAAGTCGAAAGGACCGTAAGCTAAAAGTTGGCTAAGTCAGGAAGTCGTTAGGCACGACTTCATCTTGAAGCACGAACAAGTCTAGGCAAAGTCTAGAGGCACGACCTGCACGAGTCGTCCCCCTTGACGTCGCTAAGACGAAGATTGGTCTAGAGGCACTTGGGTTTGAGTAAAGGTCTTGGCACGGCCGAGTTCGCATGAGTTGCTCCTCGGCGAAGCACCGACTCGAACATGTTAAGTTACGAATAGAGTATGGCACGACCATGCCGTCCCGAGTTCAAGTTTGGTTAAAGTACATGCACGACGAGGCACTGCCTCGATCGAAATACACGTTAACATGGTAGCACAACGATGTCGTCGCATGACGAGTTGGTTAGACGTCAAGTCTTAAAACTGATCCTAAGGCAAGACTAGAAAGACAATCGAAAGGGATTTAAACTGCACAAAGTAAATGAACGTATCGGTTATGTATGAGTGGGTGAGAAGCTCACTCCGCCAGTACAGTTGAGTACTGACACCCACAGTTTCCATGTGTAGGCACAGGTAGAAGCTCGTGGCGCAGAGCTCGCTTGGATGCGTCGAGGCACGGAGTCCCTTGGCGATTCGAAGCGTGCGGCCGCGTAGAGACAAAGACTTATACGGGACATAATGTATAGACATCGCCTTCCGAAGCTTCCGATAGATTCAAGTATTGTATCGAGAGATGAGAGAGAGCAGAGTGAATTGTAAAATGAGAGAAAAGATGCCCCAGTCCCAAAATATGTAGAACTAAGAACGTAAATATGCCAGCTGTATTCATACGAAGTACACTCCAATATATGGAACCCTCGTATGAATACATAAGCTGTAAAATGCAGTAGAACCACAACTAATCTCATCCACACAAATAAATGAATAAAAGATATCATATAATGATAATGAATTGTCTTGATACAATATGTTGGGCGGAGACAAATCCACTACCAACAAGTGAAAAGAAAATACATGAGTAAAGAAATAAATTTGGCGAGCGAAGCGAAGACGATCCATGTGCAATCATCCTCGAAGAGATAGCGATGATCACAGCTAGAGCTAGAACACCTGCGAATGACATGAGCACACACTTGGAGAGATAACTAGGTCCTCAGAGGGACATAACAAGACACATAATATCATGCCATATAAACTGAATAAATATTGCTCAAATAAATAAGTCAATTGAATTATAACATGGTCTAATACACACCTATTGAACGAGCGTACCATTCCCCCAACCAAACAAGGACAGGAGATGGTAAACTAATTTACGGTGACGTACATTTCCATGCTACGAATCCAATATGGTATTCGGACCCCAACATGGTTCAATACCTTCTCATCGAAGTAGTAAGTCACACCTACAACCAAACAAGGACAAGATGTGTTGAACTAATCCGCGACAAGTTATTGTTCCAAGCTACGATCAGATACAAGTACCCAAACCAAAGGTACTCATACCTAACGGATAAGGGTGCCTAACCAAATCTCGGTGAATACAGTTTTAAGAACAGTTCATGGTCGTATGACTACCCAGTTAAGTCAAGAAAATACCGATACAGTACCTCAGTAGCGAGTCACAACACCATATACTATTCCTCAGTATCGAGCGAGTCTATAGCATATAGTCTACCTATCGTTCCTCAGTAGCGAACGAGTCTACGATAGATAGGGTGGTAGTCAACTTCCAATCATGTTCTTTCCGCCCAATGCAAACTCGTAACTGCTAAGTCTTCTAACATACAATTCTATTAGCAGTTATTTCCTAACGCACGGCTTATACGTACTGGTGGCCAGCCAATCACGCATGTCCGAGTCTTATATGCGACACACAACAACGTGGAATAAATGTGTCAAGGCCATGAATGCAACACACAAAGGTGGTCCCTTAAATCTAGGTTTAATGTGTAAGAAAAATAATACATAGCAGAATATAATGAAAAGTAAGTTCTAACAGGTTATGCCATGTATCACAGTTTATTTTGTATAAAGAAAATAATGAACATGCATGAAATATGAGCTAAAATAATTAAACAGCAAATGGCAAGGTGTCTTGCCTGGTAGGACGCCTGGTGTACTGCAATGATCAAGCTGGCATGAACTGTGACTTCGGTGCAACGACTATACATGGAGACCTCGAGTGGTGGCACGGACAGTTCCATTGGGTCCAGAAGGGTCAATTTAGTTAGGGTGGACATAAGGTAGGCTTGAATTGGCGAGGGAACATGAATATTGGAATTTAGTCATGGGCGGAAGGATAGTCGATGTAAATAATATATATTCAAATTTAGAAAACTATTTATAATATTCAAAAACTAGTTTGAATCTAAATAATTATTGAAAAATACTTGAAGTCAAGAAAATCATTTTTGGCTAAAAATTCTAAGTTCGTCGAAAATAGAATATATATATTTAGTAACAATACTTTTAAATAACTATACAAAAAAAAATTTATAACTTATCAAATATCATAAAATAACATATTTTAGGGTTCTAACTAGATTTTGAAACTACGTGTGAGGATAAAAATTTTACCATAATAAATCTATGGCTTCCAGCGCCTAGTCCTTTTTGTTATAAAAATAGTTTTGAAAAATAAAACATAAATACTAAAAGTGATAATACCTTATAATACAAAATATATATAAATTCCTAATACTGTAGCAAACCTATGAAACAACCAGAAATAATAACAATTTAATAAAATAATAATACAAATAATAATAATAATAATCAGAATAATATAATAATTATAAGAATAATAATGATGAGAAACTAATATCAATAATAAGTAACAGCAAATAAATAAATAATGATTAATAATAATAATAATAATAATAATTAACCATAAAAGAGTAAATTAAAATAAAAAGAAAAAAAATAATAATAAATGATGCTGTTGACTTATTTCTAAAAATCTAAGTAAAAGAGAACAGAATGATAAGAAAAGAAGGATGAAGAGAGCGATCGATGGGGAGAAGGGATCGGTGACGGTCGAGCGGAGGGTCGGCGGTGGCTCGATCGGCGTGGGGCGGCGGAGAGATTGGGAGGAAGGGAGAAGGGTTTTCGGCGACGCGGGCTGCGCCGACGATGACGGGTGCGCGAGCGCGCGGCCAGGCGAGGCGCCGAGGGCGGTCGGAAGAAGCGCCGGTGGCGGACGCAGGCGGTGGAAGTGGAGGTGGGTAGCGGTCGCGACGGCCGGTGACGGCGGGGTTCGGGTGCCGGATCTCGGGATCTGGTGGACAGAGGGAGGCTGCGAACGCGGTGGCTAGGGCACGCCGTGGCGGAGGGAGAGACAGCGGCGGCGCACGAACTCGACGAGGGGGGTACGGAGGCTGACGGAGATGGAGGCGAGGCTGGTCTACGACGGCCACGGAGCGGCAGCGGTTGCGCCGGGGGCTCGGACAGGTGAGTCTTGGTTTGGTTTTTAGTTTTGGGTGTTTTGGGCTTGTCGGCGGTGGCGCTCCGCCACCGGAGGGGTGTCGGGATGGCGATGGTGGTGCTGGGTTATGGCTGTGATTTGTGGTCGTCGTGGTGCTGGTGCCAGTTTGGCCGGTGATTTGTAGGGAAGGTCGGGGTGGTCGACGGAGACGCTGTGGCGGTGATGGTAGGGGGTCGCTCGGTGTCGGGGCTGTGGGAGAACCGGCTGTATGGTGGTGAGGATAATGGTGGTTGATGGTTACGACGGAGGCGTAGGCGGGTGCGACGGGGCTCGAGCAGCAGGAAGGGCGGCCCGAGAGTTGTCGATTAGGGTTTAGAATAGGATTAGGGTTTAGAATAGAGGATTGGGTTTGCTGTGTCGAAATCGTGTCCGACATGTGGACACGAAGAAGGTGAACTGTATATGTATAAATAATGGAATAAGAATTTGGACGGGAAACACGGACACGATACACGCACGTTTGTAGAATTTGGAGAATAGAAATACATGGAGGAGTACCTGCCTATTTATAGGATGTGGAATTCCTATTAAGATAAGGGTTAGGAAAAGATTTAAAACCCAAATTAGATAATTCATGTATTTAATTAAAATCAATCAAATCCAATCCAAATCTAAATCCAATTAAATCTAATTAAATTTTTAGCTCAAAATCAAATGGGATCAATCAAACTTCAATATTTAACTATTTAAATAAATCCAAAATCAAATCAAGATTTAAATGGCCACAATAACTTCCAAATATATTTCTCAAAATACCAATAATAATAATTTCGAAAATAATAAATATTTTTAAATATCTTTTTTAATAATAAAATATTAATATTAATAAATCTCGAAAATTACATTTTTATTTAAAATAGACTAATAATAATTACAAAATATACGTATGCACGAATAATGCATACATGATTATGCTTTTCCTAGTATACAATAAAATATTATTTATGAATAATAACTGTAAAATAAACAAAAGGCTTTTTATAGCAAGAATAATAATTATATAATGTTTTGAAAGTGTATAATAAAATAGAAAAAATATTTTTCTAAAATATGTACGCTCGCACATATTCGCACTTGACGAGCAACTACGAAAAATAAAATTTCGTGCGCGACGTACAATATGACTATGCGACGTACAATACAAAATTTTAAATCAGTACCAAATTAAATTAAAAAATAGTAGAAATTTAGGAGTTTTACAACGCCCACAAATGTATTCTTGTATTCGATATCAATAAAGAGTTCTTTTTGAATGACTTGTGTTCATGTGTGCTTGTTCTAAATTTTCGCTGCATGTTTCAATGTTTCTGCTTGGGACTTCTGTGCGACGACCCCGTCGCAGCCGATGTAATCGGCCGTTATGAAACTGCCTTGCACGAGCGCAATCTAGGCTCGTGCGGCATCACACCTTAGCGAGGACGATCGCTCCTACGGAGCGGGGCATAACATAATGGTATCAGAGCACGGCTTTACGTCCTTGGACTTTACGTCGAATTTTTCAGTTTTGAAAGCTCGTCGTTGGAAAATGAGTGTGTGCTCTCTTTCGATTGTCCCTCGGCATGTCCACACAATAAGTCTAAATATTTTCAAAAGCTCGTACAAGCGTTCAATCGAACGCATCGGTAGGCCATCGCCGGACACATTGGTAGGCATTTGTGTCGAACGGTGTCAAACTTGTCTCGAATAAAAACACGTGCTAAAGTTAGAAAAGTCGCGTGCGTGCCCGAATAGTCCTACGTCGACATTAGCGGATGAGCGTGCAAACTCGGAATGTAGTCCGTACGGGATGGCTATGCACACAGCCTTTTGGCTAAGTTGTGCTGCGTGTCGCGCACCTCGACCTTTTGGTGCAAACGAGTTACGAGCGATATCAAGTACCGCTCGGTCGGGAACGAAGCTACACTTAGAGTGTCTATCGATAGGAACGCTATCGAACTAACGCTTAGGCGTACACGAAAGATTGTTTTGGATTTTGTAGAGTAGTGCGAACGACTTAGTACGTCGATACGACGTGTGCGATTACGCTAGGAATTCGTCGAACGAATCCGAAAGATGTCTTAGTGAATTGTAAAATGAGAGAAAAGTGAGCACGAGAGACTTGTAATTTGGCTTTGCGCCCACAAATGTAATCTTGTATTCAATATCAATAAAGAGTTCTTTTGAATGACTTGTGTTCATGTGTGCTTGTTCTAAATTTTGCTGCATGTTTCAATGTTTCTGCTTGGGACTTCTGTGCGACGACCCCGTCGCAGCCGATGTAATCGACCATTATGAAACTACCTTGCACGAGCACAATCTAGGCTCGTGCGGCATCACGCCTTAGTGAGGAGGATCGCTCCTACGGGAGCGGGGCATGACAGCTAGTAGGGATCTGCACTTCCTACCATACAGTACCTCGAACCGTGCCATCTGGATGCTAGCTGGGAAACTGTTGTTGTACGAAAACTCCACCAGGTGCAGGTGAACTTCCTACAAACTGCCGAAGTCGAGCGTACAAGATCTCAGCATTTCCTCAAGAGTCTGGATCGTGCGTTCCGACTGACCATCTGTCTGCGGGTGATAAGCTGAGCTAAACTAGAGGTGAGTTCCCAAACTCTCTTGCAGACTACGCCAAAAGTGCAACATGAATCTTGAATCTCTGTCCGAGGTGATACTGACTGGTATACCGTGAAGTCGGACGATCTGCCTGAGGTACATCTCTGCTAGCTGAGCCGTCGACTGACTAACTCTGAATGGAAGAAAGTGAGCCACCTTCGTGAGACGATCAATTATAACCCAAATAGCATCTCTACCAGCCGGGGACCTAGGTAATACAGTCACGAAATCCATGGTTATATGCTCATACTTCCATTCTGGAATTGGCAAGGGCTGAAGAAGTCCAGCTGGCCTCTGATGTTCAGCCTTGACTTGTTGTCAAACCAAACACCGAGAGATAGACCGAGCTATATTCCTCTTCATGCCATTCTACCAAAAGTGTTGACGGATATTTCGGTACATCTTCGTGCTACCGGAATGAATCGAATACTGAGAACTGTGAGCTTCGGTCATGACTTCCTGTCTGATATCTCCACTGGGTGCACAAAGACGCTTACCATATCGAAGTGTACCGTCTTTATGAATGCATAATTCTGGTCTTCTCCCTGCTACACATTATGTCCTAAGCCGCTGAAGCTTAGAATCTGATGACTGAGCTATCTTGATTCTCTCAACTATACTGGACTGAACTTGCATGCTGGCCATCAATGCCACACTGGTAGGAAGAACAACTTCTATACCCATCTTCTGAAGATCTGCTAACAATTCCGGTTGTGCTGTTAGAAAATAAACTCCGGCTCTCCTGCTCAATGCATCCACAATAACATTGGCTTTCCCAGGATGATACTACAGGTTGACATCATAATCCACAAGCAGCTCTAGCCATCTCCTCTGATACATGTTAAGATCCTTCTGAGTGAACACATACTTCAGGCTCTTGTGATCGGTGAAAATCTCCACCCTATCTCCATACAAGTAGTGTCTTCAAAGCTTTAGTGCAAACACCACGGCTGCCAGCTCCAAGTCATGGATTGGGTAATTCCTCTCATGGTCACAAAGTTGTCATGACGCATAAGCTATTACCTTTCCATGCTGCATCAAAACACATCCTAAACCTCTGCCTGAAGCATCACAGTACACTAAAAATCCTCCGATCCCATCTGGAAGTGTGAGAATGGATGCCGTCATCAAGCCTCGCTTCAACTTCTCAAAAGAATTCTGACATTCTGCTGTCCAAGCAAGCTGCACATCCTTGCGGGTCAACTACGTCAGTAGTGCTGAAATTCGAGCAAAGTCTAAAACAAATTGTCGGTAGTAGCCGACCAATCTAAGAAAACTGCAAACTTCTGCAACTGTGCTAGGCACTGGCCACGTCTCAATAGCCACGATCTTCTGGGGATCCACTTCTACTCCTCCTCTGGTGATGATATGACCCAAATATGAAATGCGATCAAGCCAGAACTCGTATTTACTGAACTTGGCATACAACTGGTGCTCTCGGAGAATTGGAGGATAACTCTGAGATGCTGCTCATGCTCCGCTTACTCTTGCTATAGACCAGGATGTCGTCTATGAACACAATCACGAACTGATCCAAATATGGCATGAAGATACGATTCATGAGGTCCATGAATATAGCCGGCGCATTGGTTGCTCCAAATGGCATAACAAAAAACTTTCAATGCCCATATCTAGATCTGAATGCCGTTTTCGAGATGTCCTGCTCTCTGACTCTGATCTGGTGGTACCCTGACCGCAAATCAATCTTCGAGAATACTGCTGCCTCCATGAGTTGATCAAACAAGTCATCTATCCTCGGGAGAGGGTATCTGTTCTTGATTGTCACTGAGTTCAAGGTACGATAGTTAACACATAATCTGGACGTACCATCCTTCTTTTTCACAAGAAGCATCGGGGCTCCCAAGGCGTTCTACTAGCACGAATGAATCCTTTGGTCCTGAGTTCTTCAATCATTTTGTACAATATCTCCAATTCTGACGGCGCCATCCTGTAGACTCTCTCTGACAAAGGTGCGTTCCCGGGGATCAAGTCTATGGTGAACTCAATCTCTCGCTCTGGCGGCATTCCTGGAAGCTCTTCTGGGAAAATATCTGGAAACTCTTCGACGATCCGGGGTAACTGTACTGCTGCTACTGCCATCCGTAATACAGGAGGAGAAGGTTCAACTTCGCCTTGGGAAAAGGAAAACTCCGGCTCGTCTGGGATGCTAAAAACAACTCTGCCAATATGGCAATCTATCCTGGCATACTGGTCCCTCAACCAATCCATCCCTAAGACCACATCATAATCGGCCATCGAGAATTCTATCAACCTAGCGGAAAACTCTCTACCGCTAACTACGACCCGACACGAGGAAAATACTCTATCTACTCTCACAAGACCGTTACCAGTAAGTATATTGAGCCTTACTGATAATGACTCGGGCTCCAGTCCTATCCGTGTCGTGAGTCGTGCAGACATAAATGAATGCGAGGCCCCAGAATCAAATAATACTGAAGCTGGAAAGGTGTTGACGAGAATAGTACCTGCCACTACCTCACCGGATGCTATTCCTTCCTCTCCCATGGTCAAGGCCAGCACTTGACCATGTCCTCTGGGTGCGGGTCCCCTCTGTTGAAATTCCTCTGCCTTCTCTGGATCAGGGCTTGGGCTTGGGCATACTGCTGCGGTCTCTGCTACTGGAATACCTTGGCCTACGTCGGCAATGGCCTCGGGAACGGGTACTACAGCTGCTGCTGCTGCTGGACTGGTGCTGGTCCTCTAACTGAAGGACTAGAGAAATCTGATGATGAACTCCCCCTGTTCGGACAGTTCCCAACCCTGTGGTCCGGGGCACCATAAACCAAGCACAAACCCTGTGCTCTGCGACACTCTGATACCACATGCCCCGGCTTCCCATAGCGTGAACATCTGTCATGATCCGTACAATTTTTTTCGGATACGAGACGTGTCCAAGCCAGCCTACGCCACAGTGTCGACGGTAGAACGCTGTCACGGCCATGAAGATCAAAATCACAAATAATGCTCATTCACATAATTAATTTAACTTACAATAGTCACAAGTTTTATATTTGCTGAAAAATATAAACTTGTACAAATATTTGAATAACTACAACTCCACTATCTAGCTAGTCTCTAGGCTTTTGTCTGCAAGTACCCCCGCATCTCCCATGCTAAGTGAATCCATGGCTAACCTGAAAAATATTGGTTTCCAGTCAGGAATGGAACAAGTACAATTCACTGAATGCAGTTCCAATATATGAAAATGACTATACGACAGAGGTTAGCCTTTAGACATATGATTTGAAAAATAACACAAAAGACAAATAAAACTAAACAAAGAAAAACAGTAAATAAAGACAATACTCACCGACTGACTGAAATACCTTTGATATGTGATCGGTCTCAGGATAATTATACGACACTGTCTACACTGTCTAAAGTTACACTGTCTACACTATCTAAAGTTACACTGTCTATATTATACAAAGTTACACTGTCTACATTGAATAATGCAATAAAGAAATCATTGTTTACACTGTCTACTTTACAATAATAAATCACTGTTTACACTGTCTACTTTACATAATAAATCACTGCCTACACTGTCTACTTTGTAATAATAAATCACTGTCTACACTGTCTACTTTGCAATAATAAATCACTGTCTACACTGTCTAAGGTCAGATCACACATCGTTGGTACTTTACCCTCCCGACACAACAAGGAACAAAATCAATATAAAACTGAAATCACATATCTATCGACTAAACACTGATGTATAGTAAAGATCAATACTGAAAACAAACAATAAACTGTACTCGCCTGTGGTCCTTTGCTGGTGAAACCGATAATCCAAACTACTCGGTGTGCCACAATAGTCAAAACTCGTATAACGATCTTCGGATGCTGAAATAAATATTATCAATATTCTCAAAATATTCAAAATAGCTAGAATTGCCTGTCCTTAAGTCTAATTCTGGACACAAGGGCAAAACAGTAATTTCGGGTCAAAACGGTGTCCGCAGTTGGACCCGCCTTGTACCGAAAAGCGTACCAGAGTCAATGGTCTCTAAAGTCATCAAACTACATGTCTACGAATTCGTTTTGATGATACGAACCCAACCGTATGTCTAATTTTGGATTCCGGTGGCCTGTGCACAAAATTGCCCGTTGAGTCGGCCCGTAGGGCCCACAAAACGACGATCTAATCAACTATCTCAGAATCGGACCAAACTTGGCATACAGGACCAAAAAAACGATACGGTCCTGTTGGCATAAGTTTTATCTCGATCTGATAAACGTGCACAAAGTAATTAAGAAACTTGCACAGAGGCCGATATGGTGATTTTTGACGGATACGCATCAAATTTGTCGCGCACACGCAACCAATTTGAATTTCGTCAAAGTCCACACATCCACGAAGCCGTTACGCACCTTTCGATGCTTTCGGTTCATGTCACGACCCGATCCCAAGTTAATGGGACGAACCGGACCATGCCCAGCCTGCACCGTGGTGAGACGGCGGCAGTAAGCTGTTCCATTTTAGGTATTCACAACAACACAAGTACATTTGTCACAACTATTATATTCGGGATTTGAAACTTTGTTAATAAAATATTCTGAAATACAACTGGAAGGGAAATGCTAAAATAAAACTACAAACTCCAAATAAAAGAAAATACAGAAAGGAAAACTATCTAAGCATCAGGTTCAGCAGTCCCAGGATCAGCGTCCTCCAAAGACGGCTCCGGTACCGTCGCAGGGTAGAGAACCGGGTCATAATAGCTATTATAGTATTGCTCCTCATCCTCAGTGTTACGTAAAATGTTGTCTCCAGTCAGGAGGAAGCAAGAACGAAATATGCATCTCATAATTTAAATAGTAATTGGAAAGTGCAGGATAAACAGTTTGAAATAATATTTTTCAGCAGTTTAAAACAGTTCTGTGTGTTTTGAATATGCAAACGCCTATGACCGGCTTGGGTTGAGCAGTAGTATCCTGGCGATACGATATGGCTTATCCCCGTGTGTAAGAGGGGTAAGCTAATACAGTCATGTCATAGGGGCTTTGGTCATAAACGCCTACACTATTCCCCCAGTCCCACAATCAGTAACAGTATCAATCAGTAGTTGAACCCTAAGATAGAGTTCCGTGTCAGCAGTGTGGTTTAACATGCAGCTTAACTTTACTAAGTAAAATACAGGAATACATAATCCGAAACTTGCCTTGTATTAGATGACTGGAAAGACGGGTTGATACCGAGGAGGAACGTCAGGTGTAACTTCGAGTTCCTACAGTTGAGAACTCGACTTAGAACCGTTGCGTAACCAAGCTAAGTGTGCTAGTTGCAATCTCTAGTAGCAAGTCCTAGTCAGGTTTTAGTTGTTATTAAGCTACAACTAACGATTACGTCGCAACTACGTGCGTTGATTAAACCGGCTAATTTGATTATTGGAAAATAATAACAAGAACCAATTATCTTTGGAAAACTTTGTGTTTTTGTAATATATCTATAATAATATAGTTTCTTGCAGTGACAAATCATGAACTAGTTATCTTACTAATATTTTATCCATTTAATTAATTCTTAATTAATTATATGATTACGCTCTAACTACGATTATACATCCAATCCAAAACCACTCAAAAATCAACATCAACCCAGAAAAGAAAGTAAAATCTACACTATGCAATACATGGGCACAGCTAATCATCCTAGAGTTATGGGCTTATGCCCTGTACAATTCTTTTTACATAAAATGAGAGAAAATGATTTAGTTACTAAATAAAATGTGCAGTAAATAATTATCTGAAATAAACAACTTAAAAATAAAATAATTTAAATCAAAAGTTGGAGTCTCAGACTCGGTCCATCATCAAATCTAGCTAATACCTCAACGCCCGGTCGGACCGGTGCGTTTGCATTTCGCTAGGGCCCACAGACCGGTACGGTCGTCGCCCGAAAATCAGTTTTAAAAGTCATTTTCCGAAAACCAATTTGAAATCCAAATAAATAAAGTTTTGTAAAAAATTTGGGCAGCATTTTCTCTATTTCGGGACAACCCAAAACTGGGGAAATGCGCCAACAAAATCCTGTAATTGTTCCACCCAAAGAATAACCCAAAAATATAACCACAGAAATAATTTCTCAACCACCAGAACCTTCCCAAAATACTCGGGATCCCGCAATCAAACCAACAACATACAAATCTCAGCAGACAATATCACAGAAAATTGCTAACGCAGCTAACCGAAACTACCACGTAGCTAACCGGATTTCCGAAGGGGAAACCGGGGACCGATATCATCATAGACTACCAATGAAAAGCAACGGGACAGAGAATTTATACCTCGGGTGCTCGACTAGAGCTCTCAGATGATATAAAAAGAATAAAAGAAATCCAGCAGCGACGTCGACGTCGAAAATGCCGTAACTCCAGAAATAGGCACGCTGGCCAGAGAAGATGACGCGAAGAGCAGCGACGTCGGCGGACAGCGACGCTGTCAGCGTCGGGGTGACGCTGCCAGAGGGAAAACTCGCGGGGAGCGCTGGTCGTCAGAGTAGGACCGCGCGGGCGGACAGATCTGGACAGCGGGTCCGCTGTGGGGCGCCGAAGGGCAAAGGACGCGGAAGAGCTGCCGCGAGAAGGGGCGAGACGGGGTCGACGGCGGCCAAATACAGCCGGCCGGAGGGTGGCGCGGCTCCGCGGGATGGCCGGAGAGGGCGCGCACGAAGGCGGGGCGTTTGTCGGACGCGGCCGCGGGGACAGCCGAGAAGGCTCGGCCGGCGCTCGGGGAGGGGTCGGCCCGCGGGAGAGGGGGTCGCGGGATGCTGGCTCCGCCGGGGAAAGTCGTGCGGTGGCGCGGGAGCGGGGCCGCGCAGAGGGCTTCGCCGAAAGGGCGTCGGTGGCTAGGGCTTGGGGAGGGTTCTGTGGAAACCCTTCCAGAGACAGTGAGGGATGATTGGTTTGCTTTGTGAGGAAAGAGAGAGAGAGTTTGATTTTCTATTCTCTGTGAAGAGCTCGTGAGTGAGGGAGAGAGTGGAGGAAATGGGAGGTTATTAATGGAGAGTGGTGAGATATTAACGTTAGGAACGTGTGGTAGAGCAGGAGTTGGGGAAAAGAATAAGTAATGGAGAAGAAAAAGTCTCCACCCAAATGCTGGTCCTTCGGCACCAGCCCAAAAACTTTTTTTTTATATATATATAAAGATTAAGCCAAAATAATCAGAATTGAGAAAGAAGGAATTGGGCTCAGGCCTGGTTCTGGGCTCGGGCTCGGGTCTGGGTCCGAAAACAAAAATCCATGTTATATTCATTTTTTCTCAAAAATCCTTTTTCACCCAAAAATAATTAATAGTAATATTAATAATAATAATTTTAGGAAACGCTAATAATAATAATAATAAACTCTATTAAATAAATAAATACGAAAATGATGGGTTTCACAGTTCACGACCACGTCGCCCGGATTGGCGGGACGCATGTCGTATCGAGAGAATTTCTAAAAAAAATTATATTTTAAAAACAGGTTTTTTGCCAAATTGGGAATCCAATTTCTCGACGCACAGTCGACAAAATCCGATTCTACAAAAAGGTATTTGAAGCCCTATAGGTTGTCTAGAACTGTCATAAATAGTTTTCAAAAATTGTCGATAGACTGACAGGAAATCGCCTTCCAAAACGGTGTTTAAACCCAAACAATGTTCTATTTTTAAATAGGTTTTTGTCGATCTTCTAATCGATTTCTCGGGCAATCTATCGCTTAATCATTCAATCTATCAGAAGGGGAATCATGAGGTATATATTGGGTCCATACCTGAACAAACGGTTCGAAGAATCGTCGACCGTGCGCGGAGAAAACTATCGATGAAGTTGGTGCATTCGCTGTTCGTTTCAGCCTGCATGTGCGCGCGCGCGTCCCTGTTGCGGAGGTTCCTGACCGCGTGTGGTGGCGGCGCCGACGGCGAGCGGCCGCTCAGATGGCTGGGATCGATCGGGGTTAGGGTTTTATTGAGATGATTCGCTCTCTCAATACATATGTATACCCGCGGCTCGGGGAGAACACGTGCGGGGTTTATACGCGTTCAGTCTGGGGATAACCCCTCGGGTTGGCCTGCTCGGCCTGGAAATGTTTGGGGATTTTATTAGTTTATGTGGGCTTTAGGGCCGGTTGCTGCTACTCATGCAGCTGAGTCCACTGTTCCCGCAAGGGAACAGTGCTGATCCCTTTTATTTTATTTTCTTTTTTTCTTTTTTTTATATACATATATATATATATATATATATATATATATATATATATATACACTAATATAATATACTCCATAAAATCCTAAATAAATCCAATAGTATCATTCCTATGTTGAGCCTATTTTTTATAAATATGAACATGTATATATATAATATTTATTGATAAAAATAATATAACCAGTAATAATAAAATAATATTATATAATAATAACCTCGATAATATTGATAATAAAAATAATAATAATAATAACAAAATTCCATAAACCAAATAAAGGCGTATATACCAATATGTGCAGTCTAAAAATTCTAAAATATACGAGGACCTATTTTATACAAAAGTCATTGAATATCACTAATAATAATATTTATAATATTTAATTAAGAATACTTCGAAAATATTATTAGATCACTAATACGGAATACAACACAATCATACCAAATTCCATCAACACGAATGTCATTGAATAATGCAATAAAGAAATCATTGTTTACACTGTCTACTTTGCAATAATAAATCAATGTTTACACTGTCTACTTTGCAATAATAAATCACTGTCTACACTGTCTACTTTGTAATAATAAATTACTGTCTACACTGTCTACTTTACAATAATAAATCACTGTCTACACTGTCTAAGGTCAGATCACACATCGTTGGTACTTCACCCTCCCGACACAACAAGGAACAAAATCAATATAAAACTGAAATCACATATCTATCGACTAAGCACTGATGTATAGTAAAGATCAATACTGAAAACAAATAATAAACTGTACTCGCCTGTAGTCCTTTGCTGGTGAAAGCGATAATCCAAACTACTCGGTGTGCCACAATAGTCAAAACTCGTATAACGATCTTCGGATGCTGAAATAAATATTATCAATATTCTCAGAATATTCAAAATAGCTAGAATTGCCTGTCCTTAAGTCTAATTCTGGACACACGGGCAAAACAGTCATTTCGGGTCAAAACGGTATCCGCAGTTGGACCCGTCTTGTACCGAAAAGCGTGCCAGAGTCAATAGTCTCTAAAGTCATCAAACTACATGTCTACGAATTCGTTTTGATGATACAAACCCAACCGTATGTCTAATTTTAGATTCCGGTGGCCTGTGCACAAAATTGCCTATTGAGTCGGCCCGTAGGGCCCGCAAAACGACGATCTAATCAACTATCTCATAATCGGACCAAACTTGGCATACAGGACCAAAAAAATGATATGTTCCTGTTGGAACAAGTTTCGTCTCGATCTGATAAACGTGCACAAAGTAATTGAGAAACTTGCACAGAGGCCGATACGGTGATTTTCGACGGATACGCATCAAATTTGTCGTGCACACGCAACCAATTTGAATTCCGTCAAAGCCCACACGTCCACAAAGCCATTACGCACCTTTCGATGCTTTCGGTTCACGACCACGTCACCCGGATTGGCGGGACGCATGTCGTATCGAGAGAATTTATAAAAAAAATTATATTTTAAAAACAGGTTTTTCGCCAAATTGGGAATCCAATTTCTCGACGCACAGTCGACAAAATCCGATTCTACAAAAAGGTATTTGAAGCCCTATAGGTTGTCTAGAACTGTCATAAATAGTTTTCAAAAATTGTCGATAGACTAACAGGAAATCGCCTTCCAAAACGGTGTTTAAACCCAAACAATGTTCTGTTTTTAAATAGGTTTTTGTCGATCTTCTAATCGATTTCTCGGGCAATCTATCGCTTAATCATTCAATCTATCAGAAGGGGAATCATGAGGTATATATTGGGTCCATACCTGAACAAACGGTTCGAAGAATCGTCGACCGTGCACGGAGAAAACTATCGATGAAGTTGGCGCATCCGCTGTTCGTTTCAGCCTGTATGTGCGCGCAGCGCGGCCCTATTGCGGAGGTTCCTGACCGCGTGTGGTGGCGGCGCCGACGGCGAGCGGCCGCTCAGATGGCTGGGATCGATCGGGGTTAGGGTTTTATTGAGATGATTCGCTCTCTCAATACATATGTATACCCGCGGCTCGGGGAGAACACGCGCGGGGTTTATACGCGTTCAGTCTGGGGATAACCCCTCGGGTTGGCCTGCTCGGCCTGGAAATGTTTGGGGATTTTATTAGTTTATGTGGGCTTTAGGGCCGGTTGCTGCTACTCATGCAGCTGAGTCCACTGTTCCCGCAAGGGAACAGTGCTGATCCCTTTTATTTTTTTTTTCTTTTTTTTTATATACATATATATATATATATATATATATATATATATATATATATATATATACACTAATATAATATACTCCATAAAATCCTAAATAAATCCAATAGTATCATTCCTATGTTGAGCCTATTTTTTATAAATATGAACATGTATATATATAATATTTATTGATAAAAATAATATAACCCGTAATAATAAAATAATATTATATAATAATAACCTCGATAATATTGATAATAAAAATAATAATAATAATAACAAAATTCCATAAACCAAATAAAGGCGTATATACCAATATGTGCAGTCTAAAAATCCTAAAATATACGAGGACCTATTTTATACAAAGTCATTGAATATCACTAATAATAATATTTATAATATTTAATTAAGAATACTTTGAAAATATTATTAGATCACTAATACGGAATACAACACAATCATACCAAATTCCATCAACACGAATGTCATTGGACGTGCCGCGTGACTACATGGGCTTGGGCTCAGTTCGGGTCCAGTCCGAGCTAAAATGGTATAACCGGTTTCCTAAACTCAATAATATAATTAATAATTAAATAAATCTTCAATAAGGATTAAGTCGTAACTTGGCCTGGTTTTCCTAGTTATGACTTCACTATGGCTCGGCCTTCTCTACCAGAACTAATACACTAGTCTAAGCACGCCATTGCACTATCCGTGCCACGATCTCTAGTCACCTTGTACTCCAAAACTCAACCATGGCTAAAATTATTTACCGTAATAATTAGTTAAATAATTATTTATAAAATGATAAAAGTCACCATTTAATCCAAATAAATAAATAAAATTATATTATCAAAATTTCGGGAAGAGGGGTTACAAATCTACCCACCTTAAAAATAATTTTGTCCTCAAAATTTAAGGAAAGAGTCCATCCGCTATGATAGAAGACGGTTTCCATTTGCTATCATCTATTCTCATGGTCATTTCATACTACGAATCATTTGAGAGTTTCTACCCACCTTTGGTCACACTACTCCCTCAAATCTCGTATCACTAAAACTTTATAATCATCCAATTAATTGCTAAAATTGTTATCGATAGATATCTACTGCTTATGGTATCTATAATCCTCTTCTATCTACCAAGCAATCAAAAACTTTACAAGCAATAATTTTTCACAAGTAGCTAAGAAATATTGATAGATTCTAATAAGCATGACCATACGTCACTCGGAGATAGGAAGGACAGGAATATAAGGAAAAATAACCGAGGGCGAACATGAAGTTTCCAGAGCGGTAGAGAGTATCCAATGATACAGATAGAAAGAAAACTTATGAGCCATCGACCTATTTGCTAGATTGGGCTACTCTAGTCCAGTCACTTGCTAAGTCTAAGAACCCTTCATTTCTTAGAGGGGCTTGCAATCCGTGCAATACAGAAGTTCTGTTCTCGAAATTCTGAACAGGTTCCATAATAGAACGGAATTTGAGAATTCAAAATTGTGATCGTTTTCGTGGTTATTTAAACACACAAACAAGGGATATAAGTGCAATACAAGATCGTATCGCGACCTCTAGGTAGATGGAATAAGGGTTACGAATGACTTCACATTTTAAGAGATGGAGGCTACCTAATCGGTATAGGGTCCTATCTCAAATAGTTCGGTTTTATATATTCCAAAAATGGTGGTTTGTATGGATAGGTTTTATTAGGTCTTAATGGGTTTTCGATTGGACATCAATCGTTGGTTGGATGAACCTTGGTCAATCTATATGGACTGGACAAGATCCTAATGATAAAACTATTTCTACTAGATTAGGGTAACCTAGAATAGGTTTTCACCCAAGTGGTTGAGCTAGATGGACAGTCTGATTGTTTAAATAGGTTCTGTAAGCCCCAAAGATGTGCCTTCCGTGACTTTTGTATTTAAGTAGCACAAGGAGACGCAATTTCATGGCACACTAGTGGCATGTGCATAGTGGACTTCGAGTCGATCACAACCATATATTGGATCGAAAGGTTCGAGTCGAGGTTGAGTCTCTAATAGAAATCGAAAAGTATACCGGTATTATAGTAAGGGTCATAGCTAGTCCTTTTGACCTGAAAGTTGTACCATAAATAGAGTACGAGGGGACGTGTTTGAGTGGGACATGATATACCTAGATGAAGGTGGACTCGTCTAGATCTTGCATATAAAATTTGTTGGAAGGTAATAGCTGGTCTCGTGCTCCAAATTTTTAATGACACGACCGAGGACACAAAATGATCTAAATGGAAGTGGGAGTCCTGGGGCATTAATTTTCATCCTAGTGGATATTATTCCAATCAATCGGTAATCCTTGTATATCCTAAAATTTTAGAAGGCTTACAGTCTACCCGCCTTAGAGGCTATGACATGGTTTAGGAATAATAAGGTTAGAAGAATTTCAAAATCAGGATATTGTACCTCGACTCTTGTTAATAAAGAATAAGGCACGGCGGAACAGAATACGGTCAAGTCAAGGATCATTCCTCGATAACTGGAAAACGAGTGTGTACAATGACACATGGTCGATAAAATAGAATGATCCACTCGTCCACAGTATACAAGAGTTATCGATGGGGTAACCAACTCTAAGGTACATCATATGAAAGATTTCTAACAACTGAGTCATGAATTTCTATTGGGGTCAACCTGCCAGACTATTGTCACAAGGGTTCTAGTTAAAGCAAGATTCAAACAAATAATTAGAGGCTCACGCCATTTGGTTTCTTGAGAATAGATAGTCTCCTAAGTTGACATTTTGACTAAGGGTAAAACCCTAATCATTCTCAAATTCAGATGACTAGAGGGTCCCAATAGCAGTTTGGGGGTCGAGAGGAGAACGAGTAACTCAAGGCAAGGTTCTAGTCACATGGCTGGCCGATGGTAGCTACACTTATATATACAACCACCATAGCCATGGGGATACTCTGTATCTATCTACCAATTACGAGCTTCCGTCTTTCTAAATCAGTGGAAAACTAAAAACAACGAAGAGTTCAAGAAAGATGTCACTGAATACAATTACATGATTCAAAGGCGAATGTATAATTCAAGAGGAATTGTCAATGCAGTCGCGGATGAGATCCTAGAGACATCTACCACTCAATCCATGTAGGTTAATCAGAGGGAGAGCGAACCGAGTACACTACGGTTGATCATACCGTAATACATCGATTCTGGTTAGACAATATGTTAGTGGGCGTCCCCAATAAACATATGTCTTGAATCAAGCTCGATAAAAGAGTAAGCTTGCAAAACTAGGCTATGATAGCGACATTGGTCAAAATAGTCAAATTACAAGTATACAAGATTTTTGAGAGGAGGCACAAGTAGTTCGAGTTTCGTGAAAATTAAAGAATTCACCTGGTGTTCTGGCTTATACGGTCTTCCTACTATCTTTTTGTCCATAAGGCCTTGGTTGTCTAATAGGTTATGACATCTACATTCTATATTCTAGGTAAACCTATTAGCGACATTCAATTACCTCGTCAATATATCACAAGGACCATGGAATGCTAGGTTGGGAGACATGTTACCCAACTTACAGAACTTCCACTAGTATTGGTTCTGGATCTTATGGGACATAAAGGACACGGTCCTATCCTCTATAGTACCCTAAACTTGTAATCACGTCTGAAATTATTTCATCGAGGATTATGCCTCGCCCGTATACTCTGGCTGTGGTAAACCCTTAGTTTCGTGATTCAGATGTGACATTTTATCCGATACTCTACCTTATATTGACACAAGGGTGACTACGATCAAAAGAGGAACACTAGCCATAATTTTTAGTAATATTCTATAACCTATATTTCTTAAACAAATTTCAACTCTAGGGGTCGTGTCTCGCCAGTGCGCTGCTGGCTGCAGTGAATCCATAGTCTCCATAATTCAAATAAATGGCGACAGTGCGCTGTTGTCCTGCCATTATGAGTTAACTAATATTTCTTTAACTATATCTGCGAAAATCCCTGAGCTTCTAGAGATTCAAACAAGTTGACTATGACACAGCGTAAGTATTTGTCCTATCAGTCATAACCCCTACAAAAAGATTGAACATGAAGGAAATAACTGAAGACAAAGAGATACGAACACTCTAGTATCTATTTCATGTGTATTCGAACCATGGGGGAAAAACTTTGGATCAGTCTACCTCGAGATTCGTATTTGAATAACCGAATCAGGAATTATAAACTATTCCCTCACGGCAAAATAGGGTTTTAAATGGGCAATTTCGACTTATGCTATAAGGGTTATATCTAATAGGGCAAAAGAAGATTGACCAGTTTACCAAGATTAGAGCCTTAATTCTATGAAGGCCTAACTTACCAAGTGAATAGTATACCCACATTGGATCGTATCGTTATATCAAAAGGAAATAGTGTACTTATGGAGATATGACAAACTATCAAAATCAATAACCTTCAACTATATTGCATGGCCTAGACTACCCAACGATAAATTTGTATA
Organism: Iris pallida; assembly: GCA_029216955.1. Taxonomy (NCBI): domain Eukaryota; kingdom Viridiplantae; phylum Streptophyta; class Magnoliopsida; order Asparagales; family Iridaceae; genus Iris; species Iris pallida. Next base: position 27,401 of record JANAVB010036030.1, read on the forward strand.
AGGGACTCCTAGTCCTAGTCATTCTCTTAAATTAATTTAATTTCTAATTCGTGAATGAGCATTTCCTAGTCACAGGCTCGCAATAGTACGACTAACTTAAGTACTATCATGAGTTCGCATGATTTGCGAAAACAGGCCTGCATGGGCCACCACAAAAACTTGTCACGACCCGCACCCATTTATTTTCGGATACAAGACGTGTCCAAGCCAGCCTAAGTCGCAGTGTCGGCGGTAGAATGCTGTCACGACCATGAAGATCAAAATTATAAATAATGCTCATTCACATAATTAATTTAACTTACAATAGTCACAAGTTTTACATTTACTAAAAAATTTAAACTTGTACAAATATTTGAATGACTACAACTCCACTATCTAGCTAGTCTCTAGGCTTTTGTCTACAAGTACCTCCGCATCTCCCATGCTAAGTGAATCCATGGCTAACCTAAAAATATTGGTTTTCAGTCAGGAATGGAATGAGTACAATTAACTGAATGCAGTTCCAATATATGAAAATGACTATACCACAGAGGTTAGCCTTTAGACATATGATTTGAAAAATAACACAAAAGACAAATAAAACTAAACAAAAAACAGTAAATAAAGACAATACTCACCGACTGACTGAAATTCCTTTGATATGTGATCGGTCTCGGAACAATTACACGACACTGTCTACACTGTCTAAAGTTACAATGTCTACACTGTCTAAAGTTACACTGTCTACATTGTACAAAGTTATACTGTCTACATTGAATAATGCAATAAAAAAATCATTGTTTACACTGTCTACTTTGCAATAATAAATCACTGTTTACACTGTCTACTTTGCAATAATAAATTACTGTCTACACTGTCTACTTTGTAATAATAAATCACTGTCTACTTTGTAATAATAAATCACTGTCTATACTGTCTACACTGTCTAAGGTCAGATCACACATCGTTGGTACTTTACCCTCCCGACACAACAAGGAACAAAATCAACATAAAACTGAAATCACATATCTATCGACAAAATACTGATGCATAGTAAAGATCAATAATGAAAACAAACAATAAACTATACTCGCATGTGGTCCTTTACTGGTGAAACCGATAATCCAAACTACTCGGTGTGCCATAATAGTCAAAACTCGTATAACGATCTTCGGATGCTGAAATAAACATTACCAATATTCTCAGAATAGTCAAAATAGCTAAAATTACCTGTCCTTAAGTCCAATTCTGGACACAGGGACAAAACGGTAATTTTGGGTCAAAATGGTGTCCGCCGTTGGACCCGCTTTGCACCGAAAAGCGTACCAGAGTCAATGGTCTCTAAAGTCATCAAACTACATGTCTACGAATTCGTTTTGATGATACGAACCCAACCGTATGTCTAATTTTGGATTCCGGTGGCCTGTGCACAAAATCGCCCATTGAGTCGGACCGTAGGGCCCACAAAACGGCGATCTGAACAACTATCTCATAATCGGACCAAACTTGGCATACAGGACCAGAAAAATGATACGGTCTTGTTGGTGCAAGTTTCGTCTCAATCTGATGAACATGTACAAAGTAATTGAGAAACTTGCACAGAGGCCGATACGGTAATTTTCGACGGATACGTATCAAATTCATCGCGCACACGCAACCAATTTGAATTCCGTCAAAGCCCACACGTTGTAATGACCCACTCTGCCCTAACGGAATGCTGATTCAAATGGCAAGTACAATGACTCAAACGAGCCGTCGACCCGAAGAGTTGGCATCGACCTGATGAAGAATCGATGCAAGACTTACATTGGCCCGTCAAGAGGAATCCCGGCTTAGACTTTCAAAGACGCGCTCAGAGTATCGCTCGGCCGATACGAACATCGCTAAGGTAGGTGGCTCCGATGAACCCGTCTTTGCTTAGCCTAGACACATAACAATACGGACACTATTGCTAGAATCGCTAGGCGATAACACCGTGCATGCTAATAAATGACTCAATGCACCTAGCTAAGGAAATAATCCCATCTTGTATGCTTGTATAGAATATGGAAAGGAACTTGGAAAATGTGAACTCTCGTACCGCACTCCACGCTCATGCTAAGGCAGAGGCTTACGTATCAAGTTCCCTATGCGTTCAACAATAAAACAATGAATGGTTTACAACAATGAAACGGGAAGACTGTCGACATAGTTATTCCGAGTAGAATATAGCAACATTGGAAGACTTCGGGACCGATGGGTCACCAAGGCGACTCCCGCACGGGGAGTTGCATAATGTATGAATGAACGAAAGAACGAATGAATGAATGAATAGGAGAATGAGTGAACATGTGAATGAATCAATGAATGAACGAACAAGTGAATGAAAGAAAAGAAGGAATAAATGAAAGATAAGAAAGAAGTGAATGGTTAGCGACAGATATGACGGGCACGTGCAACGGGGCTCACTACCTGCGCTGCACGGACGCCAACCTGGTCGATAACGCATTATGGCTAAGGGTTAGCCTACGGCTCGGAGACAGCCGTTAAGTTAAAATGACAAACAATACGAAATGGTCGTGGACAATCGGCACGGGCGAGGGGGGAATACCGTAGCCATGAAGAAGAAGGGATTCCGCGGCATAATCAAAAGGAGGATCGTGGCCGGCCTAGGCGGAATCAAAAGGGCTTACGGGCTCACATGGGTGCGGGCTTGGCCACCCAGGAGACGTAAGTGCGGGGTATTTCAAAAGACTATCAGGGTCCTCCAGCCGCACGCTATGATAGGTGAGAAATTACCAAGGGTAGAATATGTCCAAAATGGCTTGTGATGCCAGCGACCGGTGCATATAGATTAAGTGGGCTTTGCTGGTGGCAATCCACGTACAAGTCCTTGCATTGAAACAAAGTAGTCTAAGTTAACTAATTAAGTGCCTTCTAAACAGGCTTGACGTGTAACACACCAAAGGATAAAGAGTACTTCGTGAAATCGAGTTAGAAAACATGCCTACGTCGTACTAGGACCTGAGACAAGGACACGCCCTTGCATTAAAAGTTTTTATGAATTGTTGACTAACTTGGTTTACTTTGGACAGGGAAGGCCGGACGGTAAGTATGGGTAAGTCGTGCATGTATTTCCATACAAACACTTGAATTCGGCAACACGAGATAGGTTATGAAATATGCCATGAAACTGATCCTAAGGCAAGATTAGAAAGACAATGAATGATAGAGGGAGCACAAAAGTAAATAGAACGTGTTTGGTAATGATAGCATTGTGGGCGAGCTAGCCTCCCCACCAGTGCATAACAATGTAATGATAACCCCACAGTTTGCTTGCAGGACACAGGAGTCGTCATCGGGTGCGGAGCTTCCCTCGAACGTGCTAAGGCACGGAGCTAACTCTAGGGCCTTGGAGCGTTGCAAGAAGCTGAAGCACCCTATACAGGACATAATGTATCGGAACATCGCCATGAATCATTCCATCTTGTAAGCCACTTGGCACGCCTTTTATGTTTCAGAGAGAGAGAGCTTGAACGATTTGTAATCTCAGCCTAGCGCCGCTTGTAAACTTCTTGGGAATCAATAAAGAGTTTGAATTTGCTTCAACTTGTGTTCATTTACTTTTCGCTGTAAATGGGGACACTCTGTGCGACTCTGTGGCCTAGCTCAAATCGGTCGTTTCTAGACTTAGCCTTGCACGGGTGCAACCTAGGCCCATGCGGCATCATGCCTTAGCGAGGACGATCGCTCCTACGGGAGCGGAGAGTGACAGATTGGTATCAGAGCACGGCTTTACGTCCTTGGACTTCATTTCGATTCTCTGAGTTTTGAAAGCTCGTTGAAACAAAAGAAGTGTACGCTCTCTCTCGTGGTGCCTTGGGATGTTCCATACAATAAGTCTAATACTTTCAAAAGCTCGTACAAGTACTCGGTTGAACGGGATCGATAGGCGAAGGCCTTTGTGCCAAATTATGACGGACTCGAGTTGGAAGGAACGCATGCTAAAAGTTAGCAAATGCAGTGCGTACTTGAATAACCTTACGCTGAAAGTAGCGAATGTGTACGCGAGACCGAAGTATAGTTCGAATGGGATGGTTATGCACGCAGCCTTTTGTCTAAGTTGTGCGGAGTATCACGCACCTAGACCTTTTGGTGCAAACGAGTTGCGAGCGAGATCGACTATCGTTCGGACGAGAATAAGTGAGACTTAGAATGTATGTCGATAGAGATGCTATTTGACCAACGCTAAAGTGAACATAGGGAATGATTCTTAGAGTTTGGAAAACGGAGGAACGCACCTTCGAACATGTCAATTGTGAGTCGAATGACCTTTTGAGGATTTATAGAGTGACTTGACCCCGAGTGGTGTATGTGATAGCTTCGAGGAAGAATAAGAATGAGTGTCGGTGACTAGTCGAGTGGCTCGAATCCTGAGTGGTGTATGGACGTCATAGAAATTGTTCGAGCGAGACTAAAGGATATACGGATAGAACGAGTATGTCGGCAAGCGATGATATCGCACAAAGCCTTAGAACGAGTAATGCCTAGTTGGTTGCGACTTTGAGAGTCTCAAACGAGATATCGTTCGGACGAATCAAGAATGCATAGTGCGAATTACGAAACGATTGAATAGAGAGTCGGAACGATGAAACGAATGGAGGTCTTGGTCGAGGAAACGTGGCGAATCGTACATGTGATTTTAAAATTAGTCGAATGGATTGAAGCTTGAGTTAAGACGAAATACTCAGACGAGATCGAAGATTGTACGATCGAAAGATAGCGTGCATGGGAAATGTTGAGTGGAGATACGAGAATGACTAAAGAATTGGAATAGATGTTGCTCAATGAAGAGTTAGCATGAGACAATACAAATTGAGGAATTAAGTTGCATGACTCGAAATTCGTTGCAAAAGGAAGATCGTCAGGTTATGTACATCATCGATGGTATTGAAGCGTATCAAAATCGATGTACGATAACTCGGGGGTACTCCGATTCGATGAATGATGATCGTGTTAGAAGTTATTGTTTTGAAGGATGCTATGTTGGAGATATGTTAGGAATGAAGAAGAGAAGTGACTTGATGGTTCTGTGATAACCACAATGACAACAATCTTGTCTTGTGCGAGCGCAACTCCAGCCTCGTACATACGTCACGTCAGATTTGGGACGATCGTTCCACGTGAGCGTTGGTATGGTGATTCATGTCCAGCAGGAATGATCGAACTCAGAATATCAAGACATGGCAATTTTGATTGCTTCGACTTGTGGTTTGAAGCGATGATAAATTCGTGGATTGTTAGGACTTGCGATTGAAGAATAAGAAAAACTTAAGGATTGAGTAGACCCAATTCGCGTATCAAAAATGAGTAAGTCTAGACTCAACACAAGAGTTACGTCCCGATGAGGACGATTATTCCGCGAGAATGTTGACATGGTGATTCATGTCCGTCGTAGATAATCTGACTTATGTGAGATCGAGGCACGACATATTGTAAGGCTAGACAACCTTGTGATCGACTACGTGAATTGGATATGATGGATAGGTGGATTGTATCAAACATACTTGAAGAGATAGACTATGATAATTGTTATTACGGATGCACGATATTGACATGTCAAGGATTTGATTGAGGATAACCTATCGTAGGATGACTTTCCTAAATGAGCTCGAACTTGGAACGGAGAATGTGTTGATACGAATAGGATGAACGCTGCTTGATGTTTAAAAATTGGAGTGAAACGAACTTGGGTAGAAACTCCCGTACGAACGAACAAAATGGTTTGACCATAGGATTTGGGGCGAGCTTCGTGCAGCAGCCTTGCACGATAAGCTACGGACTTGACTTGTAACTATGATCCTGTGAGATGACCTAACGGATAGGCGGACGACCCTATGCCGAGTGATTGAACTTGTGCGATAGACCTTACAGTATCGTCTGGACGGACGATAGACTTTGGGCAACAAGACTTAGAGTAGGACGGAGAAATGGGAGTGTGCGTGAACGACGACGAGATTGGCCCCAAACGAAGTAAATGATAGGAATGGATGATGCGCAAGTAAAGTTGGGATAACGAATTGAATCATTGATAGGAAGACGTACTCAATGAATAGTACAATACTTGGTCTTGAATCGGACGGAAGGTACTTAAGACTTGGTCAACTCCGCTAAGAAGAAGAAATCGTATTGATTTCGTAGACAAGAACGCTTGAGAAACGAATCGGATCATCTCGAGGATCAAGATAAACGATAGTGAGATGCACGCGAGTTCGGTTTTAAATCGAAGTTAGTGAAACGATCGACAAATCAAAACTATCACGAGTAGCTTGTCCGACTTCGTTAATCGCTAAGCCTGGTTGAAATGTACGTATTCGGGGGACGCCTTGAATATGTGCACAGTCCCCACGCAGCGATATGATGAACTCGAATGCAGCTGCAAGTGGGTGTTGAGATGCACATGAACGAATGAGTGAGTTTGCCTCAGCTTACGACTCTCGAGTTTGATAAATTATAATGCACCTCGTGCGACCATTTCAGTCCTATGACACGTCAAAATAGCAACCAAGTTGAAGAAACAGGGCAATTGAATAAGTACCATCAACTCTAAAATGAGCGAAAAGTCATTCAATAAAATTGACCAAACGTATGCGACACGGAACTTAGAAAGGTATCGAGTATAGTTCGATGCCATCGAACGGTAAAGCCATTCGATAGGAATTGTCTAAGATACATACACGACATGAGTTAAGGAACGATAGGATGACCTGCACTCAGGAAGTCTCGAGGACGAGACTTGTTTTGAGTGGTATATTATGTAATAACGCGTTCCGCCCTAGCGGAACGCCGATTCAAACAGCAAGTACAACGACTCAAACGAGCCGTCGACCCGAAGAGTTGGCATCGACCTGATGAAGAATCGATGCAAGGCTTACATTGGCCCGTCAAGAGGAATCCCGACTTAGACTTTCAAAGGCGCGCTCGGAGTATCGCTCGACCGATGCGAACATCGCTAAGGTGGGTGGCTCCGATGAACCCGTCTTTGCTTAGCCTAGACACATAACAATATGGACACTATTTCTAGAATCGCTAGGCGATAACACCGTGCATGCTAATAAATGACTCAACGCACCTAGCTAAGGGAATAATTCCATCTTGTATGCTTGTATAGAATATGAAAAGGAACTTGGAAAATGTGAACTCTCACACCGTACTCCACGCTCGTGCTAAGGCACAGGCTTACGTATCAAGTTTCCTATGTGTTCAACAATAAAACAATGAATGGTTTACAATAATGAAACGGGAAGACTATTGACATAGTCATTTCGAGTAGAATATAGCAACATTGGAAGACTTCGGGACCGATGGGTCGCCAAGGCGACTCCCGTACGGGGAGTTGCATAATGTATGAATGAACGAAAGAACGAATGAATGAATAAAAGAATGAGTGAACATGTGAATGAATCAATGAATGAACGAACAAGTGAATGAAAGAAAAGAAGGAATAAATAAAAGATAAGAAAGAAAGGAATGGTTAGCGATAGGTATGACGGGCACGTACAACGGGGCTCGCTACCCGCGCTGCACGGACGCCAACCTAGTCGATAACGCATTATGGCTAAGGGTTAGCCTACGGCTCAGAGACAGCCGTTAAGTTAAAATGACAAACAATACGAAATGGTCGTGGACAATCGGCACGGACGAGGGGAGAATACCGTGGCCGTGAAGAAGAAGGGATTCTGCAGCATGATCAAAGGGAGGATCGTGGCCGGCCTAGGCGGAATCAAAGGGGCTTACGGGCTCACGTGGGTACGGGCTTGGCCACCCAGGAGACGTAAGTACGGGGTATTTCAAAAGACTATCAGGGTGCTCCAGCCGTACGCTATGATAGGTGAGAAATTACCAAGGGTGGAATATGTCCAAAATGGCTTGTGATGCCAGCGACCGGTGCATATAGATTAAGTGGACTTTGCTGGTGGTAATCCACGTGCAAGTTCTTGCATTGAAACAAAGTAGTCTAAGTTAACTAAATGAAGTGCCTTCTGAACAGGCTTGACGTGTAACACACCAAAGGATAAAGAGTACTTCGTGAAATCGAGTTAGAAAACACGCCTACGTCGTGCTAGGACCTGAGGCAAGGACACGCACTTGGCATTGAAAGTTTTTATGAATTGTTGACTAACTTGGTTTACTTTGGACAGGGAAGGCCGGACGGTAAGTATGGATAAGTCATGCATGTATTTCCATACAAACACTTGAATTCGGGCAACACGAGATAGGTTATAAAATATGTCATGAAACCGATCCTAAGGCAAGATTAGAAAGACAATGAATGATAGACGGAGCACAAAAGTAAATAGAACGTGTTGGTAATGATAGCATTGTGGGCACGCTAGCCTCCCCACCAGTGCATAACAATGTAATGATAACCCCACAGTTTGCTTGCAGGATGCAGGAGTCGTCATCGAGTGTGGAGCTTCCCTCGAACGTACTATGGCGCGGAGCTAACTCTGGGGCCTTGGAGCGTTGCAAGAAGCTGAAGCACCCTATACAGGACATAATGTATCGGAATATCGCCATGAATCATTCTATCTTGTAAGCCACTTGGCACGCCTTTTATGTTTCAAAAAGAGAGAGAGCTGAGCGATTTGTAATCTCGGCCTAGCGCCGCTTGTAAACTTCTTGGAAATCAATAAAGAGTTTGAATTTTCTTCAACTTGTGTTCATTTACTTTCTGCTGCAAATGGGGACACTCTGTGCGACTCTGTGGCCTAGCTCAAATCGGCCGTTTCTAGACTTATCCTTGCACTGGCGTAACCTAGGCCCGTGCGGCATCACGCCTTAGCGAGGACGATCGCTCCTACGGGAGCGGGGCATGACACACGTCTACGAAGCCGTTAAGCACCTTTCGATGCTTTCGGTTCGCGACCACGTCGCCTGGATTGGCGGGACGCACGTCGTATCGAGAAAATTTTTAAAAAAATTATATTTTAAAAACAGGTTTTTGCCAAATTGGGAATCCGATTTCTCGACGCACAGTCGACGAAATCCGATTCTACAAAAAGGTATTTGAAGCCCTATTGGTTTTCCAGGACTGTCATAAATAGTTTTTCAAAAATTGTCGATAGACTGACAGGAAATTGCCTTCTAAAACGGTATTTAAACCCAAACAATGTTCTATTTTTTAATAGGTTTTTGTCGATCTTCTAATCGATTTCTCGGGAAATCTATCGCTTAACAATTCAATATATCAGAAGGGGAATCAAGAGGTATATATTGGGTCCATACCTGGACAAACAGTTCGAAGAATCGTCGACCGTGCACGGAGAAAACTATCGACGAAGTTGGCACATCCGATGTTCGTTTCAGCATGCCTTTGCGCGCACGCGGCCCTGTTGCGGAGGTTCCTGGCCGCGTGTGGTGGCGGCGCCGGCGGCGATCGGACGCTCAGATGGCTGGGATCGATCGGGGTTAGGGTTTTATTGAGATTATTCGCTCTTTCAATACATATGTATACCCCGACTCGGGGAGAACACGCGCGGGGTTTATACGCGTTCAGTCTGGGGATAACCCCTCGGGTTGGCCTGCTCGGCCTAGAAATGTTTGGGGATTTATTAGTTTATGTGGGCTTTAGGGCCGGTTGCTGCTACTCATGCAGCTGAGTCCACTGTTCCCGCAAGGGAACATTGCTGATCCCTTTTATTTTATTTTCTTTTTTTTCTTTATATATATATATTTTTTTTTCTTTATATATATATATATATATATATATATATATATATATATATATATATATATATATATATATTTTTATATACACTAATATAATATACACTAAAAAATATATATATATATATATATATATATATATATATACACTAATATAATATACTCCATAAAATCCTAAATAAATCCAATAGTATCATTCCTATGTTGAGCCTATTTTTTATAAATATGAACATGTATATATATGTAATATTTATTGATAAAAATAATATAACCAGTAATAATAAAATAATATTATATAATAATAACCTCGATAATATTGATAATAAAAATAATAATAATAATAACAAAATTCTATAAACCAAATAAAGGCGTATATACTAATATGTACAGTCTAAAAATCCCAAAATATACGAGGACCTATTTTATACAAAAGTCACTGAATATCACTAATAATAATATTTATAATATTTAATTAAGAATACTTAGAAAATATTATTAGATCACTAATACGGAATACAACACAATCATACCAAATTCTATCAACATGAATGTCATTGGACGTGCCGCATGACTACATGGGCTTGGGCTCAGTTCGGGTCCAGTCCGGGCTAAAATGGTATAACCGGTTTCCTAAACTCAATAATATAATTAATAATTAAATAAATCTTCGATAAGGATTAAGTCGCAACTTGGCCTGGTTTTTCTAGTTATGACTTCACTATGGCTCGGCCTTCCCTACCAGAACTAATACACTAGTCTAAGTACACCATTGCACTATCCGTGCTACGATCTCTAGTCACCTTGTACTCCAAAACTCAACTATGGCTAAAATTATTTACCGTAATAATTATTTAAATAATTATTTATAAAATAATAAAAGTCACCATTTAATCCAAATAAATAAATAAAATTATATTATCAAAATTTCGGGAAGAGGGGTTACAACATCCCACTGCGGAAGACTGCTTCTGCTTCTGCTGCTGAGGGTGCGTCGGGGTTAAATGTTGAACCGACGTCACTGAGGTCGTCCGCCTAGGAGCTCCAATGGTCAAAGCCCTGGCCGCCGGGGCTGGTGATGATGACTGATTCATCTGGCTGTGGGATCGCTTTCCAACCTCCTGTCCTATCCACGATCCTCTGGGAGGTATATTTATGCCTCCTGGCTGCTCTCAATACTGCATCAAAAGTCTGATGCTCAAACTGCTCCACTGCCAATAGAATCTCCAGGTACAATCTCTGTTGGAACCGCTGGGCTCTGTTGAACTCAGTCGCTGCCAAGGTGGGAGCAAACCGACTAAGTTTTGAAAACTCAGCCGCATATCCGTCGACCGTCCTGCCCATCTGCTTCAGATTGGTGAACCTCGTCTATAGATCATACCGAGCTACATCATCGAAGTACTTGGTCTAGAATCTCTTTCTGAATACTGCCCAAGCAATGGGTGCCACTAACCCATCAGCCTGTGTCGTCCACCAGCTGCGGGCAAGATCCAATAGCTGTAGGCGCACCACGGCCACCTTCTCGTTCTCTGGAGTCCTGGCTGCTTCTAGAATCACCTATGTGTCCTGAAGCCATGCATCCGCAGAGATCGCATCTTCACTGCCGTCGAAAAGGGAGGGTTCAAGCGCTTGAAGTTGTTGGCCGCGCTATTACCCTGATGACCTCCTCTGGTCAAAGCATCTGCCACCGTCTGGTGCAAGGCATCTCCTTGACGATCCTGGGAGGCTAATAGTGACCTGATGAGACCCACCAAAGTGCCATCATCAGGCTCTGCAGGCGGACGGGCTGAACTGGTGGCTCTCCTCCAGTAGGCATGACTCTGGAGGCTACTCCTGAATGTTGGGCTTGATCTCCGGGTTGCTGCTGGTCCGCGGGAGATGCTCCGCCTTGCTGATCGGCAGGTCCAGAAATATGTCGCTGAAGAAGACGACATAAGGAACAATAAGGAAGGACCAGGACAGATCAACGATACAAGCATGTGATCAGATCAAGATTTTCAGGGATCAAAAGGATACGAGCAGAGATCAAGGGAGAGTACTGATTGAGACATCTATTCAGTAAACCCTCACATATCTTGATTTACAAGACCTGCTTGGGCCACCACTTAAACCATGTAACGCCCCGGAACCAGAATACTGGAGAGTGGGGGCGTACATAGCCAGCTACGCATATTGAAGTGCAACCCACCTCGTTATACGGTCACGGCTGTCTAGATACATGACGGTTTAACTATAAGTCAACAGTCTCCTATGTTCATGAACCAGCCTATTGTCTCAATCTCAAGCAATCAATAATAGTTACAAGATGTCAGAGTACCAAATATATAATAGCAAGGCGTCCCATACATTACAAATTGGATGATCATGAAGCTAGTCGTACAAAATGCCAAGACTAGCAAGAGTTCAGTCATACATGATCAACCCTAGGATTTGTCAATCATGTTACAATCCGTAGGCAGACAGTAAATAAGGTGCAATACGAGCTAACACGTGCTCGTCGGCTAAACGCCTCAAAAGAATAATTTTACAATAAAGTAGGAGGACAAAAGAAAACTGACTCATTGCCAGGGTTACGCCTGGTGGTCACCATCTGGTTGGAAGACAGGTGGATCCTCTGGTGCTGCTCCGATATCTGGCCACACAAAACCAGCTGGGTCAGACCCCAGGACGAGCAAGTGCCACAAAGGAGGCTTCACTTAGGAACTAAAACCAGCAAATTATAATAGAATATTAAAGATAATAATAAAGAATTGATAATAATAGACATAACAACAGTAAACTGAGTACGAGAAAACCATTCAAGTAGCCAGGTCACAACCCTTAAACCAAACAAGGACCGGAGTTGTAACCCTTCACCTGAATAGAACCCGTCTCAAGTACTATTGGTACAATGAAGACAATAAACGAAGAAAGGACACAGAACTGCTCCGGGAGCCAGGTTACAACCATTAACCAAACAAGGACCAGGGTTGTAACCCTTCGCCTGAACAGAACTGGACCCCTGATCTTTATTGCTAAGGCCAGTATAAATAATCATGGATTGAAGTAAGGTAAAACATGACGAACATGGCATGGGGTTACAATAAGACAATAAAAGAAGAGAGGACACAGAACTGCTCCGGAAGCCAGGTTACAACCCTTAAACCAAACAAGGACCGGGGTTGTAACCCTTCGTCTGAACAGAACTGGACTCCTGATCTTTATTGTGAAGGACAGGCACAGTAAGCAGGACGATATATGATATGATAACCATGGAACTATTCAGATAGCCAAGTTACAACCCTTAAACCAAACAAGGACCGGGGTTATAATCCTTTATCTGAACAGAACCTGGTATCCCATCATTTATCGATACAAGATATCATATCATGATACAATCTTGTACAAGATCATGACAAACTAGACTTGGCTGGACTCCATCCATCAATCACGGCCAGCAGTAAGTACGGCTTGATACTTTAACTAACTAGGGTCATCACAGGCCTAGTTACTAGCAAGATGCAATGAGATTATTCCAACAGCCACAAGCCCTGCAGACCATCCAAGTTATCCAGGTCGAATATCCATTTATGAAAGGTGCACCCCATGACTGTGTGCTGGAAATGTACCCTACTCGTCGGTAGGCTAAAAGTCCATTTGAGCGCCCAGATAACGGGATTGCTTGTAGCGGGAAAACCTCTTCATGACTAGTGGATTATTCTAGTTTATTACTCTTAGTTAATTGCAGTAGGAATCCCTGACCGTGGTACTCAGGGATCCCATCCTAGACATGATGCAAGATAGTACTGGTTTATTTGTGCAAACACAATCGTCCACGGTGTCCAAGTCATTTATTATAGTTATGTCAGGCAAGCTGTCGCAACAGCTTTCAATAATTACCATCAGGCGTACTTGTCATATTTTGTCAGGTCATGCCATATCAAGTACTTGCCATACCATGCCATTATTAGCCTGGTCACATCAATCAATTCATGATTTGCCAAGTCATGAAAAGTGGAAGTACATAAGGTCAACCGGGTACGTAAAGGGGCTCAAGGCTCTACGCGAGTGAGCCTCTACGCTAGGCCAAAAGGCCTCGAGCATAAAGCAGCTCTGCGCTAGGAAGATCATGAGAGAGATGGCTCTACGCGAGCAAGGATGCACGTGGGTGGTGTTTATGCTAGCCGGGTTTACGGAGGCAAAATTATACGCGTGTAAGATTTTACGCGCGTAGAATTTTACGCACGCAACTCCCGAGCGAAACTCTACGCGAGTGAACTTTTACGCGAGGAAAACACTCGGGCAAAACTTTACGCTCGCAAGAGTCTGCTCGAGCTAGGGATTTTATGCGAGCACGATTTTACGCGAGCGGGAGAGCCCCGAGCGTAAAATCGAAATACTCAGCATAAAATAAAGCACGCTGGCATGCGATGCGTGTGCGTAAAAGGGTACTACGCTAATCACGTTAAGACGTAAGTGTAAAAGGCTGAATAATATGCTGGCACGTAAAACGTGTGCGTAAAACTCCATCTTCTCCATATGGCCAAATTCAAACATGCGTAAAAGCTCAGGAACTCCATCTCAGCCAGGACTTGGTGAAATTCGGCCATCCCAAAACCAAACTTGTGCAAAATCATGAGGCCTACTTCATGGAACTCTTAGTTTTCGAAAACAAGCTATTTTAGTAGATCAAAACCAAGAAGATCGAAAATACAAGAAACTTAGATCTATATAGAATGAGCCATGGAATTTGAAAAAACTAAGTACTAAAGAGGCTTAGAATCTTGTGGAGAAGAAAATGGAACAATAAAATATGAGTTCCTCCAAGAAGCAAGTTGCACTTGCCTAGCTCTCTTCCTGGTAGGTGAAGAAGTAATGGTGGAGAAGAAGAAGTAAAATGAAGAGAATTAATGAAGAGAGAGAGAGCGGGCGGCTATAAATGGGAATGGTGGCGGTAGGTAAGGGTTGTTCCCTTGGTTCATGATGAACCAATAAGCAACCCAACCAGGACCAAGCCAACCCAAGCTAGGGGACATGCAATACGAGTCAAGATACGTACACGTATTCCAAAATACGTAATACGAACTATAGGCATTACATTACAGAAATACTGAAATTGATTAAAACTCGCTTGTACAAAGAAAAACCTAGAAAGAAATCCTAGAAAATAATCTAAGTATAATTGTTTAGTTTTTATTCTGGGGGGTGACGGTGGAGGCTCGAGAAAGTGTATCAACTCTGCCTTACTCCTTGGACTATTCGACACAGTCTTTAGCTCTTGAAGAAATTGCCTTTCGAAGGTTGCCAGCCTTTTACAAGGGTGTGGCACCCTGCTATTTATACAGATATGTGTTTTGAGCCGCATAGGTGGCCCATGGCCACGTAACAAATCAGCATGTAAAGACCCTCTCTTTGGCCGCCAGCTAGCGATTTGTTGGGATTTTGTTGCAGCAAATCTGGGTGGTTGAGACTTGGTCAGCCTGCCACGTGTCCTATCGCAGGATAGGAATCATTTTGAGCCGCATGAGTCACTCAATTTTCGGCCATGTTGGGCGCATAAGACTCATGCGGCTTAGGTCGTAGTCTTTCTTAGTCCGTATGTAGCTTAAGGACTTTTGAGCCGCATAGATTCTGTTTTGGGCTACATAAAGCTCATGCGGCTTAGGTTACAGTCACCCTTGGCCGCATGAAGCTCAAAAACTTTTAGGGCCGCATAGGTTGAGCCACATAAGGTTCATGCGGCTCGGGTAGCAATCCTCCGGCCGCATAACTTTGTCTGATCACGTCTTATCTTTTTGTCAGAATGTCAGAGCTTTCATTTTTGTCAGATTTGACAGAATTTGTCAGCTTTATCAGACGGACTGACCAACTTGGCCGTATATCTTTCTTCTGTGGCTCGAATCAGAGACGGGATGCATAGGGTATAATCTATCATGCGGCTCCCTTTTATGCGGACCAGTTTGGCCCGAAGTACTTATGCTGTAAATTGTCACCCGCATGAACCCTATTTTCTATGCTTCTACAACTTCCAAGACAACTTTTTCACTTTTCTTTTTTATATATATATTTTTATTCATAATTGATGATGTGGACATAAAGTCATTGTGAAGTGCATTGTCTAGATCTAGTGTCATTGCCATGTCAACTTCACAATTTATTTCACATTTGCATTGGAGAAGTACTTTTGAAAAAAAATGCTTGTCATTCCTATGTGGCAACCATTTTTTTCCAAACTCACAATAGGGTTGGAGATGCTCTAACTACAAGGGTGCTATGTCACATCTTCCAACGTCATATCAACAAGCGAGCATCTTTACATTGATATATGGGCTAATTAGTGTTTAGATTATGAATTTTATATGTAATTTAAGTACTAACAAAACATGTAATCTGTGTCAAATCCAATGTTCCGTTACTATGAATTGCTTTCAAAAAAGTTGAACAGAATTGCTAACATGAGTCCCAATAGTAACAGTAAGTAATTAGACAGCAACGATTAACTCTTAGAATGTTGAAATTTTCACTTTTCTTCCTTTTTTAAAAAAATTTTGTACAAAAAATAAAATAATGTAAATACTATCGACCTTCGAAAAAATTGCAAACGTAGCACTGTCCTAAGAGTTAATCTGGATCTAAGTGCAGACTTTGTCCGAATGTTTCTAGTGGTAAATTTTTTGCTCTACCAGTATCTCCTTGTCGTACACAACGTGAAGAGAGTGCCCTTAACTTTGTAGTGTCCCGCATCTCGCAGTCCATTATGTAATACCTACGGCTTGCTGACTCAGTCCTGAACTGAGTATTTGGAGAAACCTTTGCCGGTATCGATTGATCACAGATGAAATACTGAACCTTTCCAATTGATGGATTGGCTTCTATTGAAATGAATCCTAGAGTTTTGTTGGATGTTTTCTTTCGCTGTGGTTTTGATGAATGCGTTTTTGTGTTGGTTTTCGATGATTGGTTTTCATTGTTCGCTTTCATCGCATTTCGCATTCATTCCGAATCTTGAGAAAGATATCGAAGTATGTTAATCAACTGTGGTGCCAATGTAGGATACGTGAACTGTTCGTAACGGTGCATGAAGTCCCTCCTTCTCTAACTAAGATTCATCTCGATGAGTTGCTCCAATATGACTTGTATTTATTTGTACGCCCTAATAAAATGATCTCTAGTCCACTCTTATGTTGCGTCCCTCTGATCAACGATACCAAAATAATAAAAGATAAGAATAAAAATGAATGCTAACGAATGACTGCAAAGAAATGAAATGCTATTGAATGCTATTGAATGACCGAATAAGAATTGAATGTTATCGAATGACCGAATGAGAATTGAATGCTAATGGATGACTGAACGATTAAGGCTAGTTATGAACTGGTCGCTACCTGTTGCACTGTTAAGTTTTATCTGAAAAAAAGAACAAGTCATGCATTGGTTTCGGACAACTTGTTAACAAGGTAATAGTCTCTCGACGATACTGGGGGCACCCGGGATCGATCGGCCTAGGAGAGATTGTAATAGCACCCTGAGGTAAATGCTATACCTCGAGAATATTGTGTCCTTAGCGACGAGCTAAACCATGAGTCTCAGCGGCTAATCATGGGGAGCGGACCCATGGACCACCATGTAGTTAGGACATGCATATGAACAAATCCTTATTGCAAAAACCTAACACTGATCGATGATGGTAAAGAATGCTTCTTATATAATATGCAAATTGTGCTAACCTGTTTTGTGCAGGGATGACTGTCGGCGATGGTAAGTTGCTTATAAAATATTCTACTGTCATATTTCATATGAATTGTTAAAAAGAACCTAGATAAGTAAAAAGATCACTAGTAAATATGTAGCTTCATATATTGAATTAGTGCAGATATTGTGAGTTTCGGCGAAGAGCCGCTCGCCAGTACATGATGTGTGCTGACACACGTTGTAGGCATCCTTTTCAGAAAGCAAAGGAGACAGGGGTGTAACTCCTCTTCCCGAAATTTTTTTTTGAAATACTTTTTTTATTATTTATTTGATTTAAATGGTAATTTTTAGAATTTTAAAGATAATTGTTTAGTTAATTATTACGGTAGACGACTTTAGCCATGGTTAAGTTTTGAAGTACCAGACGACTAGGAATCATGGCACGGATAGTGTAGTGGCGTGACTTGACTAGTAAATTAGCCATGCCAAGGAAGACTCAGCCATAAGTGTGTCCTAACTAGGAAAACCAGGCCAAATTGCGACTTAACCTCTAAAGACATTTTAAATTATTTACTAATATATTATTGACTTGTAGGAGACCCGGTTTGTGTGATTTAGCTCGGATTAGACCCGAACCGAAATCGAGCCCATGTAATCTTGTAGTGAGACCAAAGACGACCATGTAGGCATATGATATGTGCGTACAAATAGTTCCTAAATTATTTGGGTATTGATGTACATTTTTAATTATTTGAATATTTATACAAAAATTGTATATTTATTATTAAATATTGTTTACCATATTTGTACAATTTTTGGACCCGGATAAAGGTGAATAGTATGGATTCACCAAACCACCATTTAATTTTATTATATTTTATTATTTTGTGGTGATTAAATAAATATATTTATACTATTAGATATCATTAATATTGATTATATTTAAAATATTTTATTGTCTATATGGAATTTGTGGTATATATTATGTATAAATATCAGGATATATATTGAATTATAGGCATGTAAATGTATTTATAATTTTTAGGGTATATACATGAATACATGTTGACACACCTATATATATATATCTATAATATATATATATTATATTATAATATATAATATCTATATATATATATGTGTGTGTGTGTTGTGTTAAAAAATATATAATATATATTTATAGGTGTGTTAAAAATATATGTACATATATAATGTGTGTGTGGTGTGTGTTGTGTGTGGTGTGTGTGTGTGTGTGGTGTGTGTGTGTGTGTAAATACATTTATATTTATTAAAGTATATACATATATACATATATATATTATATTATATATATATATATAAATATATATATATATTATTATATATTATATATATATATATAAATGTGTAGTATATAAAATATATAGGTGTGTATGTATAATACATATATTGTACATGGGTGTATATATATATATATATATATATATATTATATATATATATATCTATATATATATATAATATATATATATATATATATGTGTGGTGTGTGTGTGTGTGTGTATATGTGCGTAAGTACTTATATATATATAAATATATATATATTATATTATAAATATATATAATATATATATTAATAAAGAAATAGAAAAAGAAAAAAGAAATGCAAAAGAATAAAACAAGCAGGCGAGCCAGGCCAGCCCAGACCCGGCCCAGTGAGACCCCACACCAGCAGCTAAAGCCCCGAGCAGTAAATCGAGACCCCATTCATTTCTGTTATCAAACAGAACAATATATATAGCCAGCGCTATATATAGAGAGATCGAGGAAGGAGGAGTCACGAACCCTAGCGCCGACGCCCCAGTCCACTACCAGAATAGGCTGAATTAGCGACGTCCAAAAACATCGCTAATGAGTAAAAATACGTCGCTAAAATATTTAGCGATGAAAAACAGGTCGTCGTTAAGTAAAAATAAGTAAAATTACGTCGCTAAATATATTTAGCGACGTAATTAGCGACGAAAAAACGGTCGTCGAAAACTAGTCGCAGAACAAAATTTCGTCGCCTATCGTCGCTGTTGCCACGAATTGTCTACGACACTAAAACGTCGAAAACTTAGCGATGTTCGACGACATTTACAGTACGTCACCAACTTAGCGACGTATTTAGCGAGTCTATTCGTCGTATGTAGTGACATGGCAAGGTTTGCCACGTCAGCACGTTTAGCGACGTACAGATACAGTTAGCGACGTCTTCGGTTAAACTCGGCTCTCCATGGAGTCATCGGCAGGAGGAATGCTGGACGCGGGAGGAATACTGGACGACGAGGGAGGAGTCGCCAATCTGCTGGAACTGCCCTGTCCCGGTAATGGACCGGGAATAGAACGGTATACTGGCGTACTCGGAGATGAGGATGAGGGTACGAAATCTGCATCTCTAACCTGACGCACACGAGACTGCCTAACATAATATCCTCCGCATCGTGCTCCTGGTCTAGTCATACCTGATAATAACATATGACAATAAAACAAAATATACATATTTATATGATAGATCACAGTTTTTTAAAAATATCATAGTCACAAAAGTGTCACTAAAGTGTCAAATATAATGATAAAACAAACGTACAGATTTAATCCTCTTCTGAAAATTCATCTTGTTCGTTTAGCTCATCTTCTTCTTCTTCCTCCTCCTCTACATCTTCACTTTCATCTGCATCTTCCTCTTCAGATAATTCTACTTCTTCTACACAATTAGATGTGTAATGAAGAACTTTCGTCGTATC
>JANAVB010036031.1:0-88295 GCA_029216955.1 Iris pallida
TGACTTAACCATATCGCCGTCTCGCGGCCCTTCCTACTTGTATCACCAACTGACCCAATCAAGACTTGTGGGCTAATTGTCACTCGACCGACTTAAACTCAAGATGACTCAAATCCAAACTATACAACTTATATGCTGACAACTTAAGACTCGACGCCACATCTCGTGTCGAAGCACGTCACCTTCGTTGAAGCCAAATCTTAGGCCCATCATTTTGTTCTAACTATACACACATCCAACTCGACTCAATCCAAAGTCACATACGCGGGTTGTCGCCATGCCGACTCATCTATATGAACTAGTCACTAGCGCCCAACGCTATAATGGACTCCCTTTATAGCTTTTGATTAGATGGATGCCCCTTGCCAACACGAGTAGTGAGCTCCGTTGCAAGTCCCTGCCTAATCCGTGCGGTCATCCAGCATAGCTATTATGTCTACCATCAAAACGGTCCCGTTGGACGCTTGGGTCGCCGTTCGAGAAACTTTTATTTTACCTTGTACAAGTTGTCCAATGACCATACAAGACTCGACTGGAACTGACGTCTCACACAGTCATTCTACTTCTAGTGTTACCATTTCTTTCAGGGCTAAGTTTAATACTTCTCACATCTGAGAACATCTCGACGACCCGTAGTCGCGAGCATTCTTCCTTCTTGCCCTATCATTTTATTTGACTCAGGAACGACTATTTGAAAGCCCTCCTTCCAACTCAATTAAATCAACCGTGGCTCGTGCCTTAAAAATACTAAGTCCGTGACATCGTGCCTTAAACCAACTTGAACTCAATGCGACACCACCGCCTAAGTCATACTCTATATAACGGGCCTTACGGCCGTAAAACCAAGCAATTTTGACATCCGTAGGAAACGTGGGATACTGCTTAGAAAAGTCTTTGATAGCCTATTATAACTCAGCATAACTTAATTTTGTAACAACTTGACGAGCAAGGATTGCGTTAAGCCTTGGACGATGGGACCGTGCATGCTTTATGAACCGTTTATGCGGGCGACGCTATGACTTAGGCTAATTTATAACTTTATGGCGATGACCAACTTTTTCTTCTCCTAAGCCATAGGACGAAAGACTGAGTGTCAGTTCAAAGCATGTCGTGCACCAACTCTAAGCCGACCGTTAGACCTTTCCATATTCTAACTCACTTCGACCCATCGAAATTATTCCCTTAGCTATGTGGATTCATCTCTTTTATTATCAAGCCTACTTGTGCAAGTTAAAAATATACGATTTATTATGTGAAGGCTAAGATGAGGCAAGTTTATCGAAACTACCCCACCTGGGCGAGGGGTCACCTCGACCGATTGATGTCTCCGAGCAAGCCGTTGCAAGGCTATGTCCGAACGCTGTCGGCGTTTCGATTCCTCCGATTGATTGAGCGGGACGGAGCACTACAATATGGACATGGCAAACATCCTTCTTCCTAGAATAATAGTTAAAAGATAATATGGACGTGACTATTTTTTTCTTAGGAAGTTATGACAACTTTGGGGTTATCATAACGGAATAACTACTCAAAGGTAATATGTACATGGTAGACACGATGTAGAATAACACTTCAGAGGTAATATGGACGTAAAATATTTTTTAAGGATTACGACAGCTTACAGCTATTGTGGAGGAGGTGACTACTCAGAGGTATTGAGTACATAGTAGACACATCTTAGGATAACATTTCAGAAGTGAGGTCATGAAATGTTTTCCGAAAGATTCATGATGATTACTGGTGTTTGCCATTGATTATCTAAGAATAGAACAATTTTATGGGAGGACTGAACTTTGATTCAGAATTACAAACTTGCTTGTACAAAAGAGAGCCTAGGAATAAAACCTAGGAAAAGCAATCTAAGTACAATTGTTTAGTTTAGATTTTGGGGGGGTAACGATAGAGGATCGGGAAAGTACGATCAACTCTGCCTTACTCCTTGGACGATCGAACGCAACCGCAGTTCCGGCAAAGAAATCCTCTGTGTGTATATCTCTGTCTTTCTCTGTGTGTGTCTGTGCAAAGGAATAATCCCATGCTATTTATATAAGTTTGTGATGAGTGGGGTGTACAGCCACGTGGCCACATCCTTGTAACTGCGTCTTGAGAAGTGGGCAGTTGGGGATTGGTTAAGATTAATCTTGATCTTTTTGTTGCAAATAAATCTGGACTGTTATATCGGTTGCAATAAATCTGAACTGTTATGATATGTTGGTTGCAATAAATCCGAGTTGTTTAAGACTTAGTCAACTTCTGCTACGTGTCCCAACTGCCGCTATGTTGCGAGCCGCATGAATGGTGCATCCTGGTTGAGCCGCATGAAGGACTGTCCCCATGATTGAGCCGTATGAGAGTGGTCTCATGACTGAGCCGCATGATGGTGGCCCCATAACCAAGCCGCATGAGGGTGGCCTCCTAACCGAGCCGCATGAGGGTGGCCTCATAACCGAGCCGCATGAGGGTGGCCTCAAAACCGAGCTGCATGAGGGTCACTCAGGCGATCCGCATAAAAAAACTTTCTTAGAATTTGTGAACTATTCCAGCTATCATAAAGATTTTCTTGTCTTTTTATAAGCATATCGCATCTCTCCTTTATGTCAGAGCCATCATTTCTGTCAGAGTTATGACTTTATGTCAGAGCATTAATGGCCAACTGTATGGAGTAATTATGGCCAGCTGTATAGGCCCATTTCGAACCGCATAAGGCCATATGGCTCCATAAAGCTTTTTGAGCCGCATGAAGCTTTCTGAGCTGCATGAAGCTCTCAGGAATTTTGAGCCGCATGAAACTTCCCAAGTTCTGAGCCGCATGGAGTTTCATGTTGATTCTGGTCCGTATAAGAATTATTATACTTTTTCATGCTTCTACAAGACCCCCTTCAAAGTTTTCAATTTGTAAAAATTGAAATACTTTGAATAAGAAGCATGGGTATGTCCGCATAAACTTTTTATGCCGCATAGACTTCTCTGGCCTCATAGGATTCTCTTGCCGCATGTGCTTCTGTGGCCGCATATCTTTCTCCGGCCGCATAGGCTTCTCTGGCCGCATAATGGTCTTCGTGCCACGTAGACATCTCATTAATTGCTTTTGATTTGTCTTGATTTTTAAAGCCGTCTTTTGGATAGGATCCCAAGAGTCGGCATTAAATATTTAGATTTGCCTTGATGATTCTGAGTATTCCTTTTTGCATGAAAGGGGATAGAATCCCAAGGGTCGGCTTTATCTTCTAGGCAGTACGAAATCCGAAGCGTCTATCCGTTCATACGCCCCTGCGAGCCTATAAATATGAGCAATTTTTGAAGGAAGAGGTTCTTTACTCTTTTTACTCTCTTCTTTCTTCAAGCTTTCGAGCCCTAGTCGTCGTCTCTTCTCCTCTTTCGATCATCAATGACACCCAAGGCTTCCTCCAGTGATGCAGCGAAGGGCAAAGGAGTTGCCTCTTCGTCGGCGATCTCAGTTCACCCCGACGTTCATCCTGCTATTGTCGGTAAGAGCGTTGAAAAGAACTGCATGGATTCGAACCCTAACCATAATAGCTATATCGAATATTTTATGCACGGGCCTTTGGCATATAATGCTCTCTTCGTCTTCATTGAACTGCTCAAGTTCATTGTGATGAATCCGCATATGTTGTGTTGTATGGGCCGCATGAACGTCTCATGTTCGAGCCGCATGGGGTATGCCTCATGTCCGAGCCACATGAGAGTTGCTTCATGACTGAGCCTCATGAGAGTATGCCTTGTGTCCGAGCCACATGAGAGACGTCATGTTGCCGCATAAGCACTTAATGAACCGGGCCGCATGAAGACCCACCAAACAGAGCCGCATAAGCTCTTATGAACTGGGCCCCACCAAACAGAGCCGCATGAGCTCTTATGAACTGGGCCGCATGATAACCCACCAAACAGAGCTGCATAAGCTCCTTATAAACTGGAACGCATAAATACCACCCAAACAGAGCTGCATAAGCTCCTTATAAACTGGGTCGCATAAATACCCCCCAAATAGAGCCGCATAAGCTCCTTATAAACTGGGCTGCATAAAAACCCACCTAATAGAGCCGCATAAGCTCCTTTATAAACTGGGCCGCATAACAACCCACCTAACAGAGCCACATAAGCTTAGAAAGCATGAAGTCATTTTTCTCTGGCGATCTTCTGACGTCTTTCTTTTGTCTTTTTTTAGTAAAGTTGCCAGTCAATCCTGCGGGAGAACTCTTGGTAGGTCGAGTCCAATCTGCTGTGGGTGTGAGGTTCGATCATTTAGTTGATTATGTGTCGGACCAGTTTCCCAAAAATAAACCTGAGGAGAGGCTGAGAGATATCAAAAACCAGCCCTTCTACTTTCTCACTGGCATGATAAACTCGGGAAAGTTGGGGGGCCAACACCTGAAACCTGTGTTCCTCTTTGGGGATGCCCTGACTGTGAAGAATCCCAATGTTTTGGATATATCTGAAAGTTGGAGTTTTTCTTCTAACGGGTGGCGATCCACATTCCTCAGATGGAACGTCACTTCCCGCTGTCGTAGTTCAACATGCTGCCAATGGACAGAAAAATGGTGGACTCCTTGACTCTGAGCCGGCAGGGGATGTTTGTGGACGATATTCACTATAACAGAAACTTGGGGTCGGTGGTCGCGAGCAGAATGTCGATCAGCTGCTATGTGATGGGGTTGGCCCCGGGTAGCTTCTTAAATGTGCAGGGTCCCAACTTTCGGTTCTCTCAGGCCGACACTTTCATGAACCAGCTTGCTCAGAAGTGTTCCTACCCCAATGGTCGGTTGGCGCTACTGAATTGGATGAACCCCATCCCTTCATGGACCAACTTGACCATATGGATTTTACGGACATACAAGAATCTCCTGCGCGAAATTGGCTTGTATCATGCCATTCGGGGCACCTGTTATAGTTTTTCCATAAACAAAAAACTCTTCATTGCTCTTCTTGAAATGTACAACCGCCAAACGGAGACCTTTTTTACACCGGGTGGGGAGATAGGACTCGCTCTCCATGAGATGCATGAAGTCTCCAGGCTGCCATGGGGAAATGAAGTCTTCGAAGCGTATACCCCCACGAACGAAGAGTTTGAGGAGTTACAGCAGCGGTTCCCGGGCTTTGTTGCTGTCTACCGAGAATTGCTGTGTCACCACAGCACATGCCACCAGATGTCGAAGAAGAAGAATGACAGCTCGGAAGGGAACCTTCCTCATACGAAGGCCTGGCTCAGTTACCTTTTTAAGCTCGGTGCCTCAGGCCGGGTTTCTCCCCGAAGTCCTCGAATCTCGAAGGAGGTGCAGGACCGGGTGTCGACTGCCAAGAGGGTGAAAACCACCGACGACAGATTTGGGAGTCAATCTGACTCTTTTACTTATTTTTATCAGGATACTCAGAAGTTGTCCGAGAAGGCTCTTCTGGCAGGATTTTTGATGGTATGGCTACGGAACTACGTAGTTTCGGAAGGTGCTGGCTCTATTGAGAGAATCAGTTGTTACTTTATCCTTCCTGCGGTGAAACTAGTCATTGGGGCCAGACTAGCTCTCCTTCCTGCCATGGTGTGCAGCATACATCGCGGCCTCCACTCTTTCTCGTCCAAGGTCATCGTCCGTGATACGACGAAAGACTGAACTAATCGAGCTGCCCTATCATTATCTGATGGGGTGGTTGTTGATGTACTGCCAGTCTTTGATGAGGCCTGGCCCAGAAGATGACGTAACTGCGGATGATGCCTTCATCTTCCAATATTGCTGTATTCCCTGGGAGTGTCGTACCATGCCAGCCTGTCGGATGGCACTGGCGAGAGTGGACAGATACACCTCTTTCGTGTTTGTCCATCATTTTACAGATGAAGAAGTGAATGGTGTATATCTTGATGGAACTGGGCCCCCCCACCTCTTGTCCGATAAGATGTTCCTCTGGTTGCAGAATATTCGTCCTGCACACCTGGTATATCGTAACCGCAACTGTCTTCCTGGAGCCTTACTTGCCAGTCGGTTCTCCCGACAGTTTGGGTACAGTCAGCTGTTTCTGGACAATCCCAGCCCCTGCCTGGGTTTTGAAGGTAGTGTCCTTGACGGCATCAGGGCTTGGCACTTCTATAACACAGTTCACACCCGCACCAGCTTCTCTGTGCATGATGCTAGGGAGTCAGGACAAATTTTTTACATGGCGGCTCTGTACCATGTTATGGTGAACAAGCCCCCTGCCGATTTTGACCCAAGTACCAGTTTTATTGTCGGTATTGGTTTGGAGGAGAAACCAAAAGGGTCCAAGACAAGGAGAAAGAAGGAGAATGCAGTTGATGTGTCAGACTCGGAGTCTACTAATATGGACGAAGAGGATGATCCCGATAACTTGCCTCTCCCTCCTGCAGATGATGTGGTGGCATATCAGCCCCCTATTGTGCCTGGTCCTTCATGCAAGCGAAGCAGGCGTGAGTCTGCTGTTGGCGGCATAACTTATTCCCGGAAATGGGCTGCCGTCAAGCCTCGCGGGCCAATCATTCGGGAGAGAAGCGAGGATGTTGATGCCATTTCGGAGGTGAGTCGAATTACAACCATCTTTTTTTATCTCTTCTTTTCTGTATTATGATCTAATCATTCTCCTTTTTTTGTAGGCGTCAGGAGAAGTGGACTCTCGAGAGCCGGCTACTATCTCTAAAGTCGACCTGGCTCCGAGCTTATTTTTGCCAGGGTTCTCCCGGCGACGGCTGATGTTCCTGCCGTGGAAAGGGGAACATCTTTTGTATTGGCCCGTCAATGTGCCCATGGCCAGATTGAACTCCTCAGAACCCTCCCCGATGGGGCAGGGATGGTCGATCTTTTGGGGCCCAAGTTACTAGAAGCTGATCAGCTGGTGGCTCAGTATCAGGGACTGCGGCAAGTTGATCTGTCTTCAGTAATAGACTGGGATCATGTCTTCCTTTTAACTGCCATAGAAAAGGTAAGGACGGTACGGGAGACGTCCAAGCCTGCTCTGATGAAGGACCTCAGAGATTTTTCACTGAAGTACGATCAATTAAGCCGCAGCGGAGAGGACTGCATCGTTCGGGAAGAGGCCGCCTCTTGTGGGGTAGCCGATACCAAGGAGCAGATCCTCCAGCTTCAGAAAAAATTGGTTTCTTTGGAGTCTGAGCTGTAGGCCTCGCGTGAAGACAAGGAGCTAATTTTTCGGAAGTCCGACAAGGTCACCCGAACCTCAGATGCCTTGGAGCGTGCACTGAAGAGGCTTGAAGACGGCTGGCAGGCACATGCACATCTGGAGGATGCAGAGAAGCTGACGCAAGAGGCTGAGCACCGGGCCACCCGGAGAATTGAGAGGTCGACGTCCAAGCTGAAGGATCGGCTCCGAGAATTATGTGTCGCCGAACCATGATCGGCTTTTTTTTCTTTCTTTCTTTAGGTTTCTTCATCTTTTTTGAAAGGGACGTGGTCCCAGAAAATATAATACTTTTGATTTAAATAAATGACTTTGTTTGTATCATCTTTTATTTGTTGTGCCTGTACTGCATCTTTGGTATTATGTATTTGCCCCACTGGAGGCTTTCTGTGGACCTATTACCCTTGGCATACCTTGGTTTTAGGTATGGATAATAAGTTTGATAGGGATACCTAGAACAACTCTGCGATAAGGTGGATATAGAAGTTCTTGGTATCGGGCGAAAGAATGCTATGGAACTGCTGGGTTCCAGAGGCATGAGATTGTGAGAAAAGAGGCGCGTGTACTAGAGAACCTAGTACAGCATTTGTGGTCAACTGCGGACATTTGTGGTCAACTGTGGACATTTGCGATCAACTGTGGACATTTATGGGCCTATTATCCTTGGCGTACCATGGTTTTGGGTACGGATAATAAGTCAAGAGAAAACTGACATACTTAGTCAGAGGTAATAAGGACGTGGTAAATATGGGGGCTTTACAATAGAGTCTTCCTACTCAGAGGTAATGAGGACGTGGTAGGAGTGGACTCCACAAAGGGTATATAGAACAACTCAGAGGTAATATGGACGTGGAAGTTCTACGTAAGGGGTGATTTGTTTGTGATGGAAGAGAAACAACTCAGAGGTGACATCGACATGGTTGTTTCGAGAATTTTGTGGATCTGTTACCCTTTTTATGCGCAGAAAGCACGGGTAATAGACTATGAGGAGAACGCTCTTTTAGGAAGCAAGTTCAGAGGTATGAGCATACATAACTTACTACCCAGAAGATGCGATATGGATTCATTTAGAGTGACCAGAGTGTAAGTTCAGCGGTACCTAAGGGTACATAACTCAACAATCTGGTTGATTCGGCGGATGTCGTTTAGAAATAGTATTTCTTTAGGAACTTGCCGTTGATGGGCATCATAAGCAAGTCTCTATTTTGCTTTGCGAGACGGTATGCACCATTAGAGAATTCTGTCTCGATGATAAATGGGCCTTCCCACTTTGAATGGAACTTGCCGGCGGTTTTGTGAGTCATAACCATCAGCCTCCGAACTGCCAAGACGAGATCGCCTACTTGGAATGTTTTGAGTTTAACCTTCTTGTTGAAGGCTCCAGAGATACGAGCTTGATAAAGCTCGATTCGCTGTTGAGCTAGCAGACGCTTTCATCTAAGGCCTCCAACTCTTGTAGCCGACGACGGTAATTATCATCCGTCGTCAATCGGTAAGTGAGGGCTACACGGATCGAGGGTATTTGAGTCTCCAATAGAAGAACTGCCTCACTTCCGTACACCAAAAAGAATGTTGTGTTTCCAGTGGCCGTCCTGACTGTAGTACGGTACACCCATAAGCATTCGCCAAGCTTTTTATTCCAATCGCGTTTGTTTGAGGACACGAACTTCTTGAGAAGCTTGATTATAGTTTTGTTGAATGCTTTCGCCAAACCATTAGCCTCCGGGTTGTAGGGTGTTGATGCAATATTTTGGATCCGATGTTTGTCGTAAAATCGATAGAAGGCGGGCTTGCGAACTGCGGACCATTGTCGTAGATGATCCTTCGAGGCAGTACAAAGCGATAGATGACGTGATGCTTGAGGAAGCTGATCACGTTTGATTTCTTCACTTCTGCTAGCGGAATAGCTTTCGCCAATTTAGAGATGTAATCCGTAATTGCCAGTATAAAATGGTGCCCTCTGGATGAAGGTAGAGCGATTGGACCAATGATATCCATTCCCCACGCCTCAAATGGCCAGGATGCCACCGTCGGATGTAGGAACTCGGATGGTTGGTGCATAAAATCTGCATAGACCTGACAAGCTTTTCACTTTCTTGCATAGTCTATCGTATCTGCCACCATCGTAGGCCAGTAATAGCCCATCCGGCGAAGGCGGTCTTGTAATTTTGGGTCGGGTTGATGGGCCCCACAAACGTTGTCATAAGCTTCGCGTACAGCTTCTTTGGCTTTTGTATTTGACAAACACCGAAGTAGTAGTCCATCGTAAGATCGTCGATACAGCATCTTTATCTCTGTATCGTAGAAGAGTCTGAGAGAACGTCTTCTAATAGAGGTGGCTTCTTTCGGATTTTTCGGTAAGATGCCATAGACTGCAAAGTCGATAAATAGAAGCCTCCAGTCTTGCGTCTCATCGACCATCAGGGCAGAATAGCTCTCAGCAAATTGGATGTTGTTCTTAGGACAGACCAATTCATGGCCTATTACGTCAACCAAATGATGAGTATGATTTGGGACTGCTAGAGAAGCAACCAGTCCTGCTAAGGCGTCGGCTTCAATGTTCCGGAGTGTTGGAACATGTTCTATGATGAACCCTTTCAAGGATGGGATTATGGCGATTGCTATCTGATGATAGGGGATCATGTCTTCATGGCGAACTTCATATGAACCCCGAATCTGATTGACGATTAACTGTGAATCGCCGTATGCTTCCAGGTACTCTACCCCCAGTTCCTTCGCAAGTCGGAGGCCGATAACCAAGGCGTTGTACTCGACTACGTTGTTTGAGCAAGGTTCTATAATGGAATATGCTCGATTGATCACCAAGCCCGAGGGAGAAATCAGTACTACTCCGACCCCGACGACGATATTGCCTTTGGATCCGGTTCTTGAAGTACCGTCGAAGAACATTCGCCATACGTTATCATGGAAAGCCATGTTTGAATTGGCGACCTCATCTGAGATCTTTTCGTATATTCTGGTTGACTCCGAACCTGGATGGGCCGCTAAAAAGTCTGCCAGAGCTTGACCTTCAATAGCCTTCTGCGGGACGAAGATCATGTGGTAGGAGGATAATAATATCGTCCAGGTAGCAAGACAAGAGCTGAGTGCACCTGGTTTGGTCATGAGGACCCTTAGGGAGTTAACTCGTGATATGACATGGATGGTTTGTCCTGTAACATAGTGTCGCATCTTTTGGATAACGAACACCAAAACAAGACATTCCTTCTCCACAGCGGTGTATCTATGCTCAGGCCCTATCATCATTCAGATGAGATAATAGATAGCCTGTTCATGCCCTGCATTATTGTTTTGTGCTAGTAGAGCACCAAGTGAATGCTCCATCGCTCGCACATAGAGCAGGAACGGTTTTCCAACAACCGGGGCCACCAGGACTAGAGGGTTTGACAGGTATTCTTTAATGTTGTCGAAGGCGCGTTGGCACTCTTCATCCCGTACGAAGGAGACGCCCTTCTTTATGAGGTGGGTGAATGGTTGACACCGCCCAGAGAGGTTAGAGATAAACCTCCTGATATAGGCTAGCCTCCCTTGAAGGCCTCTGAGTTCTCGAAGATTTCTCGGGGGGCCCATCTTCATGATTGCCTTCGTCTTCTCAGGGTCTATATGGATTCCCTGGAAAGTAATGATAAAACCCAAGAATTTTTTGCTGGATACGCCCAAGAAGGATTTTGTGGGATTCATTTTTAAGTTTTGCGCTCGCATCAGGTCGAATACTGTCTTCAGATCTTGCAAATGATCTTCCTTAGAACGGTTTTTGACGGTGATGTCGTCGATGTAACACTCCACGATTTTATGCAGGTAGTCTCGGAAGATGACACTTATGGCTCATTGATATGTGGCACCAGTATTCTTTAAACCGAAGGGTATGACTGTGTAGCAGTACACACCTATTGGCGTTCGGAATGATGTATGCTTTTCGTCGTCAGAAAATATCTTGATTTGGTTGTATCCTGAGAAGCCATCCATGAATGACATGCGCTCAAAGCCACATGTGTTTTCAATCATTATGTCCGTAATAGGGAGAGGGAACTCATCCTTAGGACATGCTTCGTTTAAATTCCAGAAGTCGATGCAGATTCGGATCTTTCCATTCTTCTTGAGGACCGGTACTATATTGGCGACCCAGTCTGGATGTTGTTCCTCACGGATGAAGCCGCTGGCTATTAGTTTGTTGACCTCAGCTTCGATAGAATTCATGATGTCTGGGCGGAACCGTCGTTACTGTTGCTTGACCGGCTTTGCGTCCGGATGAATGTTGAGCTTATGGAGTGCAACCTCGGGGTTTAGCCTGGCATGTCTTCATAGCTCCAGGCGAACACGTCAATGTACTCTTTGACGAGTTGCAAAAGCGACTCCCGCTCTTCGTCTGTCAGGCTTTTACTGACGAAGATTGGCTTTGGAGAAAATTCATCGTCGAGGTCAACTTGCATGACCTCATCTTCGGTAGGAGGTTCTCTTCGTTCAAAACGCTTCTCCCACTGCACATCTAGCTGTTAAACCCAAGGCTCTAACTCGAGGAGCTTGGGTACATCTTCGTCTTCTTTATAGGCGTCAGTAAATGACATATTGACATACCAAGCTTGCCTGAATACGTCCCCGATGCTGACATCTGAATAGGAAGTAGGTGATCCGGTTGAATATGAATGCCCGTCACATTCCTCATCTGAGCTTTCAGGAGTTGTTGCGGGTGTAACATGGCCTAGACCACGTCTGGTCTTGTTGTAGTAATCCCGTGGTTTTCCAGCTGGGACTGGAAATTGCAAAGGTAATCGCCGGCCGGTGCCGTAATTCAAGCCTGGCGTAGTCTCCATATCATACCCCTGTTTTTTGTATGAGGTACTTGGATCGGGAGCTATACAGATAAAGGGACAGTCTCCCGGTGTCGGGTTTGAGATCAACTTCTTCTATCCTGAAGGGCTGTGGATCATTCTTTCGGTCGAAGATGATTGGATGATCCTCTCCCTCGACTATGAAGCAAGCACCTTCCACGGGAGAGTTGGTTTGCGGTATAGACATTTGTCACTTGGGTGTGTAGGTTGGTGCCTATATCGTGTTCCATAGCATATATTATACAAAGCTTATTAAGCTCGAGGTAGTTCAAAGATAGCCTTTTTATTGATAAAGTAAGGTATCTTTTCAGGTGAGATTACATCGTCAGCAGAAGGAACATCAATATGGGCATCCACATACTTGGCTAGCTCTAATTCCTCTTCAGCGACCCCCTGTATCAATGAAGACTGTGAGGATGACTGGGGCAGCTTGATCATCAGGGGCTCTACTGGTGGGGCTGAACGTGGAGTTGTAGGCGCACTAGCGATCCCAGGCTTAGCGCTTGGTGCTGGACGTAGAGTTGTTGGCTCACTAGCAGTCCCCGGCTTAGCGCTCGGCTGTCGACTTGTCTTGGGCATGCGAATGACCATCGGCTTAACAGAAGGATTGATCTCTTCTGTTTGACGTTGGCCGGCTCTGGGCAGCCTGATTGTCAGTGGCCTCGTAGTGGATCTTGACCCTTGGCCAGACCTTGGCAGTCAGAATGTCATCTGCTCCTTTTGTACAGTGAGCACCGGGAGACTAGTTATGGCTGTAAGAGGTGCAAGTCCTGCCTGGTTTACATGGTTGGAGATGGATTCTCAAGGGTTCCTCAGGCCCTGCAATGGCCTCCGTCTTCTCTTGAACATCCTCCTTGATCAGGTGCCTCTTTGATTTCTCGTACAAGCAGGAATCCGAATAGTAGGATTCGACCCCTTTGAAAGGATCGATGTCGGCAAATTCCGTCTTTACGAAGCCGTGCTTATCAACGTATTTGAAGCATTGGTGCAATATGGAGGGCACGATCATATAATCATGTATCCATGGACGCCCCAGAAGAATATTGTAGGAGGTATATGCGTCTATGATATAGCAGGTCACTTCCGACCGAAGGTCGCCAATTTGGCACTTCAGGCGAATCTTTCCAATGGGATAGCTTCTCTCTGAATTGAAACAGCTGTTAGCGGTGCTGGTAGGAGTCAGTCGATGCATAGGGATGTACAGGAGGTGAAGCAAGCTCTTCGGAATAATGCTTATCGAAGAATCAGGATCAATATGCATCCGATCCACCTTGATGTCGCCGACGTATCTAGTATAATACAGAGGGAGATCGTACAGGTTGCTCTTGATAAGCATATCCTGCGGAGTGAACACAATATTGGGTATTGCACCTGTACAAGCGTTGTCCGGGAGATCCACCGGCGAGCTCTCCCCTGTAAGCTTGACCTGAGCTAGATATGCGTTGACATTCTGGAGTGCTTCGCTCTGTGTGATGCGAACATCTTTGGAGAGTCTCATGAACTCATATAATAACAATTTGGCCGGTGTGTTGGCCAATTGTGCTAAAATATCAAAATTATAGGGCCTCTCTAGCCCCTGTGGTGCGTCTTTGCGGAGCGGCTTGTCAAAGCGGGTCTCCTTTGGCTTCGGCTTATCGGCCGACGGAGGTTGAGAAGGTCCTGGGGCGTCAGCAGTGGCCGGCTGGCGTTCTTCAGCCGAGTTACCCGGTGTAGGTTGAGTTTGTGTGCCAGACCGGGTAACGACAGTTGTCACTTCTTCGACGTCGGCTGAGATTGTGCGGCAGGACTTGACTTTCCTGCCCTTCTTCTTGCTAGTCGAGGGTGATGCTGGCTAGGTTACTTTTGACACTAAGTTTGGGTGGACCCACATGACCTCCCCTCGTGACGTGGTGAGGGGTACCAATCCAGCAGCCTGGTCTCGGAGAGGTAGAAGATTAGCGACCTCCATTTTTGCCCGGAGGACGGGTACTACGCCGTCTTAGGTCCTCGTCGGCGGGAAGCTGCCTAATTGGACTGACACCATGTTGGCAGCGACTGTCACCTCCTCGAAATCAATGGCCAGGGCCTTGGAGTCGATGAGGTTCTGGATGTACCGCTTCAATTGGAAGCAATCTTATATAGCATGGTGGATGTAGCAATGGTAGTGACAGTACTTGGGGCTCTCCATCTTTGCAGGTCGAGGTTTACGCGTTGGCGGAGGGAGCTGAATCCTGTCTCCTTGTATGAGCATGTCAATGATGGGCTTGACATGGCTATCCTCGAAGGAGTAAGTCATCTGCTGCCACTGCTTTTCTGTCTGCTTCAGTTCGGGCTTCTAGGCTGTGTCGGCCACCATAGCCTGTTTGCCCTTGTTGTCTCGGTTGTTGGAGGAATTACCGCCGTTGTTGTTGTTGGTATTAGGGCATTTGCCCTTATCCTCCCCATCCGAGATGTGCAATCCCAGTTGGCGAGCTTTCTTCAACTTGGCTTCTGTGCTAGTGGCGCTGATGATGAATGTCTTCCAGTCCTTGAATTGACTTTCGCCCATCCAGAGGCTGATTGTGGGGAGCAGCCTCTTTTGGCAAATTTTAATTAAGGAAGAGTCCGGGTTACCGGAGGGCAACTTCATCGCAGTTTGGCGAAACCGCTCAATGTAGTTCCTTGTTAGCTCCTTCTCTTCTTGAACAACGTCCATGAGGGTCGACATTGTCACATCTTGTCCCACCTCATAGAACCTCTCCAAGAACATATGTTTGAAGCCGGCTAAGGAATGGATGCAGTTGTCCGACAAGTTGCGGTACTAGTCGAAGGCGACTCCCTCCAATGCCCCAACGAATAATCGTGTAAGGATGGCGTCGTCATATGGCAGATGATCTGTTATGACCTTAAAGTAGGTCACGTATCGGCTTGCAGATATCTTTCCGTCGTAAGGGTTGATGTTGAATGGTTTGTATCGAGGAGGAAAGGGGACATCTCTCCATGCAGCGGGATATGGCTGTCGTATCCTGAGGTCCTAAGAGTTTTCTCGGGCGTAAAACATTGCCCGGATCTTCTGGAATTCTCTTCTCGCCTTCCTGACCTCTTCTGCAGCAGTAGGAGCCGACATTCCGGGTGGATTGTCGCCCGGGGTTGATGTAGTTGTGTTTGAGTCCGTATTGACGACGAAACCCAAGCTTGTCTGGCCAGGCGAGAGCCGCCTTGATCTCGTCTACTGACTTAACCAAGGTATGAAGTATGGCTTCAAGAGTTTCGAGGCGCTGTCGATCACTAGGACCATCTTGATCATTTTCAGTCCTGAATACTGTTCTCACATGGGGAGCAATAGAAGGAACTGTAGAAGACGTGCTCTCCGAATCATACTCCCGAATAGAGAAGTCATCGGGGTATGTAGGAATGTTCTCCTCCAGTTCAGACTCAGAGGAAGTGCCACCCCCTGCATAGGAGGTTGCCTCATCTTGGCATTTGTGGACGTCTTCAGGGACGTCAGAATCTGCTGCATCTGTTGGGGGAATTATCTCCCCAAGTTGATCTTTTGGGGACACCGGATTATTGTGGATGTTTCGCGGAGTGCTACCCCCAGCTTCAGCTACCCCCAGGGATGTAGATGACGAATCTCCAAGTGTTGAAGATTTTGTCTTCGAGCGGGTGCCTTGATAAACTCCTCCTGTGGTGGTTGTGGACAACCGCTTGGATGAGAGTTTCTTAGCCGCGCCAGTTGAGATCATCGGGCTAGAGACATTTACTTTCTTTCCTCCCTTGCTGGTAGGGACTTTCCGGGTAGAATTTCAAGAGGCGAAAGAAAGCACCTCGTCTCCCGACCTATGTTCTAGGACCGGTCCCGGCTACTACAGTCGTTGGAAGACGGACTGCTGGTCCTCTTGTACTGCTGTTTTGTTGCAGCAGCAGTTGACAATGACTTGAGTGCAGTGATGTCCATGGAAGGATTCTATGCACACCAAGGCTTTTTCTCTTTCCTTGCTCTTGTGAAGGATCACATCACGCAAGTTAAGTGCATCTCGAGCAACCTTTATACTCGTTTTGTGGGCCCGGGAGTCCCGAGCACACGAGTGTGTTGGTATCATGCTTGCTCCCTGACGTGGGGCTAGTAAAAGTACTTGCCCCTGATCATTGTTGGGAGACTCTTGAGAACCACCCTGTCCGTTGGCCGCCGGGGGCTGGACACCGGTAGTTTTGTACAACTTTCCATCAGAGGCCCGCGTAACAGTTAGCAGGACTCCCTGATGGTCAGAAGTTGGGACAACTGACTGAGCTCGACGAGCCCGCACTGTCCTAGACTTTTTCCCTCTAGAACCCAAGGGCGCGTAGTAGGAAGAGTCTAAGCTGTGCCGCACAGAGTCTGGCACATCTTCCTGGGAGCATCTGAGGTCAGGACCACATGAGAAGCGGTCGAAGACAGAACCCGAGCCGCATAGGGCGGATGGTCTGCGGTTGGGATTGAATGCCGCATGAACCATCTCCCTGCGGCTGGGCTTGGCGGTCGCATAAGCATGCTGTATGCGGCTGGAATAGGTGGCCGCATGAGCGGTCTGCATACGGCTGAGATTAGCAGCCGTATGAGCTTTCTGTATGCGACTGGAGCTCGGGGCCGCATGAGCCTTCTCCATGCGGCTGGGATTGGTAGCCGCATGAGCCTTCTCCATGCGGCTGAGATTGGTGGCCGCATGAGCCTTTATGCGGCTGGCACCCTTATACGGCTTCTTCTTGGACCATACAAAGTTCCCATTTGCTTCCGCAAGTCCAGCATCGTAGTGCTTTTCTTTGCCAGACTTGGGGAGAGCTGGGTCCTCTGCGGCCAAAAGTGGGGCCGCATGTGAGTCTTCTCCGCCGTCTTGGGCAGCAGAGAACACTTCTTCCAGACCTTAGGGAGGAGCAGCAGTTTTGGGCCTCCACTTACTGCGGGCCTTCTTTGTGCCGGCTCGCTTCTGGACCGGGCTAGCGCTCCTATCAGAGAGCATCTCTTCAAATGCTTGCTGGTCAAAGCGAACAACCAGCATCTGTTACATGGAGCTGAGCTTGGCTACGTCCGATTACGTCACCAACTTCTCAGCAGTGAAGAAGTTAGTCCACAGCAGAGTCGACATCGTGTTTGCTATTGATTATCTAAGAACAAAACAGTTTTATGGGAGGACTGAACTTTGATTCACAATTACAAACTCGCTTGTACAAAAGAGAGCCTAGGAACAAAACCTAGGAAAAGAAATCTAAGTACAATTGTTTAATTTGGATTCTAGGGGATGACGGTAGAGGCTCGGGAAAGTGCTATCAACTCTGCATTACTCCTTGGACGATCGAACGCAACCTCGGCTCCGGCGAAGAAATGCTCTGTGTGTATCTCTCTGTCTTTCTTTTTGTGTGTCCGTACAAAGGAATAATCCCAGGCTATTTATAGAAGTTTGTGATGAGTGGGGTGTACAGCCACGTGGCCACATCCTTGTAACTGTGCCTTGAGAAGTGGGCAGTTGGTGATTGGTTAAGATTAATCTTGA
Organism: Iris pallida; assembly: GCA_029216955.1. NCBI lineage: Eukaryota > Viridiplantae > Streptophyta > Magnoliopsida > Asparagales > Iridaceae > Iris > Iris pallida. Next base: position 17,492 of record JANAVB010036031.1, read on the forward strand.
TCTGTTTGTTGCAAATAAATCTGGACTGTTATATCGATTGCAATAAATTTAAACTGTTATGATATGTTGGTTATAATAAATCCGAGTTGTTTAAGACTTAGTCAACTTCTGTCACGTGTTCCAACTGCCGGTATGTTACGAGCCATAAGAATGGTGCATCCTGGTTGAGCCACATGAAGGACCGTCCCCATGATTGAGCCGCATGAGAGTGGTCTCATGACTGAGCCGCATGATGGTAGCCCCATAACCGAGCCGCATGAGGATGGCCTCATAATCGAGCCGCATGAGGGTGGCCTCATAACCGAGTCGCATGAGAGTGGCCTCTTAACTGAGCTGTAAGAGGGTGGCCTCATAACCGAGCCGCATGAGGGTCACTCAGGAGATCCACATAAAGATCTTTCTTGGAATTTGTGAACTGTGCTAGCTATCATAAAGATTTTCTCGTCTTTTTATAAGCATGTCATGTCTCTTCTTTATGTCAAAGCCATCATTTCTGTCAGAGTTGCCACTTTATGTCAGAGCATTAATGGCCAGCTGTACAGAGTAATTATGGCCAGCTATATAGGCCCATTTCGAACCGCATAAGGCCACGTGGCTCCTCATGTAGCTTTCTAAGCCGCTTGAAGCTTTCTGAGCCGCATGAAGCTCTCAGGAATTTTGAGCCGCATGAAACTCCCCAAGTTCTGAGCCGTATTGTCACGACCCGCACCCGCTAAAAGGGCACGTGACGCGACAACGTCCAGCCCTCACCGAAAAATCGGCGTGGAATGCTGTAGATTTTTCTACTCTAAACAGTTTATATATATAACAAAAACCTGTCGAGAATATGGTCAACTCCGAACGGAGGACAAGCATGAATATATATATGAGTACTCAATCACGACTCTAAGATAACAAAGTAAACACTGAAATGAAAAGACAACAAGACGATAAAATAATATATAACTTGTCAAGTCCAACACAAGAATATATATAGTCCAAGTCTCTAATACAGTCCATAATAATAACAGTCTCAAAAGTAGTTGGAGTCAATGTCCAGTACAAAAGACCTACTCTAACTAAGTAATAGGTAGGGTCTCGTCAGGCGGAGCTAAGCCTCGCTGGACCAAAGTCTCCAAGTCTATGCCCACTACGTCATCCGGACCGTAGTAGGTACTGTAGTCTCCCTCATCTGCATCTGTAATATTTTCAACATATCCTGTCAAGATGGAATGAGTACAATCTACTAACAACAGTTCACAAGATATGACAAAATCTATAAGACAGTAAATAGATAGTATATACAAGAAAATCATGGAATGTACATGTGAATATCATGGCAAGGTAAGCTGTAAAACTAGAGCTAGAACAAGGCAAGTAAACTGATCATGGCATGTACAGGAATTAAGAATCATATCTCTAGGTGTGTGAGAACTAGATGCAATATGTGGCCGGCTTGGGAACTTGCACAAAATAGTAACAGGCCTGGCTAATCATACGTGGGGTGTATGATCAACACTCACAATCAATAGGTGCACAATGGGTGCACAATAGGCTTTGACCACATATCTACACTAATACTCCCTGCCCCCAACTGGTAGAGTGGATCCAAGCAAGACACATTACGACACGGGATTCCACGAGAAGGGAGCAAGTCTCCTCAAGAATCGGTGTCCATATACTGCACAAGAACTACAAGTGGCTTGCACAGGATATACCAAGATAACGAGGAATAACATCTCATGTCGGGATCCATGAATACCAATCCGTGTGACCAATGTGTCGAGAACAAGCATATCTACGCTAATTATATGAATTATAACAGTTATCGTAAATTGGAAAAGTGTCAGAGAATGTAGTCGCCTGAAATATGATATGGTACATCAACCGGAGCAAATACAGCGTCTCGAGGACCTATAGAGAACAAGACGTATCAATACTATATTTAGAAAGTAAAATCAAATCAATTTAAATCCTATTAAGTCATTCTAGGTCAAGACGTATCAAACTAGACTGTACAAGGTCAACCTAAGTCATATTATGTCTAGTTAGGTCATACTGGGTCAATGCAAGTTAAACGGAATTAATCTAGGTCAATTTGAGTCAACAGTTGACTTTCGGTCACCGGTCAACTCTGGTCAACCGTGGTCAACTCTGGTCAACCCTAGGTCAACTCTAGGTCACTGGTGACTATCAGTTGACTTTTGTTCAACTGCACAAGTCTAATGGAATTTGGGACTAAATTGGATAAAGTGTTGACCCATAGTTGACTTTTGGCCTAAAAAGTCAACCGTGGTCAACCGGGGTCAAGACTAAGTCTAGACGGCTATTTCTACCCATTACCAACCTCTACAACCCATATCCAAGTCCATCTTGGACTTCGAAACTCATTTCTTGGCCATAGGCCAAATTCCCTATTTTACCCTTAAAAGGTGCAAAATTCCAACTTCGGCGATTAGCTAGTTAGCCTATCGACGCTTAATATTTTGACCCGATCTCCCCAGGGTAGTATGATACTAGCCTATACATATATTACCTACCATAATACCTAGGTAACGTGGATGTTTAGTCCATGAAACGGCCCGTTGCCAAAATCTTGACTATTTCAAGATACGCACTGATACGGTGCGATACCGGCGCCCTACGACCCCGATTTCCACTCGGGAGCCTACCCGCAAAATCTAAATCACGTATTCTAACTCCACGCCAAGTTTCATCGCGATCCGATACTCCGGGCTCAAATTCGCCCTCTAACTCGATTTCTCCTAAAAACCTGTTCTTCTAATTCCTCTTCCTTCCTTCCTTCTTCTTTTAAATTCTCTTCCTAATCTAACTTCTTCTATTTTCCTATTCTAATTTTTTCTTCTCATTCTTTTCCTATCCTCTTCAATCTCTAAATTTTCTATTCTCTTTTTCCTCCTCTCTTCCTATTCTCCTTCTCATATTTCTTCTAATCTCCTTACTTCTTCTAACTTCTTATTCTTCATATATCTATCTATATATATGTATAGATATACATCTATATATATACATACATATATACATATAGGGGGGGTCAATGGGGTATATAGGCAATGGAGGGGGGTTTTGCCACTGCTTGCTGCTGCTCCTGCTGCTGCATATGCTGCTGCTGCTGCCCCTATAGCTGCTGCAGCTGCTGCCTATCTTCTTCTTTTCCTTCTACTTCATCTCTTCCTCCTTCCTCTATATATATCTACCTATATATATATCTATCTATATATATAAATATATATATATATATCTATCTATATATGTATATCTATATACACATATATATATAATCCATTATCCATTCAACTCCACAAACACACACACTCCTCTATATATACATATACATACACACACACCCTCATCTCCATATACATATATATACACACACACACACACACACACACACATATATATATATATATATATATATATATATATATATATATATATATATATATATATATATATATAAACACACATACATATATATATATATATACATACATACACACCCTCCCACAAACACACACTCACACTCTTACACACTCACTCTCATGACACAAACACCACCACCATTCTCTACACACACACACACAAATACATATATATATAAATACTACATACACATATATATATATATATACATATATACATCCCACTCTAATTAGAAACCCCTAATTAATCCTCTAACCTAGATTATTAGGAAACCTATAAAAATTAGGGGCAAATGGTTGAGAATCTTCTCCTCTCCATTATTGGTGAAGGAATTAAATGCAAAAGTGTAATAAATGTGGAAATAATGACATACATAAATTGGTTGTTCTTGGAGGAAGAAAGCTTGGAAGAAAGAATGGATTTTTGAAAGAGAGAGAGAGAGAGACTTAATGAAGAAGTAAAGGGGGGGGGGTTCTTGACTTGGCCGGCCATGGCATTGGGTTTATTGGGTTGGGGATCCACTAAGCCCCCAACCCATTAAGCTTAGTTTGGTTTGGTTTGAAATCGGTTTGGTTTGGTTCGTTTCGGTTTAGCTCTAACTAACTAAATTAGCCTCCATAATGACTAATTAAGCCATGGAAAATGGATTAAAGATTTCTAGCCTAATTATGATGGTATGTGGGCTAAGCCCAGCTAGTATGGAGGTCCTACTAGGGTCCAGGCTACCCGGGTCTCCAATTTGAGTCCGAATTGGATAAAATCCAAACCAACCCAAATAAATCCCAAAAAATCACATAAAATAAATAAAAATTCCTAAAAATTATAAAACTTGAAAAATGACAAAAATACCCCTAATTTGAAAACTGGGGGTGACACGCATGGAGTTTCATGTTGATTCTGGGCCGCATAAGAATTAATATACTTTTCCATGCTTCTACAAAACCCCTTTCAAAGTTTTCAATTTGTAAAATTGAAATACTTTGAATAAGAAGCATGGGTATATCCGCATAAGCTTTTTATGCCGCATAGACTTCTCTGGCCGCATAGGATTCCCTGGCGGCATGTGCTTCTCTGGCCGCATAGGCTTCTCCGGATGCATAGGCTTCTCTGGCCGCATAATGGTCTTCGTGCCACGTAGGCGTCTCATTAATTGCTTTTGATTTGTCTTGATTTTTAAAGCCATCTTTTGGATAAGATCCCAAGAGTTGGCATTAAATATTTATATTTGCCTTGATGATTCTGACTTTTTGTACGAAAGGGAATAGAATTCCAAGGGTCGGCTTTATCTTTCAGGCAGCACGAAATTCGAAGCGTCTATCGGTTCACACGCCCCTGTTAGCCTATAAATATGAGCAATTTTTGAAGGAAGAGATTCTTTACTCTCTTTACTCTCTTTTTTCTTCAAGCTTTCGAGCCCTTGTCGTCGTCTTTTCTCCTCTTTCGATCATCAATGGCACCCAAGGCTTCCTCCAGTGCTGCAGCGAAGGGCAAAGGAGTTACCTCTTCATCGACGAACTCCGTTCACCCCGACGTTCATCCTACTATTGACGGTAAGAGTGTTGAGAAGAACTGTATGGATCCGAACCCTAACCATAATGGCTATGTCGCATGTTTTATGCGCGGTCCTTTGGCATATAATGCTCTCTTCATCTTCATTGAACTGCTCAAGTTCATTGTGATGAATCCGCATATGTTGTGCTCTATGGGCCGCATGCGGTATGCCTCATGTCCGAGCCGCATGAGAGTTATTTCATGACTGAGTCGCATGAGAGACGTCATGTTGTCGCATAAGCACTTTATGAACTGGGCCGCATGAAGACCCACCAAATAGAGCCGTATAAGCTCTTATTAACTGGGCCCCACCAAACAGAGTCGCATGAGCTCTTATGAACTGGGCTGCATGGTGACCCACCAAACAGAGCCGCATAAGCTCCTTATAAACTGGGCCGCATAAATACCCCCAAACAGAGCTGCATCAGCTCCTTATAAACTGGGCCGCATAAATACCCCCCAAACAGAGCCGCATAAGCTCCTTATAAACTGGGCCGCATAACAACCCACCTAACAGAGCCGCATAAGCTCCTTTATAAACTTGGCCGCATAACAACCCACCTAACAGAGCCGCATAAGCTCAGAAAGCATTAAGTGGGCTTTCTCTGGCTATCTTTTGACTTCTTTCTTTTGTCTTTTTTCAGTGAAGTTGCAAGTCAATCCTGCGGGAGAACTCTTGGTAGGTCGAGCCCAATCTGCTTTGGGTGTGAGGTTCGATCATTTAGTTGATTATGTGTCGGACCAGTTTTCCAAAGATGAACCTGAGAAGAGGCTGAGAGATATCAAAAACCAGTCCTTCTACTTTCTCACTGGCATGATGAACTCGAGAAAATTGGGGGGCTAACACCTGAAATCCGCGTTCCTCTTTGGGGATGCCCTGACTGTGAAGAATCCTAACGTTTTGGATATATCTGAAAGTTGGAGTTTTTCTTCTAACGGGGTGGCGATCTACATTCCTCAGATGGAACGTCACTTCCCGTTGTCGTGGTTCAACATGCTGCCAATGGACAGGAAAATGGTGGACTCCTTGACTCCGAGCCGGCAGGGGATATTTGTGGGCGATATTCACTATAACAAAAACTTGGGGTTGATGGTGGCGAGCAGGACGCCGGTCAGCTACAATGTGATAGGGTTGGCCCCAGGTAGCTTCTTAAATGTGCAGGGTCCCAACTTTCGGTTCTCTCAGACTGACACTTTCATGAACCAGCTTACTCAGAAGGGGTCCAACCCCATTGGTCGGTTAGTGCTACTGAATTGGATGAACCCCATCCCTTCGTGGGCCAAATTGACCATGTGGATTTTACGGACATACGAGAATCTCCTGCGCGAGATTGGCTTGTATCATGCCATTCGGGGTACCTGTTATGGTTTGCCCATAAACAAGAATCGTTTTATTGCTCTTCTTGAAATGTACAACCGCCGAACGGGGACCTTCTTTACACCGGAAGGGGAGACAGGACTCGCTCTCCACGAGATACGTGAAGTCTCCAGGCTGCCCTGGGGAAATAAAGTCGTCAAAGCGTATACCCCCACGAACGAAGAGTTCGAGGAGTTGGAGCAGCGGTTCCCGGCCTTTGTTACTGTCTACAGGGAATTGCTGTGTCACCACAGCACATGCCACCAGATGTCGAAGAAGAAGAACGATAGCTCGGAAAGGAACCTTCCTCATACGAAGGCCTGGCTCAGTTACCTTTTTAAGCTCGGCGCCTCAGGCCGGGTTTCTTCCCGAAGTCCTCGAACCCGGGAGGAGGTGCAGGACCAGGTATCGATCGCCAAGAGGGTGAAAACCACCGGCGACAGATTTGGGAGTCAATCTGACTCTTTTACTTATTTTTTTATAAGGACACTCAGAAGTTATCTGAGAAGGCTTTTCTGGCAGGATTTCTGATGGTATGGCTACAGAACTGTATAGTTTTCGGAGGGACTGGATCTATTGAGAGAATCAGCCGTAACTTTATCTTTCCTACGGTGAAGCTAGTCTTTGGGGCCAGACTAGCTCTCCTCCCTTCTATGTTGTGCAGCATACATCGCGGTCTCCGCACTTTCTCGTCCAAGGTCATCGCCCGTGATACGGCGAAAGACTTTGAACGAATCGAACTGCCCTATCATTATCTGATAGGGTGGTTGTTGATGCACTGCTAGTCTTTGATAAGGCCTGGCCCAGAAGATGACGTAACTGTGGATGATGCCTTCATCGTCCAGTATCGCCGCATGCCCTGGGAGTGCCGTACCATGCCAGCATGTCGGATGGCGCTGGCGAGAGTGGACAGATACACCTCTTTCGTGTTTGTCCCTCATTTTACAGATAAAGAAGTGAATGGTGTATATCTTGATGGAACTGGGCCCCCCACCTCTTGTCCGATAAGATGTTCCTCTAGTTGCAGAACATTCGTCCTGCACACCTGGTATATCGCAACCGCAACTCTGTCTTCCTGTAGCCTTACTTGCCCAGTCGATTCTCCCAAAAGTTTGGGTACAGTCAGCTATTTCTGGACAATCCCAGCCCCTGCCTGGGTTTTGAGGGTAGTATCCTTGACGGCATCAGGGCTTGGCACTACTATGACACGGTTCACACCCGCACCAGCTTCTCTGTGCCTGATGCTAGGGAGTCAGGGCAAATTTTATACATGGCGCCTCTGTACCATGTTATGGTGAACAAGCCCCCTACCGATTTTGACACAAGTACCAGTTTTATTGTCGATACTGGTTTGGAGGAGAAACCAAAAGGGTCCAAGATGAGAAAAAAGAAGGGGAATGCAGTTGATGTGTCAGACTCGGAGTCTACTAATGCGGACGCAGAGGATGATCCCGATAACTTGCCTCACCCTCCTGCAGATGATGTTGTGGCAGATCAGCCCCCAATTCTCGGACAACTTCTGAGTATAGTGATAAAAATAAGTAAAAGTGTCAGATTGACTCACAAATCTGTCGCCGGTGGTTTTTACCCTCTTGGTGGTCGACACATGGTCCTGCACCTTCTTCCGGGTTCGAGGACTTCGGGGAAAAACCCGACCTGAGGCGCCGAGCTTAAAAAGGTAACTGGGCCAGGCCTTCGTATGAGGAAGGTTCCCTTTCGACCTGTCGTTCTTCTTCTTCGACATCTGCTGGCATGTGCTATGGTGACACAGCAATTCCCGGTAGACAGCAACAAAGCCCGGGAACCGCTGCTCCAACTCCTCGAACTCTTCGTTCGTGGGGGTCTATGCTTCGAAGACTTCCTTTCTCCAGGGCAGCCTGAAGACTTCATGCATCTCATGGAGAGCGAGTCACATCTCCCCTCCCGGTGTAAAGAAGGTCCCCGTTCGGCGGTTGTACATTTCAATAAGAGCAATAAAGAGTTTCTTTTTTATGGGCAAACCATAATAGGTGCCCCGAATGGCATGATACAAGCCAATCTCGTGCAGGAGATTATCGTATGTCCGCAAAATCTACATGGTCAAGTTGGTCCACAAAGGGATGGGGTTCATCCAATTCAGTAGCGCCAACCGACCAACGGGGTAGGACCCCTTCTGAGCAAGCTGGTTCATGAAAGTGACAGCCTGAGAGAACCAGAAGTTGGGACCCTGCACATTTAAGAAGCTACCCGGGGCCAACCCCATCACATAGCAGCTGACCGGCATCCTGCTCGCGACCACCGACCCCAAGTTTCTGTTATAGTGAATATCGCCCACAAACATCCCCTGCCGGCTCCGAGTCAAGGAGTCTACCATTTTCCTGTCCATTGGCAGCATGTTGAACCACGACAGCGGAAAGTGACGTTCCATCTGAGGAATATGGATTACCACCCCGTTAGAAGAAAAACTCCAACTTTCATACATATCCAAAATGTTGGGATTCTTCACAGTCAGGGCATCCCCAAAGAGGAAAGCAGGTTTCAGGTGTTGGCCCCCCAATTTCCCCGAGTTTATCATGCCAGTGAGAAAGTAGAAGGACTGGTTTTTGATATCTCTCAACCTCTCCTCAGGTTTATCTTTGGGAAACTGGTCCGACACATAATCAACTAAATGATCGAACCTCACACCCACAGCAGATTGGGCTCGACCTACCAAGAGTTCTCCCGCAGGATTGACTGGCAACTTCACTGAAAAAAGGCAAAAGAAAGAAGTCAGAAGATAGCCAGAGAAAAGCCACTTAATGCTTTCCGAGCTTATGTGGCTCTGTTAGGTGGGTTGTTATGCTGCCCAGTTTATAAAGGAGCTTATGCGGCTCTGTTAGGTGGGTTGTTATGCGGTCCAGTTTATAAGGAGCTTATGCGGCTCTGTTTGGGGGGTATTTATGCGGCCCAGTTTATAAGGAGCTTATGCGGCTCTATTTGGGGGGTATTTATGCGTCCCAGTTTATAAGGATCTTATGCGGCTCTGTTTGGTGGGTCATCATGCGGCCCAGTTCATAAGAGCTCATGCGGCTCTGTTTGGTGGGGCCCAGTTCATAAGAGCTTATGCGGCTCTGTTTGGTGGATCTTCATGCGGCCCGGTTCATAAAGTGCTTATGCGGCAACATGACGTCTCTCATGCGGCTCGGACATGAGGCATACTCTCATGCGGCTCAGTCATGAAGCAACTCTCATGCGGCTCGGACATGAGGTATACCCCATACGGCTCGGACATGAGACGTTCATGCGGCCCATATAGCACAGCATATGCGAATTTATCACAATGAACTTGAGCAGTTCAATGAAGACGAAGAGAGCAATATATGTCAAAGGCCCGCGCATAAAACATGCGACATAACCAATATGGTTAGGGTTCAAATCCATGCAGTTCTTCTCAACGCTCTTACCGTCAATAGCAGGATGAACGTCGGGGTAAACTGAGATCGCCGACGAAGAGGCAACTCCTTTGTCCTTCGCTGCAGCACTAGAGGAAGCCTTGGGTGCCATTGATGATCGAAAGAGGAGAAGAGACGGCGACTAGGGCTCAATAGCTTGAAGAAAGAAGAGAGTAAAGAATCTCTCCCTTCAAAAATTGCTCATTTTTATAGGCTAACAGGGGCGTATGAACCGATAGATGCTTCGGATTTTGTGCTGCCTAGAAGATAAAGCCGACCCTTGGGATTCTATCCCCTTTCATTCAAAAAGTAATGCTCAGAATCATTAAGGCAAATCAAAATATTTAATGCCGACTCTTGGGATCCTATCCAAAAGACGGCTTTAAAAATTAAGACAAATCAAAAGCAATTAATGAGACGCCTACGTGGTATAAAGACCATTATGCGGCCAGAGAAGCCTATGCGGCCGGAGCAGCACATGCGGCCAGAGAATCCTTTGCGGCCAGAGAAGTCTATGCGGCATAAAAAATCTTATACGGACATACCCATGCTTCTTATTCAAAATATTTCAATTTTACAAATTGAAAAGTTTGAAGGGGGTCTTGTAGAAGCATAGAAAAGTATAGTAATTCTTATGCGGCCCAGAATCAACATGAAACTCCATGCGGCTCAGAACTTAGGGAGTTTTATGCGGCTCAAAATTCCTGAGAGCTTCATGCGGCTCAGAAAGTTTCATGCGGCTCAGAAAGCTTCATGAGGAGCCATGTGGCCTTATACGGTTCGAAATGGGCCTATAAAGCTGGCCATAATTACTCCGTACAGCTGGCCATTAATGCTCTGACATAAAGTGACATCTCTGACAGAAATGATGGCTCTGACATAAATAAGAGACGCGACATGCTTATAAAAAGACGAGAAAATCTTTATGATAGCTGGCATAGTTCACAAATTCCAAGAAAGTTCTTTATGCGGATCGCCTGAGTGACCCTCATATGGCTCGGTTATGAGGCCACCCTCATGCGGCTCGGTTATGAGGCCACCCTCATGCGGCTCGGTTATGAGGCCACCCTTATGCAGCTCGGTTATGAGGCCACCATCACGAGGCTCAGTCATGAGACCACTCTCATGCGACTCAATCATGGGGACAGTCCTTCATGCGGCTCAACCAGGATGTACCATTCATGCGGCTCGCAACATAGCGGCAGTTGGGACACGTGGCAGAAGTTGACTAAGTCTTAAACAACTCGAATTTATTGCAACCAACATATCATAACAGTTCAGATTTATTGCAACCGACATAATAGTCCAGATTTATTTGCAACAAACAGATCAAGATTAATCTTAACCAATCCCCAACTGCGCACTTCTTAAGGCACAGTTACAAGGATGTGGCCACGTGGTTGTACACCCTACTCATCACAAACTCCTATAAATAGCATACGATTAATCCTTTGTACGGACACACACAAAGAAAGGCAGAGAGATACAGACAGAGCATTTCTTCGCTGAAGTCGAGGTTGCGTTCGATCGTCCAAGGAGTAAGACAGAGTTGATAGCACTTTCCCGAGCCTCTACCGTCACCCCCCAGAATCCAAATTAAACAATTGTACTTAGATTGTTTTTCCGAGGTTTTATTCCTAGGCTCTCTTTTGTGCAAGCGAGTTTGTAATTGTGAATCAAAGTTCAATCCTCCCATAAAACTCTTCTGTTCTTAGATAATCAATGGCAAACACGATGGCGACTCTATTGGGGACTAACTTTTCTACTGCTGAAAAATTGGTGACGCAATCGGACGCAGCCAAGCTCGGCTCCACGCAACAGATGCTGGTTGTTCGCTTCGACCAGCAAGCATTTGAAGAGATGCTCTCTAACGAGAGCGCTAGCCCGGTCCATAAGCGACCCGGCACGAAGAAGACCTGTAGGGAGTGGAGGCCCAAAACTGCTGCTCCTCTCCAAGCTCTGGAAGAATTGTTCTTTGTTGTCCAAGACGGCGGAGAAGACTCACATGCGGCCCCGCTTCAGGCCGCAGAGGACCCTGCTCTCCCCAAGTCTGGCAAAGGAAAGCACTACGATGCTGGACTTACAGGAGCAAATGGGAACTCTGTGCGGTCCAAGAAGAAGCCGCATAAAGGCGCCAGTCGCATGAAGGCTCATGCGGCCACCAATCTTACCCGCATGGAGAAGACTCATGCGGCTACCAACGTAACGCCCCAGTTCCAAAATACGTAGGACTAGGAACGTAGACATGCCAGCTGTATTCATACGAAGTACACTCCAATATATGGAAACCTCGTATGAATACATAAGTTGTAAAATGCACTAGAACGATAACTAATCTCATCCACACAAAAATAAATGAATAAAAGATATATAATGATAATGAATTGTCTTGATACAATATGTTGGGCGGAGACAAATCCACTACCAACAAGTAAAGGAAAAATACTTGAGAAAAGAAATAAATTTGGCAAGCGAAGCGAAGATGATTCAAGCACAATTATCCTCGAAGAAATGGAGATGGTCACGGCTAGAGCACCTGCGAAAGACAAGAGCACACACCTGGCGAGATAACCAGGTCCTCAGACGGATGTAACAAGACACATAATATCATGCCATATAAACTGAATAAATATTGCTCAAATAAATAAGTCAATTGAATTATAACATGCTCCAATATACACCTATTGAACTAGCTTACCATCCACCAAACCAAACAAGGACAGAAGATGGTAAACTAATTTACGGTGACGTATCTTTCCATGCTATGAATCCAATATGGTATCTGGACTCCAACAAGGTTCAATTCCTTTTCATCGAAGTAGTAAGCCACACCTACAACCAAACAAGAACAAGATGTGACGAACTAATCCGCGACAAGTTATTATTCAAAGCCACGGTCAGATACAAGTACCCAACCCAAAAGTACTCGTGCCTAACGGATAAGGGCGCCTAACCAATTCTAAGTGGATACAGTTTTAAGAATAGTTCATGGTCACATGACTACCGGGTCAAGTCAAAAAAAATACAGTACCTCAGTAGTGAGTCACAACACCATATACTATTCCTCAGTATCAAACGAGTCTATAGCATATAGTCTACCTATCGTTCCTCAGTAGCGAGCGAGTCTACGATAGATAGGGTGGTAGTCAACTTCCAATCATGTTCTCTCCGTCCAATGCCAACTCATAACTGCTAAGTCTTCTAGCATGCAATTCTATTAGCAGTTATTTCCTCACGCACGGCTTATACATACTGGTGGCCAGCCAATCACGCATGTCCGAGTCCTATATGTGACTCACAACAATGTGGTATAAATATGTCAAGGCCTATGAATGCAACACAGAAGGTGGTCCCTTAAATCTAGGTTTAATGTGTAAGAAAAATAATACATATTAGAAAATATAAATGAACAGTATGTTCTAACTGGTTATGCCATGTATCACAGTTTATTTTGCATAAAAAAATGATGAATAATGCATAAAATATGAGCTAAATAAATAAACAGCAAATGGCAAGGTGTCTTGCCTGGTAGGATGTCTGGTGTGCTGAGATGATCAAGGTGGCACAAACTGCAACTTCGGTGTAATAACTATGCAAAGTGACCTCGGGTGGTGGCACGGACAGTTCCGTTGGGTTCAGAAGGGTCAATTTAGTTAGGATGGACATATGGTAGTACGAAATTGGCGAAAGGATAGGAATAATGGGATTGGTTATGGAAAGGAGGAAATCAAAGAAAGATAGGTAATAATAAATATATATATGATTTTTAGAAAACTATTTATAATACTAGAAAATAAAATATATAAGAATCCAATTTAATGTATTTATTTAGCACAAAACTATTTTAAGTTTAATAGGCCCAAAATGTAGACATTACCAATCCAAATAAAACATCTATTTAACTAAATCGCAAAAATACTTAATAGTAGCTATATATACAAAATTTAGTTCAATAATTAAAATTAAGTTTGGAAATAATGTTTTCTAGTAAAACCATTTTTAGAATACCCTAAAAATATTTTAGTACATAGTTTAGGCTAAGCAAACTTGTATATTTATATCCTATCACATATTTTAGAATATCGATAATAAAATTATGATAATAACCAATAAAAACAATAATAAAAATATTTATATATACCATATATGTATATACTGGTTTATACTAAAAAATAATAATAGCAATAGAGTAATAATAATAACAAACTTTATTAATAACAGAAATATTAATAATAACATATATTTAGCTAACATGAAAATATAAATACTTAATAATACAGTAAATAATTAAATATAATAATCATACTGATATCGTACTGATATAATAATGATAATAATAATAATATTATTATTATTATTATTACAAACAGCAATCGTACTGCTCTCTCCCAATTAAACAGAGAGAGAAAAAGAGGTTCGGCGACCGTGGACTGGGTGGGGCGGAGTGCAGCAGAGGAGAGACCGCGAGAGAGAGGCAGAGAGGGCCGGAGGGGATGAGAGGGGGACGGCGGCGGCTAGAGGCCGGGGTTTCTCGAGCATGCGGGCGGCGCGCGACTCGGGGTCTGGTTCTGGTCGAGGCGTGGTCGGGCTGCACGCGGAGAGGGTGGCGCTCGCGAGCCGAGACGGATCTGGAGCCGTGTGGCTGGGGGAAAGTCGCGGGCGGAGTGCGGTGGCTAGATGCGGGTACGCCGGAGGTCGGAGGCCGTGCGGCGGGAAGAGAAAAGGGAAGGAGAAGGCGCGGAGGTCGGTTGGCGACGCCGGCGGACGCACGCGGAGGTCGGTTGGACTCCAGACCAGGGCTGTCGTGCCCAGGCGGAGCTCGACAAGGGCAGCAGCTCGGCCGAGCGTGCACCAGTGGGGCGCTGGCTTCACCGGACATGGGCGCAAGGCCGTGCGATGCCGGCGGGGACTCGAGGTACGGAAGAGGATGAGTGGCGCATCTCAGATCAGCGATGGCATGGTCGGGGCGGACGACACAGGTGAGGGTTTCTTATTCTAATCTGTTGTTGTTGTCGGTGACGGATTGGGGGTTTTCGGTGGGTGGCCGTAGTGGTATCAGGTGACGGTTAGGGAGGAGGAACGGGTGGCCAGGAGATCGACTTAGGGGCTAGACGCGACGATGACGGGGTTGGCCGATGCTGTTTGTGGTTCGGGTGGTGGAGTCGTGGTGAGGGTGATGAGGGGATGATGGCCGCGGGGTGTTTGTGGGGAATTCAGCTTGGAGAGGGAATATGAGGCAGAGTTTAAGGTAGGACTAGGTTAGGGATTTGATTGCGTCGAGTGTGTTCGACATAACAAAGAGGGTCGGAAGAGGTGTCTTGTGAGACACGGAATGGTTTTGACGTCCGGGGTTGTCGGACGCAGAAAAAATTAATGTACTTGTATAAGGGGATAAATAGTGGATGGGGATAGGGGACACGGACACGATGCACAAACTTGGGTTGTAGAATTTGGAGTAATTTGTGGAATAATTATATGGAGGAGTACCTGCCTATTTATAGGATGTGGGAATTCCCATTTGGATAGGATTGTGGGGATTTTAAATCTCCATAGATAATTTCATAATTAAATTCAAATTAATACAATCAACATAAATTCAAATTCAATTTAATTAAATCTATCTAAAATAAAATCCATAAATTTAAACATCAATCAAACCATTTAAAATATATTTATGAATACTAAAATAATTATATTAATTAATTTTGAAAATAGTTATTAAATCTATCTAAAATAAAATCCATAAATTCAAACTAATTTAAACATTAAGTATGATTTTCAAAATATCCTCATAAATAATAAAAATTAATAATAAATAATTACCATAAATATTTAACTACTAATATGGAATATCTTTAAAATACTTTTTTAATAAATTTTTGATAAACAAAATTCGAAAATCACAATAGGTATTCAAATATTTGGAAATAGCTTTTTGATAATTGGATAAAACAATTAGTACTTCGAAAAAAAACAAAACTGAGCATGAAATAAATTTCCTGCCTCCGCAGAAAATATTATACATAAAATAATACTCTTCTAAACTACTACTTATATTTATACGATAAAATAAAAAAAATAGTATTTTGGAAATCTTGTCGCGCTTTCACAACTTTTTAAGTAATTAAAAATAATTATCACATATTATTTTGAGATCTATCTTCATTAATAAAATCTATAATCAAAAACCGTTTTTCTAAAAATATGCACCTAGCACATGTTCGCACTCGACTGTAGAAGCATGAAAAAGAATAAAGAAAGATCCATGCGGCCAAGGAGCCCCATGCGGCTCAGAGAGTTCATGCAGCTCAAGTATCCATGTGGCTCAAGCGTCTATACGGCTCAAACAAGTTCTATGCGGCTCAAAGAGGAGCCATGTGGCCTGCAAACAGCTCTTTCGTTTATCCTTTACTGCATTAAATGCTTTGACGGCTGACAGCTCTGACGCATGTCAGCCCTGACACAAAAATACAATTATGACTCTGTCATAATGGCAGACTCCTAGAGAAATGAAGGAAATCTCTGACACAATCTCCCAAAATCTAGAAACCTTCATAAGAAGTTGACACGTGGACAGTCACATACGGCTCACGAAGACTAGCCCCATGCGGCTCACGAAGACTGTCCCCATATGGTTCAAGCAAAGGCTGCCCCATGCGGCTCACGAAGACTATCTCCATGCGGCTCACAAAGACTATCTTCATGCGGTTCACGAAGAAGGCACCCATCATGCGGTCACCTACACTCATACGGCTCAGATCATCACCATACAGTTCAAATGTTCAGCGGGCCACTCTCAAGCAGCCTTGACACGTAGCCAGCCTTATGCGGCTCAATGAGGAGCAACTTTCCTGCGGCTCAGATTTCTGCAGTGGCTTACGGTTAAGACATGTGGCATGATAGCAGGGCACGTGGCATCAAATTGATCAAAATCCCTCAACAAATCCTAATAAAATATTGGGATCAAATCAGATCATTTGCAATCAAGCAAATTAATGACACGTGTCGAGAAATCCGAGGTTGACAAATCAGGAGGATTTATGTCAATCATCATTAATTACCCACAAAAGATTTGATGCAATCAAATTTATTGCTCAAATCTCGTATATTCAAGATGAACGGCCCAGATCCAGTGATCCTTAGTCGCTATCTTTTAAGAATGGACAATCATTGCAAACCCTAATGATGTCCCCCACTCTTATAAATAGCAGGGTGCCATTCCCTTGCGAGGACACAGAGAAATACGGAGAAGATATATACAGAGAGAGACATAGAGAGCCGGAGAGCCAGAGAAAGAATATACAGAGCAAAAAGAGAGCATTTTTTTATCAACGCCAAGCAGTTCTTCTACAGAGCCAAGGCTGCATCCGATCGTCCAAGGAGTATGGCAGAGCTGCCGTCGCTTTCTCGAGCCTCTACCGTCACCCCCCAGAATCTAAAATAAATAATTGTACTTAGATTGTTGTACCTAGATTTTCGTTCCTAGACTTTCTTTGTACAAGCGAGTTTGTATTGTGAGTCTAAGTTCAGTCCTCTAATAATTATTCTGTTCTTTTACAATCAATGGCAAACACGATGGCAACTCTGCTGGGGACAAACTTCTCCACGGCTGGGGAGTTGGTGATGCAATCGGATGCAGCCAAACTTGGCTCCACGCAACAGAAGATGGTCGTCCGCTTCGACCAACATGCGTTTGAAGAAATGCTCTCTGAGGGAAGCGCTGGCTCGGTCCAGAAGCGAACCCGTACAAAGAAATCTCGCAACGAATGGAGGCCAAAATCATTTGCTCCTCCCCAAGCTCTGGATGGAGTACTCCCTGCTGCCCAAGACGGTGAAGGCGACTCTCATATGGCTCCACTTCAAGCCATAGAGGACTATGCTGTCCCCAAGTCTGGCAAAGGAAAGCACTATAATGCAGGACTTGCAGGGACAAAGAGTGGTTCTATGCGCCCTAAGAAGAAGCCGAACACTCATGTGGCCAAGTCTGCCAACCGCATGCAGGATGCTCATGCGGCTGAATCTGCCAGCCGCATGAAGGAGGTTTATGCGGCCAGATCATCCAGCCGCATGAAGAAAATACATGCTGCCGAGACTCCCCACCGCATGAAGAAAGCCTATGCGACCACAACTGCCAGCCGCATGAAGATGATTGATTCCAACCGCATGATGCCTATTTCACACGGCTCTGTCTTCGACCGCCTCTGCTATGTTCCTGATCTCTTGTGCTCCCAAGAAGACATGTCTGACTCTCTCCAGCATCACTTAGACTCTTCCTACTATGTGCCCTTACACACTAGAGCGAAGAAGTCTAGGACAGCGTTAGCTTGGCAAGCTCGATCCGCTGATCCGACCTTTGACCATCTGAGCATCCCGTATACTGTTATGCGGGCCTCAGATGGAAAGTTGTACAGAACCATTCGAGTCCAGCCCCCGACGGCAAACGGACAGAGAGGTTCCCAAAAATCTTCCAAAATCTAGGGAGCAAACATGGTCGATCCAGACCCATCTGAATTACGTGAGGCCATCCTCCACAAATGCAAGGAAAGAGAAGGTGCATCGGGGTGCAAAGAGTCCTCACACGGACGTCACTGCACCCAAGTCATCGTCAACTGCTGTTGCAACAATACGGCGATACGAGAAGAATGGCAGTCCGTCTTCCAAAGACTGCAACAACCATGTTCAGAAGATGAGTCACTTCCCGTCGTCTCCTGTAATTCTGCTCAGAAAATCCCCGCCGATGGGAGAGGGAAGAAGACAAATGTTTCCAGCCTGAAGATTTCAACCACTATGACTAAGAGACTATTGTCTAAGCGGGTGCCCACCATCGGAGTTTTCTAAGGTACTCGTTCAAAGATGAAATCTGCTACAATGGGAGATTCGTCGTCCACACCACTGGGGGGTTTCTGGGACTGGGGGTAGCACTCCTCCGAACATCTATGACAACCCGATGTTCTAAGGAGATGAACCCGAGAAAACAACTCTTCCATCAGGTGCAGCAAACCCCGACGTCTCCGAGGACGTCCACAACTCCCAAGACGAGGCGAACTCGAAAACTGGGGGTATTGTTCCTTCTGAGTCCGAACCAGAGGAAGATATTCCTACATACCCCGATGATTTCTCATTACAGGGGTATGACTCGGAAGACATGTCCTCCACCGTGCCATCTATCTCTCATCACGTAAAGACGGTATTCATGACGGACAGCAACCAAGGTGGTTCCAGTGATCGCCAACACATCGACACTCTGGAGGCCATACTGCTTGCCTTGGTCAAGTCTGTGGACGAGATCAATGCGGCCCTTCCAACTCTGCAAGGAGGGACGCTTGGTCAAACAAGCGCGGGTCCCACGGTCAATGCGGACTCAAATTCAGCGGCACCGAATTCGGGCAACAACCTTCCTGAAGTAACGGCCCCCACAGCTGTGGATGAAGCCCGAGAAGCGAGAAGAGAGGTCCAGGAGCTCCGAGCCATGTTTCACGCTCGAGAAAACTCTCAAGACCTCAGAATACGCAACCATACCCTGCTGCATGGAGGGATATCCCCTTCCCGCCAAGATATAAGCCATTCAACATCAACCCGTACGATGGCAAGACCTCCGCAAGTCGGTACATCACTTACTTCGAGGTCACCACCGACCATCTGCACCATGACGATGCCATCCTCACACGATTATTCATTGGAGCGTTGGAAGGAGCCGCCTTCGACTGGTATCGCAACCTGCCAGACAACTGCATCCACTCCTTTGCCGGCTTCAAGTGCATGTTCTTAGAGAGGTTCTACGAAGTAGGACAAGATGTCACAATGTCCACCCTTATGGACGTCGTTCAAGGGGAGAAAGAGCTGACGAGGAACTATATTGAACGGTTTCGCCAAACCGTAATGAAGCTGCCCTCTGGAAACCCGGATTCCTCCTTAATTAAAATTTTCCAAAAGAGACTGCTTCCAAAAATCAGCCTCTGGATGGGCAAAAGTCAATTCAAGGACTGGAAGACGTTTATCATTAGTGCCACAAGCGCCGAAGAACGATTGAAGAAGGCTCGCCAACTGGGATTGCACATCTCAGAGGGAGAGGACAAGGACAGGCATCCCAATGCCAACACCAACAATGGGGGTAGCTCCACCAACAATCGGGACAACAAAGGCAAGCAGGCTATGGTGGCCGACACAGCCCAGAAACCTGAGTCAAAACAAGCCGACAGAGAATGGCCGCAAATCACTTACTCCTTTGAAGACGGTCACGTCAAGCCTATCTTAGATATGCTCATACAAGGAGACAGAATTCAGCTTTCTCTAGCAAGACGGGAACCTCGGCCGGCAGAAATGGAGAACCCAAAGTACTGCCATTACCACCGCAACGTCCACCATGCTACACACGACTGCTACCAACTAAAATGGTACATCCAAAATCTCATCGATTCGAACGCTCTGGCCATCGATTTTGAGGAGGTAACCGTGGCAGCCACTATGGTGTCAGTACAATTTGGCATCTTTCTTCCAACCGAAGCTCAAGACGGTGTGGTACCCATCCCTCTGACAACAATAGAGATTGCTAATCTCCCACCTCCCCGAGGGGAGGTTATGTTGGTCCATCCAGACTTGGTATCAGAAGTGGTCAGCCCATACCATCTTCCATCTGCAAGAAAAAGAGTGGAAAAGTCAGACCTGTCGTACAATCTCGGCAGATATCGAAGAAACTACAGCTGTCGTTAGTCGGTCTAGGGCACAATCCCAACCTGTGGCTGATAACTCGGCTGAAGATCATCAGCCCGCTACAACTGACGCTCCGGGACCGGCTCAGCCTCCGACGACCGACAAGCCTAGGCCGAAGGAGACTCGCTTTGACAAATCCCTCCGAAAAGAGGCACCGCAGGGGCTGGAGAAGCCCTACAACTTTGACATCTTGGCACAATTGGCCAACACACCGGCTAAGTTGTCATTATACGAGCTTCTGAGACTCTCAAAGGATGTTCGCACGGCTTTGAGCGATGCACTCCAAAATGCCGACGCATACCTGGCTCAGGTCAACCTCACGGGAGAGAACCCGCCTGCAGATCTCCAAGACAGCGCTTGCACGGGAGCGATGCCCAATATTGTCTTCACTCCGCAGGACATGCTCATCAAAACCAACCTGGACGATCGCCCGTTATACTACACTGGATACATCGGCGACGTAAAGGTGGATCGGATGCATATTGATCCTGGCTCTTCCATAAACATTATCCCGAAGGGTCTGTTACATCATCTCCGTATTCTTATGTATCGCCTAACGCCTACAAGTACCGCCATTAGCGATTTCAATTCGGGCATGAGCTACCCAATTGGAAAGATTCGTCTGAAGTGTCAAATTGGCGATCTCCAGTTGGAAGTCACCTGTTATGTCACAGATGCAGACACTTCTTACAACATCCTCTTGGGGCGCCCTTGGATACACGATTATATGATCGTGCCTTCCATGCTGCACCAATGATTCAAGTATGTCGACAAATACGGCTTCGTGAGGACAGAATTTGACGACATCGATCCCTTCAAAGGGGTCGAATTCTACTACTCAGACTCCTACCTGTACGAAAAGTCGAAGAGGCATCTTGGTAAAGGAGATGGGCAAGCTCGTACCGAGACGCCCACAGGATCAGAAGAACCCCTAATGATCCACCTCCAAGCTCGCAAACCTGGCAAGTCTGCACCCCTTACAGCCACTCTGCGTAAGGATGCAATCAGCCTTTCGGCACAAGAAGAGCAAATGATAATCCGGCTGCCAAGGTCTGGCCAAATGTCGAGACCCACAATGGAGCCACTAACAATCAGGCTGCCAAGAGTCGGCCAGCCGCAAACGGAGAAGCTCAATCCCTCCGATAAGCCAATGACGATACGCCTTCCCAAGAAGAGTCGTCACCCGGATGTAAGGCCTGGAACTTCTAGCGAACCAACCACTCCCCGCCCAGCATCGAGCACCAAACTGGGGGTCGCTAGTCTGCCAACAACTCCACGCTCTGCTCCACCAGCTGAACCCCTGACGATCAAGCTGCCCATGTCGTCCTTTCAGTCTTCGTTGATACAGGGGGTAGCCGAAGAGGAACCGGAGCTAGCCAAGTATGTGGCGGCCCACAATGATGTTCCCTCTGCAGATAATGTAATCCCCCTAGAAAAGATACCTTACTTCATCAATAAAGGGCTATCTTTGAACTACCTCGAGCTTAATAAGCTTTGTACAATGTATGCTATGGAACACGGTATAGGCACTCACCCACACACACAGGTGAAAAATATGTACACCGCAATCCAGCTTACTCCAGTGGAAGACGCTTACCGCATAATCGAGGGAGGGGACCATCCAATCATCTTCGGCCGGAAAGACGATCCACAGCCCTTCACCATAGAAGAAGTCGACCTTGAATCAGATGCCGGGAGACTGTCTCTGTAT
The DNA here is from genome assembly GCA_029216955.1 of Iris pallida. NCBI lineage: Eukaryota > Viridiplantae > Streptophyta > Magnoliopsida > Asparagales > Iridaceae > Iris > Iris pallida. Next base: position 39,657 of record JANAVB010036031.1, read on the forward strand.
CTTTATAGATCCCAATCCAAATATCTCATACAAAAATAGGGGTATGACCTGGAGACCACGCCAGGCTTGAACTACGGCACCGGGCGACGATTATCTCTAAAGCCACCAGTCCCGGCTGGCAAACCACAGGACTACTATAGTAAAACTCGATGTGGATTAGGGTATGTTACACCCACGACGATCCCTGAAAGTTCAGATGAAGAATGTGACTGGCATTAACATTCAACCGGGTCACCAACTTTGGATTCGGATACCAGCATCGGAGACGTATTCAGACAAGTCCTGTCAGTCAACATGGCATTCGCCGACGCTTACTAAGAAGATAAAGACATTCTGGAAATCCTCGAGTTAGAGCCGTGGGCCCAACATTTGGATACACAATGGAAAAAGTGGTTCGAACAGAGAGAACCCCCTACTGAAGATGAGGTCGTACAAGTGAATCTCGGCAGCGAATCTTCTCCAAAACCAATCTTCGTCAGTAAAAGCCTGACAGACGAAGAGCAAGAATCGCTACTGGAACTTGTCAAAGAATATATCGATGTGTTCGTCTGGAGCTATGAAGACATGCCAGGACTAAACCCCGAGTTTGCCCTTCACAAGCTCAACATTCGGCCAGATGCAAAGCCAGTCAAGCAACAACAGCGACGCTTTCGTTCGGGTATCATGGATGCGATCGAAGCCGAAGTCAACAAACTGATAGCCAGCGGCTTCATACGTGAAGAGCAACATCCTGAATGGGTCGCCAACATAGTACCAGTCCTCAAGAAGAATGGAAAGATTTGAATCTGCATCGACTTCCGCAATCTGAACGAGGCATGTCCCAAAGATGAATTCCCTCTCCCTATCACAGACATCATGATTGATAACACCTGTGGCTTCGAACGTATGTCTCATGGATGGCTTTTCGGGGTACAACCAAATCAAGATGTCTCCTGACGACGAAAAGCATACATCATTTCGAACACCGATTGGCACATACTGCTACACAGTCATGCCTTTCGGTTTAAAGAATGTCGGTACCACATATCAAAGAGCCATGAGTATAATCTTCAGAGACCACTTACGCAAGATGGTGGAGTGCTATATTGATGACATCGCCGTCAAGAGTTGCTGTAAGGGAGACCATCTATAGGATCTGAGGATGGTATTCGACCTGATGCGAGCGCACAATTTGAAAATAAATCCTATGAAGTCCTTCCTGGGCGTATCCAGCGGAAAGTTCTTGGGTTTTATCATCATCGCCCAGGGTATCCATGTAGACCCTAAGAAGACAAAGGCAATTATGGAGATGGGTCCCCCGAGAAATCTCCGCGAACTCAGAGGCCTTCAAAGAAGGCTAGCTTACATTAGGAGGTTCATTTCTAACCTCTTCGGGCGATGTCGACCATCCACCTATCTCATGAAGAAAGGCGTCTCATTCGTATGGGATGAAGAATGTCAGCGTGCCTTCGACAACATCAAAGAATATTTGTCGAATCCTCCAGTCCTGGTGGCCTCGGTTGCTGGAAAACCATTCACGCTCTACGTACGAGCAATGGAGCATTCCTTCGGTGCCCTGCTAGCACAAAACAACGATGCAGGTCATAAACAAGCCATATATTACCTCAGTCGAATGATGATTGGGCCAGAGCACCGATACACCGCCGTAGAAAAGGAATATCTTGCCCTGGTGTTCGTCATTCAGAATACGCGGCACTATGTCACTGGACAAACCATACATGTGATCTCACGAGTCAACCCTCTCAGAGTCCTCATGACTAAACCAGGGGCACTCAGCTCTCGCCTCGCTACATGGGCAATATTGCTATCCCCTTATCATATGATCTTCGTCCCACAAAAGGCCGTTAAAGGTCAAGCCCTGGCAGACTTTTTGGCAGCCCACCCAGGCTCGGAGTCGTCCAGAATATACGAAAAAATCCCAGATGAGGTCGCCGACTCGCATGCAACCTCTCACGATGACATATGGCGAATATTCTTCGATGGTGCCTCAAGGATCGGACCTAAAGGCAACATCATCGTCGGAGTCGGGGTGGTGCTGGTCTCCCCCTCCGAATTGGTGATTAACCGTGCTTACTCTCTCACAGAGCCCTGCTCTAACAATGTGGCCGAGTACAACGCTTTGGTCATTGGCCTCCAACTTGCAAGAGAGCTGGGGGTAGAATATCTTGAAGCATACGACGATTCTCAGTTAATCGTCAATCAGATCCGGGGCTCATACGAAGTCCGCCACGAAGACATGATCCCCTATCACCAAATAGCGATCGACATTATCTGGTTATTTGAAGGGTTCTTCATTGAACATATTCCCAGACTACGAAATATCGAAGCCGATGCCTTAGAAGGCCTGGCCGCTTCCCTAGCAGTGCCAAATCATACTCACCAATCTGTAGATGTGATAGGCCACGAACTGGTCTGCCCCAAGAATAACTTTTAATTCGTGGCAAATTATTCCGCTCAGACGATCGACGAAGTCCCAGACTGGAGGCAACCATTCATTGACTTCGTAGTCTACGACATCCTGCCCGAGAACCCAAAGGAAGCCACTTCCATCAGATGACGTTCTCTCAGATTCTTCTACGATACAGAGACGAAAATGCTGTATCGGCGATCCTACGATAGGTTATTGCTTCGACGTCTGTCAAACGCAGAAGCCAAAGAAGCCGTACGACAAGCTCATGACGGTGTCTGCGGGGCCCATCAGCCTGGCCCTAAGTTGTATGATCGTCTTCGCCGAATGGGCTACTACTGGCCCACGATGGTAGCAGATGCGATAGATTATGCAAAAAAGTGCAAAGCTTGCCAAGTCCATACGGACTTCATCCACCAACCATCCGAATTTCTACATCCGACAGTGGCGTCCTGGCCGTTCGAAGCATGGGGAATGGATATCATCGGTCCGGTTACTCCACCTTCCTCCCGAGGACATTGCTTTATACTCGCGATCACGGATTACTTCTCCAAATGGGCGAAAGCTTTTTCGCTTGCAGAAGTAAAGGTTTCAAACGTGATCAGCTTCCTTAAGCATCACGTCATCTATCGCTTTGGACTGCCCCGAAGGATCATTCACGATAATGGTTCGCAGTTTGCAAGCCACGTCTTTTATCGGTTCTGCGACAAGCATCGCATCTCGAATATTATTTTGTCACCATACAATCCAGCAGCGAATGGGTTGGCAGAAGCATTCAATAAAACCATCATCAAGTTACTCAAGAAGTTCGTGTTGTCCAACAAATGCGACTGGAACGAGAAGCTTGGTGAATGCCTATGGGCGTACCGTACCACAGTTCGAACAGCCACAGGGAACACACCATTCTCCCTGGTGTACGAGAACGAGGCAGTTCTCCCATTGGAGACTCAAATACCCTCACTCTGCGTCGCCCTTACTTATCAATTGACGACGGATGATAACTACCGTTGTCGACTAGAAGAGTTAGAGGCCTTAGATGAAAAGCACCTCCTGGCTCAGCAACGGATCGAGCTATACCAAGCATGCATCTCTGGAGCCTTCAACAAGAAGGTTAAAATCAGAACATTCCAAGTAGGCGATCTCGTTCTGGCAGTCCGGAGGCCGATGGTCATGCAGTCCGGAGGCCGATGGCCATGACTCATAAGACCGCCGGCAAATTCCAGCCAAAATGGGAAGGTACATTTATCATTGAGGTTGTATTCTCCAACGGTGCTTACCGCCTCACAAAACAAAATGGAGAGTTGCTCATGTTGCCCGTCAACAGCAAGTTCCTGAAGAAATATTAGGTCTAGACGACACATTCCAGATCATTGAGTCATGTACCCGCTGGTGCCGCTGAACTCACTTTCACAATATTCCAGATTATCGAGTTATATACCCTCTGGTGCCGCTGAACTCACATCCATAACACTCTAGATTATTGAGTTATGTACCCGCTGGTGCCGCTGAACTCACATCCACAATATTCTAGATTATCGAGTCATGTACCCGCTGGTGTCGCTGAACTCACATTTCCAAATTCCAAATTATCGAGTTATGTACCCGCAGGTGCCTCTGAACTCACATTCCGGTCACTCTTTCAGATAGTAAGTCATGTATGACCATACCTCTGAACTTTCTTCCTGGAAGAGATTCTCCCTCATGATCCACTACCCGCACTTCCAGTGCACAAAAAGGGTAACAGATCCACAAATTTCCAAAATGGCCATGTCCTCATTACCTCTGAGTCGTTTCACTTCTGCCAAAAACAAATCACCCCTTTACATAGAACTTCCATGTCCTCATTACCTCTTAGTCGTTCTATGTACCCTCCTTCATTGAGCCCACTCCTGCCATGTCCTCATTACCTCTGAGTGGGAAGGCTCCGTCGAAGAAACCTTCATACTTGCCATGTCCTCATTACCTCTGAGTAAGTATGATGATTCCCTTTCGACTTATTATCCGTACCCACAACTGAAGTACGCCAAAGATAATAGGTCCATAAATAGTCTCCGCCGAGTCCACTCCTGCCATGTCCTCATTACCTCTGAGCAGAAGACTCCACGGTAAAACTTTCGTACTTGCCATGTCCTTATTATCTCTGAGTAAGTATGTTGGTTCTCTTTCGTCTTATTATCCGTACCCTGAACCAGGGTATGCCAAGGGTAATAGGCCCACAAATATCCTTTGTTGACCACAAATATCCTTCGTGGAGTACACTCCTGCCATGTCCTTATTACCTCTGAGTAGGAAGACTCCATGGTAAAACCCTCATACTTGTCATGTCCTCATTACCTCTGAGTAAGTATGTTGGTTCCCCTTCATTCTATTATCCGTATCCTAACTCGGGGTACGCCAAGGATAATAGGCCCACAAACATCCTTTACTAAGTCTTTTAGTACAGGCCCACCATCCCTCATCATGCCCCGGGAGCCCGGCTGCTCCATGGAATTCTATCTCCCGATACCCCGAACACCCATGACCACCTTACCGTGGAACTGTTCTAGATATTCCCAATCAAACTTGTTATCCATATCTAAAACCAAGGTATGCCAAGGATAACAGGTCCACAAACAAGTCTCCCATACGGGGCACACATCACCACAATACCACAGGAACAACAAGCAATACAAATGAAGGGTAGAATGGAAAGTACTCTTTATTTGAATGACGAAAAAGCATTACATATGGTGGGGACCATGTCCCTCTCAAAAAAAAAAGGAAAACAGGAACAAAACGAGAAAAAGGCCGACTATAGTTCGACATTACACAACTCCAAGAGGCGGTTTCTCACCAAGGCAGTACCTCGCTCAAGCCTTTGTCTAGCCCTACGCTCAGCCTCCTGGGACAACCGCTCCCCATTATCCAGGTCCATGAGTGCCCGACAGTCGTCGTCCAACCTCTTCAGAGCCACTTCCAAGTCAGCCTAAGCTTTATTGACTTTGTCAGCTTCCTGGATAATTAGCCCCCTGTCGATCCGGGTAGCCTCAAGCTCAGACTCAAAGAAAGCTAACTTCCTCTGAAGCTCAAGGATCTGCTCCCGCGTGTCAGTAATCTCGCCGAAAGCAATCGCTTTCCGAGCTGAAACATCTTCACTCTCGTGGCTCAATTGATCATATCAATCAGACAGAGTACGGAGATCCTTCAGTATGGTCGGCCTAGTTTTATCCTGAACAGCCCTCGTCTTCTCTATAGCAGCTGTGAGGGAGTCGCGCTCCTGATTAATAGCAGCAGACAGATCAACCTGCCGTAGTACCTGAAGCTGGGCCACCAGCTGATCAGTCTCCAACAATTTTGCCTCCAGAAGTGCAGCCACCCCTGCCCCACCAGGAAGGGCCTTAAGGATATCAATTTGACCCTGGGCACATTATCGTGCCAAGACGAAAGAGGTCCCTCTCTCCACAGCAGCTTCTATCTCCCTTTTCAAGTGACGATAAAAGCTGTCGACCACGTCCTGTAACGCTTCGTCTAGGACCTCTGTAGAGGACGGCGTCAGAGGAAGCGTGGCAGGCAGCACCGAAGGAGTGGTACTAGAACTTGCCACCAGGGGGAACTTCCGAGCAAAACGATGCACGAATAGCGGCTAACTCTTTCACCGCCACCCGAAGAGCCTGGACGCTTGGCAGGGCGGAGAGGTCGACTCTCGGGGCCGCCCGAGCAGAGGAAGACACGAGGACCATATACCCCTGCCCCGGTTGCCTCATTACTGGACTTGCCGAACTCGAGCCCGCATGAGGCCCATCAAGACGAGCCAGAAGGGGAGGAGGTACGCTCCTCTTCGCCAGTGCCCCTTCGACAGAGTCTGTCTTAACAATGTCCATCCTCGACACTGGAGAGGCAGGACCTGCATGTCCATGACAATGATCAATCGACGTGACCCGAAGGATGTGATGATAGAGCAGATAAGCCTCCTCGCAAGTTAAGATTCGGCTTATCTTACCAGGAGAGGAGCATGGAGGCTGCAGCTCGTTCGCAGCTGGCAGGGTCTCCTCACCCGCGATCTCCAAATTAAATTTGGCCGGCTCCTCTGACCCAGCCACCTCGGAGGGAGAGGCAACTCGATCAGCATCATCTTGACAGAATTTAACAATTTCAGGGACAGGCTCACCGGAGCCCCCGTCATCCCGAGTCACGACCTCGGCAACTCGAGACTCCTCTTCTTATGACGCCTACAAGAGGGAAGGAAGATGATTAAAATCAAAGCTAGAAGAAAGAAAGGACTGGTAGTAACCTATTTACCTCTGATGCGGGGTCAACTTTTTCACCTCTTTCTTTTATAGTTAGCCCACGGTGCCTGGTCACAGCCATTTTCCGAGAGCGAGGGATGCCGCCGACAGGAGAAAGTCGCCTGCTACGCTTTCGTACAGGGCCGGGTGAAATAGATGGCTGATCTACCACCACCTCATCTGGCAAAACAGGCGGCTGATCTGCCCCTACATCTGCCACCGAAAGAGAAGAATCATCTCCATCATGCTCCTCGTCTTCGTCATCTGCAGCAGCGGAGTTCGAATCTGGCACTTCGACTCTGTTCTTCCTCTTCCTTGTCTTGGCCCCCTGGGAACCCTCTTCTAGGCCGGTACCGACGATGAAACTGGTACCCGGGTTAAAATCGACAGGGGGCTTATTCGCCATGACGTGGTACAGAGCTGCCATATACAAGATCTATACCGACGCCTTGATAGCAGGAACTGAGAAAACGGTACGGGTATGGAATGTGTCATAGTAACGCCAGGCTCTGATGCCGTCAAGAAGGCTACCTTCAAAACCCAGACAAGAGCTGGGGCTGTCTAGAAAAAGCTGACTATATCCAAATTGTCGGGCGAACCTGCTAGGCAGATAAGGCTCCAGAAGGACAGTATTACGGTTGCGATACACCAGATGAGCGGGGCGGATGTTACGCAGCCACAAAAGCAACTGGCCGTCCAAAAGTTGAGGGGGCCCAATACCGTCGAGATGGACAGCAGCTATCTCCTCATCAGTAAAATGGGGGACAGATACGACAATATTGTACATGTCTGCCCTCGCCAGTGCCATCCGGCAAGCACGCATGGTCTCTAATTCCCAAGACTCATTACGATAGCGGAAGATAAAAGCGTCGTCATAAGTTACGCCGTCTTCAGAGCCCGGTCTCATCAAAGACGGATAATACATCAACAGCCACCCCATCAAATAATGATAGGGCAGCTCGGTCCATTTAAAATCTTTTGTCACATCGCAGGCAATGACCTTGGATGTGAAAGTATGAAGGCCCCGGTGTATGCTGCACACCATAGCCGGGAGGAGAGCTAGTCGGACTCGCAAAACTAACGTCATAGCCGGAAGGATGAAATTGCGACTGATCCTCTCAATAGAACCTGCTCCTCCTGAGACTACACAATTTTGCAGCCATATCATCAAGAATCCCGCTAGGAGCGCCTTCTCTGACAACTCTTGGGTGTCCTGATAGAAATAACCGAAAGAGTCGGTCTGACTCCCGAATCTGTCTCTGGTGGTGGCCACCCTCTTAGCTGACGACACTAAAGCTTTAACCGCCTCCCGGGATTGAGGACGTCGGGGAGTAACTTGACCTAAGGCATTCGTCGTGAAGAGATAACGCACCCAGTCCTTAGTATGAGGAGCATTCCCTTCCGAGCTGTTCTCCTTTTTGGCTATTTGATGATACGTGCTATAATGGCACAATATCTCTTGATAAAGAGCCACGAAGCTTGGATACCGTCTTTCCAACTCTTCGAACTCCTCATTCGTGGGAGTATACGCCTTAAAAGCTTCGTCCCCCCAAGGAAGCTTGGAGATCGCATGTATTTCGTGGAGCGCAAGCCCCATTTCCCCTACGGGCGTATAGAAGGTTCCCGTACGACGATTATACATCTCCAGCAGAGATATAAATAATCTCTTGTTTATAGGCAAGCCATGGCTGGTGCGCCGAATAGCATGGTAAAGACCGATCTCACACAAAAAGGCCTCATGCTTTCGCAAAATCCACATAGACAGATTGGTCCACGAGGGAATAGGATGTATCCAGCTAGGGAGCATCAACCGACCAATGGGATAGGAGCCATTCCGAGCAAGTTGGTTCATAAAAGTGTCGGCTGTAGAAAACATGAAATTGGGACCCGGCATATTCAAGAAAATACCCGGGGCCAATCCTATTACAGAACAGCTGGTGTGCACCTTGCCCGCACACATTGACCTCAGGCTGTTGTTATAATGGATGTCTCCCACAAACATCCCACTTCGGGTAGGAGTTAAAGACTCTTCCATCTTCCGGTCCAGTGGAAACATATTGAACCAAGATAAAGGGAAGTGACACTCCATCTGGGGGATGCGGATCGCCATCCCGTTAGAAACAAAACTCCACTACTCTGACACTTCCAGAATCTGACTGTTCTTCACAGTCAAGGCGTCTCCAAAGAAGAATGCGGGCTTCAAGTATTCCCCTTCTAATTTCCCCGAGTTCATCATAGCGTTAAGAAAATAGAAAGGCTGGTTCTTGAGGGCATTCAATCTCGCCGGAGGCTCGTCACTCGAAAACTGATCTGCCATATACTGGACTATATGGTCGTACCTATAGTCCAGAGCAGCTTGGGCACTGCCTAGCAAGAGCTCTCCAGCAGCATTTACCGGCAAATTCACTGAGAAGAAGACAGAAAAAGATAAGTTAAAAAGATAGACAAAAATGAACTAATGGGTGTCTTCGAGCTTATGCGGCTCCAACTTAACGAAGCCTCATGCGGCTCAGGAGAATACTTATGCGGCCCCAACTTACTGAATCCTCATGCGGCTCAAAAGAACATTCATACGGCTCCATTTAGTGAAGGGTCATGCGGCAGTTCTTTCATAGGGCCCGCAGGGATCGGATAAGTTCGTGCGGACCACATGACAGACAAATGTGTGCGAATCTATGTGGCTCAGTATAGCTATACGGCTTCGTTGGCGAAGCGCGTATGCGGCCACAGTAGCTATTCTTATGCGGCTCGCGGCTCGGCCATAGGACGAATATGCGGCTCACATGAAAGTAAAGTCTCGTGCACAAAGCTTGCGACGTAGCCATAGCAGTTAGGGTTCTTTAAACCCACATAATGTCCTTACCAGCAATAGGGAGATGAACGTCAGGGTGAGCTGCGAGCACGACGGCCGGCGGAGGAGCGGTTGTGGTCAAAGTAGAGGCAATCGTCTTGACCTTCACCGTCGCAGACGACGAAGACGCCGCCTTCTTACCCTTCGCCGCAACGGTCTTCTTGGGAGCCATTGCTGATTAAAGAAGAAGATGACAATGGGGTAGGGAAAGTTCGAAGTAAAGGAGAAAGTAAAGAAGTTTTCTCTCTCAAACTCCTCTTGTTTATAGGAGGACAAGAGAGGAGGGAACACGTAAATTGATAACCGCCTCGGAAAAGACGAAACTGACTCCTCGAATTTCGTCTCCTCTCTCATAAAGGTGATTTACCCAGGGCATAAAATCCAAAGATTTAATGAGCCGACCCTTAAAATTTTCCCTAAAGGCGGCACTAAAACGAATTTGAGGCAATTAATGGCACGCACACGTGGCAAGAAGCAATGCGGTCCGAAAGTCCCTACGGCGGATTGACTCAATACGGCTGAGACATCCATGCGGCCGGGACCTCCATGCGGCCGAAATATCCATGCGGCCGAGACATCCATGCGGCCAGGACATCATATGCGGCCAGAAGAATTTATACATCGCATGCTTCTTATTCAAAGTATTTCAATTTTGCAAATTGAAAACTTTGAAGGGGGGCTTGTAGAAGCATGAAAAAGAATAAAGAAAGATCCATGCGGCCAAGGAGCCCCATGCGGCTCAGAGAGTTCATGCAGCTCAAGTATCCATACGGCTCAAGCGTCTATGCATCTCAAACAAGTTCTATGCGGCTCAGAGAGGAGCCACGTGGCCTGCAAACAGCTCTTCCGTTTATCCTTTACTGTATTAAATGCTTTGACGGCTGACAGCTCTGAGCAAGTCAGACCTGACACAAAAATACAATTATGACTCCGTCATAATGGCAGACTCCTAGGGAAATGGAGGAAATCTCTGACACAATCTCCCGAAATCCAAAAACCTTCATAAGGAGTTGTCACGACCCGCATCCGCTTTTCGGATGCGAGCTCGTGAGCAAGCCAGCTACGTATCGAGCGGACTCCAGCCCGACTCGAGTACGTATAAGCTGTCAAGGTCATGTCTAATCTAAACTGTATCTCAATCCACAAGAATTAAATAAAATAAGAATGAACAATTATGGGTCATGGTCTGCAGCCCATTAGCATATTGTCCGATTAGACTCTATGAATGATATGAGTCCATAAAGTAAGCAGAATATGTCATGATAATGAATGTAAAGCACGAAATGATAATAAGAAATATCACAAGCAAATACATGTATCACAGATCGCAATCCTCTACCATCCTGCTCTGCTAACTAACTCCATGCAATCGCTAAACCTGAAGAGATCATCAGGTCCTCAGAGGACTAGCAAGATACATAATATACAAGCCAATATGTAACAGTAAAAAGAAGCAAGAAACAATTAAGGGTATCCAACGAGACAAAGTGAACCAAGACACAAGATCTAAACACGAGGATCCTAAGACACTGGCATGCCATACTAGAAATGGCTGGCTATAAACTGTAGTCGAGGCAAGTACTCACAATTTATAGTATCTCAATCGCTGTCAAGACAAGTACACACAACCAAGATGGTAGCCAATCCTAGTATAAAATCCTATAGACCATAGTCAAGGTAAGTACTCATAATCTATAGAATGTCAAAGTCAAGTCTCACTCAAGTCATGTCAAGTCAAGTCAAGTCAAGTTATAATTAAGTCAAGAAAATCGTGGTGTAGGACTAGACGACTCTATCAAGCAATACATATGAGACTAACATAGTGTAACAAGTAGAACTATCATAACAGGAAAGAACAAGAATGTACAGGCAACTAGAAACATGTAAAGTGAACTATAACAGGAAATGTATAATAGACATGGAATAAAGCAGTCACGACTGTAAGGAAAAGAACATCAACGAGATGGTGAACATGTATATAAATTATACTGTACAAGTTGGCAAGGTATACTTGCCTGGAGGGTGCACGCAGAACCAACAATGTATCGCCAATCACAAATCAGAACGTCTAAGTCATCACAACTATCTCCGAAAGCTGAAATAAACGTTACCAACATTCTCAGAATAGTCAAATTAGCTAGGATTGCTTATCCTTAAGTCCAATTCTGGACACAGGGGCAAAACGGTAATTTCGGACAAAATCGATGTCTGCCGTTGGACCCGCTTTGTACCGAAACGTGTGCCAAAGTCAATGATCTCTAAAGTCGTCAAACTATATGTCTACGGATCCAGTTTTTCGATACGAACCCAACCGTATGTCCAAAGTTGGATTTCGGCGGGCCGTGCACAAAATCGCCCGTTGAGTGGGACCGTGGGGCCCAGAAAACGGCATTCCGATTCCACTGTCTCAAAATCGGACCAAACTTGGCATGCAGGACCAAAAAAATGATACGGTCCTGCTGGCGTAAGTTTCGTCTCGATCTGACGAGCGTGCACAAAGTAATTGGAGAATTTGCAAAGTGCACGATACGGTAAATTTCGACGGATACGCATCAAATTCGTCGCGCACACGCGACCAATTTGAATTCCGCCAAAGCCCACACGGCCACGAAGCCGTTACGCAGCTTTCGATGCGTTCGGTTCACGACCAGGTCGCCCAGAATGGCGGGACACACGTCGTGTGGATGGTTTTCTATGTTTTCGAAAACAGGTTTTTTTTTATTTTTAAACTGATTTAACTTCCTGTATAAACCACTAGAATTAAAACTAATAATGAGGTTTTCTTCGCGGTTAGGTTGTCTATCCTTCTGTTCAAATGGTTTTCTACAATTCCTATTGTTTGGTCCAAGAACTGCCTTCCAAATTAGGGTGGTTGCCTAATGTTCGTTATGTTTTCAAGTAACTTTTCGCTCGATTTTAGGTCGATTTCCTGGGTCGATTGTGCAACCCTCATGTAATCCTGATTACTAGATCTCCTAGGGGTCACACAGGGTTTCCAGAATATGTTACGACATCGAAAACGGTCTAATATTAAAGTAGAATTTCGGTTCGAAAGTGGGGTACCTGCTTCAGTTGTGACTGTTGTTCACTGTGGTGGCCGGCCATTCTGTCGTACGCCGCCGCGGCCTTGGCCGGTGACCGGCGGCTGCGCCGCGGCGGAGAGCTTCGCCTGGGTGGTAGGAAAGCCGTGGGGGTGTCGGGAGGCGCTGTCTTAAGGAGGTTAGGGTTTGTTAGCTCTCGGTTTCGTCGCTTATATATACATATATATACTACTGCTGTGATTAAACAGAGAGGGTCGGGTCGGGTTTAGTTTTGAAGCTTCTACTGTTTCTTCGTGTAAATTGTGGGTGAAGGCAGTGGACTGGCCTAATTGGCCTATGGGCCTGCTCGGCTGGGCTGGTATGGGCTGAGGTGGATTTGTGTTATTCCTTTTCTTTTTCCTTTTTGACTATTAGCATACATATATATATATCTATATATATACATGTACCCTTGTACACATATACATATATACGTACACACGTATATACGTATACATACACACGTACACAATATATATATATATTTACATACTCTCATATATAATATATATTTATATATACATACATATATACACGTATATATATTTATTTATATACACATACACGTACACTATTATATATATTTATTTATACATACAATACACACATATATAATATATATATATACATACAAATACTCACATATTATATATATATTTATATATACACAAACATACACATCTATATATATATATATATATATATATATATATATATATATATATATATATATATATATTTATATATATATAAAATATATATATATAAATATATATATATATATATATATATATATATATATAAATATATATATATATATATATATATATATATATATATATATATATATATATATATATATATATATATATATATATATGTATATATCTATGTTAGAGAATAAAATAATATTAACTATTAATAATAAATAATTTATTTATTTAATAACCACAATATTAACTTTAATAATAATAATAATCTTAATAATATTGTAATTAAACCAATAATATATTTCCGTGAACTCATCAAACACACCATTTATTTGGCTCCAGAAATTCGTACAATTATTCTAAAACAACATTTAAATAAACTATTAAATATTTAGAAAGTATTTGTCAAGTCCTAAAATAAATAAGAAAATATTCGTATATACATAAAATGTCTACATGGCCGTCCCGAGTTTCACTGCATGCCTATATGGGCTTGGATTCGGTTCGTGCCCAGTTCGGGCTAAGTTGGTACAATCGGGTCATCTAAAATCAATATATTTAATTAATAAATAAATAGTTCATCGGTGGGGGTTAAGTCGCAACTTAAACTGGTTTTCCTAATTAGGACACTCATATGGCTTTGCATTCTCCTACCATGGCTAAACACTAGTCAAAGCACGCTACTGCACTATCCGTGCCATGATTCCTAGCCGTCTTGCACTCTGAAACTCAACCATGGCTAAAGTCATCTACCGTAATAATTAACTAAAATAATTATTTATAAATTCTAAAGTCACCATTTAAATCAAATAAAAAAAATAAAAAAAACGATATTTCAAAATCCGAAAAGGGGAGCTACAAGAGTTGACACGTGGACAGTCGCATGCGGCTCATGAAGACCCCATGTGGCTCACGAAGACTGTCCCCATGCGGTTCAAGCAAAGGCTGCCCCATGCGGCTCACGAAGACTATCCCCATGCGGCTCACAAAGACTATCTTCATGCGGTTCACGGAGAAGGCACCCATCATGCGGTCACCTACACTCATGCGGCTCAGATCATCACCATGCGGTTCAAATGTTCAGCGGGCCACTCTCAAGCAGCCTAGACACGTGGCCAGCCTTATGCGGCTCAATGAGGAGCAACTTTCCTGCGGCTCAGATTTCTGCAGTGGCTTGCGGTTAAGACATGTGGCATGATAGCAGGGCACGTGGCATCAAATTGATCGAAATTCCTCAACAAATGCCAATAAAATATTGGGATCAAATCAGATCATTTGCAATTAAGCAAATTAATGACACGTGTCGAGAAATCCGAGGTTGACAAATCAGGAGGATTTATATCAATCATCATTAATTACCCACAAAAGATTTGATGCAATCACATTTATTGCTCAAATCTCGTATATTCAAGATGAACGGCCCAGATCCAGTAATCCTTAGCCGCCGACTTTTAAGAATGGGCAATCATTGTAAATCCTAATGATGCCCCCCACTCTTATAAATAGCAGGGTGCCATTCCCTTGCGAGGACACAAAGAAATACGGAGAAGTTATATACAGAGAGAGACATAGAGAGCCAGAGAGCCAGAGAGAGAATATACAGAGCAAAAAGAGAGCATTTCTTCATCAACGCCAAGCAGTTCTTCTACAGAGCCAAGGATGTACTCGATCGTCCAAGGAGTAAGGCAGAGCTGCCGTCGCTTTTCCGAGCCTCTACCGTCACCCCCCAGAATCTAAAATAAACAATTGTACTTAGATTGTTGTACCTAGGTTTTCATCCCTAGGCTTTCTTTGTACAAGCGAGTTCGTATTGTGAGTCAAGTTCAGTCCTCCGATAATTGTTCTGTTCTTTTACAATCAATGGCAAACATCGACGCGCAATTACGAAATACACCATTTGCGCACAACGTACAATATGACTACGCGACGTACAATACAAAAATTTTAATCAGTACGAAAATCGATAAAAATATAGTAAAAATTTAGGGGTTTTACATCCTACCCAACTTAAAAGAATTTTGTCCTCGAAATTAAGAATTAGTGGAGGTGTGAAGACACAAGGGGGTATCGATAGGGAACAAAAAACGATAATGTTTCCATAAAATCATGTCGTAAGAAATCGTGATCTAATTCATAGAATTTAACACGGATATGGTTATAAGGGTCGCGAGTTAAGGCACGAGTAGAAGATTAAGGGTTTTAAAGTTTAAATCAAGAGTAACATGCAATAGAGAATGATATGGTATCAAGAAAAAAAAAGTTAGAGACCTAGTAGATATGGGTTCTTGAGAGTAGGTTGAGGCACGAATAAGAGGTCGATTAGGTTCATGCCTAAATTAAGTGATTTGGAAGGTTCATGATAGCGAATATAGGGCCAAGAAAAGGATGAGTGGTTTAGGATGAAGATATAGCAACATCGAGTGAGAATGGTCATAGTCGATAGGAAGGCTAGAGGGAGTTCTAGTACAACGCCTTCGTCCTTCTAAAATAGGTGAAGGCGAAAGCAATATAGAGTTCGAAGGAGGCGTTATCGAATACGAATACGTGGTTCAAAGGCGACCGAATAATTCAAAAGGAGTTGCCAAGGCAGTCGCGGATGGGACTCTAGAGGACATGTTTAGCTATGTTCCCATCCACGTAGAACGATAGATAAAAGTGAACCAAAGTGCCCTCGGTTGATCAGACCATCATGCACCGGTTCTTATTAGACAATATGTTAGTGGGTGCGACCCAAATAACATATATCTTGAACAAGCTCGATAAAGGAATAGGCTTGCAAAAACTAGGCTACATTTAGCATTATTAGACTAGATAGTAAAAACATAGGCACGCGAGATTAAGATTGAAAGAAAATAAAATTAGTTCAAACTCCTTAAGACTCTAAGTTATATCCTGTGTTGGTCTCTATACAGTCGTCCTATAGTCTTCTTGTCCAAGTCCTTGGTTGGCTAGATGGGTTAGGGTCCTCTAAATTCTAGAATCTAAGTAACTTGCTAATATAGGTCACAAGAATAAAGGAATTGCTAGGTCACAAGGCATTCTACCCAACTTAAAAGAATTAAACTAATGGTGTTTGGGACAGCTAACTAGTAGGTTCAATCTCTAGCAAGCACGATGGGAAGATAAGAATAATGATAGAAGGAATCAAGCAAGATGCAATCGATGAGTCGAATGGTAGTTCGAATATATAATCGAGGATAGAGGTCAAGTATGTGGATGTGATCCTAGACTTCTAATCCTATTCGCAGGCTTGCTTGGTACAGTAAAGTAACCAAACAATTTATTATGACCTGCATAGGCCACCACAAAAACATGTAATGCCCAGTCCCAAAATACGTAGGACTAAGAACGTAGACATGCCAGCTGTATTCATACGAAGTACACTCTAATATATGGAAACCACGTATGAATACATAAGCTGTAAAATGCAGTAGAACCATAACTAATCTCATCTACACAAAAATAAATGAATAAAAGATATATAATTATAATGAATTATCTTGATACAATATGTTGGACGGAGACAAATCCACTACCAACAAGTAAAGGAAAAATATATGAGAAAATAAATAAATTTTATGAGCAAAGCGAAGACGATTCAAGCGCAATCATCCTCGAAGAAATAGAGACGGTCACGGCTAGAGCACCTACGAAAGACAAGAGCACACACCTGGCGAGATAACCAGGTCCTCAGAGGGACGTAACATGACACATAATATCATGCCATATAAACTGAATAAATATTGCTCAAATAAATAAGTTAATTGAATTATAACATGGTGTAATACACACCTATTGAACTAGATTACCATCCCCCTAACCAAACAAGGACATGAGATGGTAAACTAATTCACGGTGATGTATCTTTCCATGCTATGAATCCAATATGGTATCCGGACCCCAACAAGGTTTAATACCTTCTCATCGAAGTAGTAAGCCACACCTACAACTAAACAAGGACAAGATGTGACTAACTAATCCGCGACAAGTTATTGTTCCAAGCCACGGTCAGATACAAGTACCCAACCCAAACGTACTCGTACCTAATGGATAAGGGCGCCTAACCAATTCTAAGTGGATGCAGTTTTAAGAATAGTTCATGGTCGCATGACTACCGGGTCAAGTCAAGAAAAATACAGTACCTCGGTAGCGAGTCACAACACCATATATTATTCCTCAGTATCGAGCGAGTCTATAACATATAGTTTACCTATCGTTCCTCAGTAGCGAGCGAGTCTACGATAGATAGGGTGGTAGTCAACTTCCAATCATGTTCTCTCCGCGCAATGCTAACTCATAACTGCTAAGTCTTCTAGCATGCAATTCTATTAGCTGTTATTTCCTAACGCATGGCTTATACGTACTGGTGGTCAGCCAATCACGCATGTCCGAGTCCTATATGTGACTCACAACTTAAATCTAGGTTTAATGTATAAGAAAAATAATACATAGTAAGTAATATAAATGAACAGTATGTTCTAACTGGTTATGCCATGTATCACAGTTTATTTTGCATAAAAAAATAATGAATAATGCATGAAATATGAGCTAAATAAATAAATAGCAAATGGCAAGGTGTCTTGCCTGGTAGGACGCCTGGTGTGCTGCGATGATCAAGGTGGCACAAACTGCGATTTCGATGTAAAAACTATACAAGGTGACCTCGGGTGGTGGCACGGACAGTTCTGTTGGGTCCAGAAGGGTCAATTTAGTTAGGGTGGACATATAGTAGTACGAAATTGGCGAAAGGATAGGAATAATGGGATTGGTTATGGAAAGGAGGAAATCAAAGAAAGATAGGTAATAATAAATATATATATTATTTTTAGAAAACTATTTATAATACTAGAAAATAAAATTATATAAGAATCCAATTTAATTTATTTATTTAGCACAAAACTATTTTAAGTTTAATAGGCCCAAAATGTGGACTTTACCAATCCAAATAAAACATCTATTTAACTAAATCGCAAAAATACTTAATAGTAGCTATATATACAAAATTTAGTTCAATAATTAAAATTACGTTTGGAAATAATATTTTCTAGTAAAACCATTTTTAGAATACCCTAAAAATATTTTAGTACATAGTTTAGGCTAAGCAAACTTGTATATTTATATCCTACCACACGTTTTAGAATATCGATAATAAAATTATGATAATAACCAATAAAAACAATAATACAAATATTTATATATACCATATATGTATATA
Source organism: Iris pallida (assembly GCA_029216955.1). Taxonomy (NCBI): domain Eukaryota; kingdom Viridiplantae; phylum Streptophyta; class Magnoliopsida; order Asparagales; family Iridaceae; genus Iris; species Iris pallida. Next base: position 58,185 of record JANAVB010036031.1, read on the forward strand.
CTAGTTTATACTAAAAAATAATAATAGCAATAGAGTAATAATAATAACAAACTTTATTAATAACAAAAATATTAAAAATAACATATATTTAGCTAACATAAAAATATAAATACTTAATAATACAATAAATAATTAAATATAATAATCATACTGATATCGTACTGGTATAATAATAATAATAATAATAAAAATAATAATAATAATATAAACATCAATTGTACTGCTCTCTCCCAATTAAACAGAGAGAGAAAAAGAGGTTCAACGACCGGGGACTGGGTGGGCGGAGTGCGGCGGAGGAGAGAGCGCGAGAGACAGGCGGAGAGGGCCGGAGGAGAAGAGAGGGGGACGGCGGCGGCTAGAGGCCGGGGTTTCTCGAGCGCGCGGGCGGCGCGCGGCTCGGGGTCCGATTCTGGTGGAGGCGTGGTCGGGCTGCACGTGGAGAGGGTGGCGCTCGCGAGCCGAGACGGATCTGGAGCCGGGTGGCTGAGGGAAAGTCGCGGGTGGAGTGCGGTGGCTAGATGTGGGTACGCCGGATGTCGGAGGCCGTACGGCGGGAAGAGAAAAGGGAACGAGAGGGCGCGGAGGTCGGTTGGCGACGTCGGCGGACGCACGCGGAGGTCGGTTGGACTCCAGACCAGGGCTGTCGCGTCCAGGCGGAGCTCGGCGAGGGCAACAGCTCGACCGAGCGTGCACCAGTGGGGCGCTGGCTTCACCAGACACGGGTGCAAGGCCGCGCGGTGCCGGCGGTGACTCGGGGTACGGAGGAGGATGAGTGGAGCATCTCAGATCGGCGATGGCGTGGTCAGGGCGGACGACACAGGTGAGGGTTTCTTATTCTAATATGTTGTCGTTGTTGGTGGCGGATTGGGGGTTTTCGGCCGGTGGCCGTGGTGGTATCGGGTGACAGTTATGGAGGAGGAATGGTTGGCCAGGTGATCGACTTAGGGGCTGGACGCGGCGATGACGGGGTTTGCCGAAGCTGTTGGTGGTTCGGGTGGTGGAGTCGTGGTGAGGGTGATGAGGGGATGATGGCCGCGGGGTGTTCGTAGGGAATTCGGCTTGGAGAGGGAACATGAGACAGAGTTTAAGGTAGGACTAGGTTAGGGATTTGATTGCGTCGAGTGTGTTCGACATAACAAAGAGGGTCGGGAGAGGTGTCCTGCGAGACACGGAATGGTTTTGACGTCCGGGGTTGTCGGACGCAGGAAAATTCAATATGCTTGTATAAGGGGATAAATAGTGGATGGGGATAGGGGACACGGATACGATGCACAAACTTGGGTTGTAGAATTTGGAGTAATTTGTGAAATAATTATATGGAGGAGTACCTGCCTATTTATAGGATGTGGGAATTCCCATTTGGATATGATTGTGGGGATTTTAAATCTCCATAGATAATTTCATAATTAAATTCAAATTAATAAAATCAACATAAATTCAAATACAATTTAATTAAATCTATCTAAAATAAAATCCATAAATTTAAACATCAATCAAACCATTTAAAATATATTTATGAATACTAAAATATTCATATTAATTAATTTTGAAAATTATTATTAAATCTATCTAAAATAAAATCCATAAATTCAAACAAATTTAAACATTAAGTATGATTTTCAAAATATCCTCATAAATAATAAAAATTAATAATAAATAATTTTGAAAATTACCATAAATATTTAACTACTAATATGGAATATCTTTAAAATACTTTTTCAATAAATTTTAGATAAAAAAAAATTTTCGAAAATCACAATAGGTATTCAAATATTTGGAAATAGCTTTTTGATAATTAGATAAAACAATTAGTACTTCGAAAAAAAACCAAAGTGAGCATGAAATAAATTTTCTGCCTCTCGCACAAAATATTATACATAAAATAATACTCTTCTAAACTACTACTTATATTTATACGATAAAATAAAATAAAATATTATTTTGGAAAGCTTGTCGTGCTTTCACAACTTTTTAAGTAATTAAAAATAGTTATCACATATTATTTTGAGATATATCTTCATTAATAAAATCTATAATCAAAAACTGTTTTTCTAAAAATATGTACCTAGCACATGTTCGCACTCGACACGCAATTACGAAATACGCCGTTTGCGCACAACGTACAATACGACTACGTGACGTACAATACAAAAATTTTAAATCAGTACCAAAATCGATAAAGATATAGTAGAAATTTAGGTGTTTTACAACCAATCCCAGCCGCATGGAAAAGGCTCATGCGGCCCCGAGCTCCAGCCGCATACAGAAAGCTCATGCGTCTACTAATCTCAGCCGCATGCAGACCGCTCATGCGGCCACCTATCCCAGCCGCATGCAGCTTGCTTTTGCGGCCGCCAAGCCCAGCCGCAGGGAGATGGTTCATGCGGCATTCAATCCCAGCCGTAGACCATCCGTACTATGCGGCTCGGGTTCAGTCTTCGACCGCCTCTCATGCGATCCTGACCTCAGATGCTCCCAAAAAGATGTGCCAGACTCTGTACGGCATAGCTTAGACTCTTCCTACTACGCGCCCTTGGGTGCTAAAGGGAAAAATTCTAGGACAGCGCGGGCTCGTCGTGCTCAGTCAGCTGTCCCAACTTCTGACCATCAGGGAGTCCCGCTAACTTTTACGCGGGCCTCTGATGGAAAGTTGTACAAAAGTACCCGTATCCAGCCCCCGGCTGCCAACGGACAGGGTGGTTCTCAAGAGTCTCCCAACAATAATCAGGGACAAGTACTTTTACTAGCCCCACATTAGGGAGCAAACATGATACCAACACACTCGTGTGCTCGGGACTCCCGGGCCCACAAAACGAGTGTAAAGGTTGCTCGAGAAGCAATTGACTTGCGTGATGTGATCCTTCACAAGCGCAAGGAATGAGAAGAAACCTTGGTGTGCAGAGAGTCCTTCCATGGACATCACTGTACTCAAGTCATTGTCAACTACTGCTGCAACAAAATAGTAGTACAAGAGAACCGGCAGTCCGTCTTCCAGCGACTGCAGCAGCCAGGACCGGTCCTAGAACAAAGGTCAGGAGACGAGGTGCTTCCTTTCGCCTCTTGCAATTCTATCCAAAAAGTCCCTACCAATAAGCGAGGAAAGAAAGTAAATGTCTCCAGCCCGATGATCTCAACTGGTGCGGCTAAGAAACTCTCATCCAAGCGGTTGTCCACAACCACCACAGGAGGAGTTTATCAAGGCACCCGCTCGAAGACGAAATCTTCAATTCTTGGAGATTCGTCATCTATATCCCTGGGGGTAGCTGAAGCTGGGGGTAGCACTCCCCGGAACATCCACAACAATCCGATGTTCCAAGAAGATCAACCTGGAGAGATAATCCCCCCAACAGATGCAACAGATTCTGACGTCCCTGAAGACGTCCATAAGTGCCAAGATGAGACAACCTCCTATGCAGGGGGTGGCACTTCCTCTGAGTTTGAACCGAAGAAAAATATTCCCACATACCCCGACGACTTTTCTATTCGGGTGTATGATTCGGAGAGCATGTCTTCTACAGTTTCTTTTATTGCTCCTTATGTGAGGAACAACATCCAGACTGGGTCGCCAACATAGTATCGATCCTCAGGAAGAATGGGAAGATCCGAATCTGTATCGCCTTCCGAAATTTGAAAGAATCATGTCCTAAGGATGTTCCCTCTCCCTATTACGGACATAATGATTGACAACACATGTGGCTTTGAGCGCATGTCGTTCATGGATGGTTTCTCAGGATACAACCAAATCAAGATGTTTTATGACGACGAAAAGCATACATCATTCCGAACGCCAATAGGTGTGTACTGCTACACAGTAATGCCCTTCAGTTTTAAAGAATATTGGTGCCACATATCAACGAGCCATGAGTGTCATCTTCAGAGACCACCTGCATAAAATCGTAGAATGCTACGTCGACGATATCGCCGTCAAAAGCCGCTCTAAGGGAGATCATCTGTACGATCTGAGGACAATATTCGACCTGATGCGAGCACACAACCTGAAGATGAATCCCACAAAATCCTTCTTGGGCGTATCCAGTAGAAAATTCTTGGGTTTTACCATTACGGCCCAGGGAATCCATATAGACCCTGAGAAGACGAAGGCAATCATGGAGGCGGGTCCTCCGAGAAATCTCCGAGAACTCAGAGGTCTACAAGGGAGGCTAGCCTATATCAGGAGGTTTATTTCTAACCTCTCCGGGTGATGTCAATCATTCACACATCTCATGAAGAAAGGCATCTCCTTTGTATGTAATGAGGAGTGCCAACGCGCCTTTGACAATATTAAAGAATATCTTTCGAATCCTCCAGTCCGAGCGGCCCCGGTTGCTGAAAAACTATTTCTGCTCTATGTGCGAGCGATGGAGCATTCCCTCGGTGCTCTACTAGCACAGAACAATGATGCAGGGCATGAACAGGCTATCTATTATCTCAGCCGAATGATGATAGGCCTGAGCATAGATACGCCGCTGTGGAAAAGGAATGTCTAGCTTTGGTTTTCGCTATTCAGAAGACGCGACACTAGGTTACAGGACAGACCATCCACGTCATATCACGAGTCAACCCTCTTAGGGTCCTCATGACCAAGCCGGGTGCACTCGCTCTCGCCTCGCAACCTGGGCGATACTATTGTCCCCCTATCACATGATCTTCGTCCCGCAGAAGGCTGTTAAAGGTCAAGCTCTGGCAGACTTTTTAGCAGCCCATCCAGGTTCGGAGTCAACCAGAATATACGAAAAAATCCGAGATGAGGTCGCCAATTCAAATATGGCTTCCTATAATACCGTATGACGAATGTTCTTTGATGGTGCTTCAAGAACCGGGCCCAAGGACAATATCGTCGTTGGGGTCGGTGTGGTACTGATTTTGCTCTCCGAATTGGTGATTAATCGGGCATACTCACTCATGAAACCTTGTCCAAACAACATGGCCAAGTACAACGCCTTGGTTATCAGCCTCCGACTTGCGAAAGAACTGGGGATAGAGTACCTGGAAGCATATGGCGATTCACAGTTAATCGCCAACCAGATCCGGGGTTCATATGAAGTTTGTCATGAAGACATGATCTCCTATCATCAGATAGCAATCGCCATCATCACGTCCTTGAAAGGGTTCTTCATAGAACATGTTCCAAGACTCCGAAATATTGAAGCCGATGCCCTAGCAGGACTTATCGCTTCTCTGGCGGTTCCAAATCATACTCATCACTTGGTTGACGTAATAGGCCATGAATTGGTCTGTCCTAAGAACAACGTCCAATTTGTTGAGAGCTATTCTGTCCTGACGGTCTGCGAGACGTAAGACTGGAGGCTCCCATTTATCGACTTTGCAGTCTATGGCATCTTGCCGAAAAACCCAAAGGAAGCTACCTCTATTAGAAGACGTTCTCTCAGATTCTTCTACGATACAGAGATAAAGATGCTGTATCGGCGATCTTACGATGGACTACTACTCCGGTGTTTGTCAGATACAGAAGCCAAAGAAGCCGTACGCGAAGCTCACGACGGCGTTTGTGGAGCCCATCAACCTAGCCCAAAATTATAAGACCGCCTTCGCCGGATGGGCTATTACTGGCCTACGATGGTGGTAGATACGATAGACTATGCAAGAAAGGGCAAAGCTTGTCAGGTCCACACAGATTTCATACACCAACTATCCAAATTCCTACATCCGACGGTGGCATCCTGGCCATTTGAGGCGTGGGGAATGGATATCATTGGTCCAATTACCCCACCCTCATCCAGAGGACACCGTTTTATATTGGCAATTACGGATTACTTCTCCAAATAGGCAGAAGCTGTTCCGCTTACAGAAGTAAAAATATTAAACGTGTTCAGTTTTTTCAAGCATCACGTCATCTATCGCTTTGGACTGCCATGAAGGATCATCCACGACAATGGTCCACATTCGCAAGCCACGCCTTCTATCGGTTTTGCGACAAACATCGAATCCAGAATGTTGCGTCAATACCCTACAACCTGGCGGCTAATGGTTTGGCGGAAGCATTCAACAAAACTATAATCAAGCTTCTCAAGAAGTTCGTATCCTCAAACAAATGCGACTGGAATAAAAAGCTTGGCGAATGCTTATGGGCATATCGTACTACAGTCTGGACGGCCACTGGGAACGCACCATTCTCTTTGGTGTACAGAAGTGAGGCAGTTCTCCCATTGGAGACTCAAATCCCCTCGTTCCGTGTTGCCCTCACGTACCGATTGACGACGGATGATAATTACCGTCGTCGGCTACAAGAGTTGGAGGCCTTAGATGAAAAGCGCCTGCTAGCTCAACATCGAATCGAGCTTTATCAATCCCGTATCGCTGGAGCCTTCAACAAGAAAGTTAAACTCAGAACATTCTAAGTAGGTAATCTCATCTTAGCAGTTCGGAGGCCGATGGTTATGACTCACAAAACTGCCGACAAGTTCCAGCCAAAGTGGAAAGGCCCATTTATCATCGAGGCAGTATTCTCCAATGGTTCATACCGTCTCGCAAAGCAAAACGGAGACTTGCTTATGATGTCCATCAACGGCAAGTTCCTGAAGAAATACTATGTCTAAACGACATCCGCCGAATCAACCAGATTGTTGAGTTATGTACCCTTAGGTACCGCTGAACTTACATTCTGGTCACTCTAAATGAATCCATATCGCATCTTCTGGGTAGTAAGTTATGTATGCTCATACCTCTGAACTTGCTTCCTAAAAGAGCGTTTTCCTCATAGTCTATTACCCGCGCTTTCTGCGCATAAAAAGGGTAACAGATGCAGAAAATTTCTGAAACAACCACGTCGATGTCACCTCTGAGTTGTTTCTCTTCCATCACAAACAAATCATCGCTTACGTAGAACTTCCACGACCATATTACCTCTGAGTTGTTCTATATACCCTTCGTGGAGTCCACTCCTGCCACGTCCTCATTACCTCTGAGTAGGAAGACTCCATTGTAAAGCCCCCATATTTACCACGTCCTCATTACCTCTGAGTAAGTATGTCGGTTTTCTCTCGACTTATTATCCGTACCCAAAACCATGGTACGCTAAGGATAATCGGACCACAAATGTCCACGTTGACCACAAATGTCCACAGTTGACCACAAATGTCCACAGTTGACCACAAAATGTCTGCAGTTGACCACAAATGCTGTATTAGGTTCTCTAGTACACGCGCCTCTTTTCTCACAATCTCATGCCTCTGGAACCTAGCTGTTCTATGGCATTCTTTCGCACGATACCAAGAACTTCCATATCCACCTTACCGCAGAGTTGTTCTAGGTATCCCTATCAAAGTTATTATCCATACCTAAAACCAAGGTATGCTGTAAAACCCCTAAATTTCTACTATTTTTTATCAATTTTTGGTACCGATTTAAAATTTTGTATTATACGTCGCGTAGTCGTATTTTTGCCTCGCGCACGAAATTTTATTTTTTTGCTCGACGAGTACGAATATGTGCGAGCGTACATATTTTATAAAAATATTTTCCTTTCTATTTTATTACACTTTCAAAATATTATATAGAATTATTATTCTTGCTATGAAAAGCCTATTGTTTTTAGCAGTTATTAATAATAAAATTCTTCGTGCAAAAATATTTATTTATTTATTTTAAATAATAAAGTATTTTCAAAATTACTTAATATTAATATTTTATTATTCCAAAAAGATTTATTATTCAAAAAGATTTATTATTTTCGAAATTAATTATTATAGTATTTTTGGAAAACATATTTTTGAAATATTTGTGACAATTTAAATTTTGATTTGATTCCATGGATACATTAAAATAGGGAACTATCTATATTTTAAATTGATTTGTTTTTAAACTAAAAGTATTTAAATTTGATTAAATTGGATTTGGATTTAAATTTGGATTCGATTGATTTTAAACTAATAGAGAATTATCTACTTGGGTTTTAAGGAATCCTAATTCCTATCAAATTGGGAATTCCCACATCCTATAAATAGGCAGGTACTCCTCCAATTTATTTTATCAACCACCAAACTTCCTCCACAAATAATTCCTCCACAAGTGCAGTGCCTCGTGTCCGTGTCCGTGTTCCACGTCCCAAATTCTTATTCCAATTTTTACAATTACATTTATTCCCTTGTGTCGACAATCCCGACACCATTAATATCCAAATCCTGACCCTAAACCTAACCCGATGTCATCTTCCCCGGCCACACACCCTACCAACATCATCTCCTTCTGATCTCCCACCGCCACCATGGCCAGTCCCAATCCATCACAGCCACCACCCCGAGACTTACCCCCGCCATCACCACATCAACCATCGCCACCTGCCTCCGTCACCACCATACGTATCCGCCATAATCCGCAGCCAAAACCCCAAGAAAAAATAAACTAGAAACCTAACCTATGCCACGGCCATCCATCGAAACCACCACCACCGTCACCGGCGCCAACGCCGGCGACAGAGAGAAAAACCCAAAAGAAAATCCTAAGGCAACTCACCTCCGCCGACGAGCTCGCCGACTTCTCCGCCGGAGAGCAGACCCGTCGCCGCGCTGTCCGCCCTTGCCGTCCAAGCCGAACCCTAGCCCGTCTCCCCTCTCCCAGCCATCCGTGCCACCCGCCGACCCTTGTCGCCGGCGTCCGCCTCTGCGGTGGCCTCGCCCCTCCGCTCGAATCCTCACTCTCCGCCACCGAAAACTCGCCGATTCCGCCGCCCTAGTCGCCGTCCCCACCACGTGGCCTCCTTCCTCCTCCAAGATCCGCCGTTGAACTCGCCGAGTCAGCCGTTTCCCCCTCTCCGATCGACCCAGCTCCGGCCGACCAGCGCTGGAGCCGACGCTCGCCCAGCCGCCCACGACGAGCACCGCCGTCCACCACTCCCCGCTCGTCCCCACGACCCAGCTCCACTTGACCCCAATCGCCGACCGACTCCGCCTTTCCTCCGCGTAACCCCCACTCCGCCACCGCCTCCAGCTCCCCATCTCTTCCGATCATCTCCTCTCTCGTCCTCGCCTCCATCCTCTCTTCCTCCCCCTCTCGTCTCTCTCCACTCTTTTCCTCCTGTTCTCGCTCCTTCTCTTTCCCTTTTTCTCAGTCTTCTCCTCACTTCAAATCTAAGCTCTCCCTACTCTGGATTGGTGTAGGTGAAACTATTATTTTTGTGTTTTCTTTTTGGTCTTCTCTTTGCTTTTCTCAGCCTCCTCGGTTGTTGTGTTGTTTTAAGTTTTGTTTTATTCAGATATTTATTTCGTGGTCCAAAGAAGAGCAGCATTCCTTTCAAAGGAACGAGCCTCATCAGCTGTTTCAAGTATTCACTCTTTATTTTATTGCTTTTGTTATTTTATCTTATTTCTATTTTTTTTATGTTGTTTGTTCTTTTTGGGTTCTTATTATTGTTTTTTTTTATATCATGTATATATTATATCAGAAGGTATATTGTTAGGTAATTATCATTCATTATTATTAATGTATAAAAGTACAATATTGTATACCTATATATATTAGAGTATATACTTGACTATTTTGCTACCATTAACATTAGTAATTTTACTATTTGATTTATTACTTACTATTATTATTATTATTATTATTATTATTATCATTATTATTATTATTAAGGTTAGTATTTAGAGATATATTATTACTTTTCAAAACTATATGTATAGTATAGAGGTAAGGCTATCTAGGTAATTTCTAAATTTGGTTTAAGCCCAAAAATAAATTCTCTAGATTATATAATGTTTATTCAAATTTATTTTTTTTAGATTTCCAAATTATAAAATATTTTCTTTTCTATTAGTTTAATTATTTGTTGAGAATATTAATAATGATATATAGTTCTTATATGTAAGCTACAAGCTTAAGCGTTGCCTAGAAACGACTTTTGATTTTGGGATATTTATTTGAAAAACATGTTTTGACTAATAAAAACTATATTTCAAGTATTATAAATTAGTTTCCTAAAATCATATAATTATTATTCGTCAAAATTTTTCTTTATTCTTTCAACCGTGACTCAACCCCCCACTTCCCTATTCGATCGCCAATTTCGTACCACCCTATGTCCACCTTAACTAAATTGACCCTTCTGGACCCAATGGAACCGTCCGTGCCGACACCCGAGGTCACCTTGCATAGTTATTACACCGAAGTTGCAGTTCATGCCACCTTGATCATTGCACCACCGCGGGAGTCCTACCAGGCAAGACACCTTGCCATTCGCTGTTTACTTATTTTAGCTCATATTTCATGCATGTTCATTATTTTCTTTATGCAAAATAAACTGTGATACATGGCATAACTGTTAGAACTTACTGTTCATTTACTTTCCTGCTATGTATTATTTTCTCACATTAAACCTAGATTTAAGGGACCACCTTGTGTGTTGCATTCATTGGCCTTGACACGTTGTAAACACGAAGTTGTGTGTCGCATATAGAATACGGAAGTGCGTGATTGGCTGGCCACCAGTACGTACAAGCCGTGCGATAGGAATAACCGCTAATAGAGGTTGCATGCTAGTTTGACTTAGCGGTTATAGAGTTAGCATCGGGCAGGAAGAACATGATTGGAAGTTGACTACCACCCTATCTATCGTAGACTCGCTCGCTACTGAGGAACGATAGGTAGACTATATGCTATAGACTCGCTCGGTACTGAGGAATAGTATATGGTGTTGTGACTCGCTACGGAGGTCCTGTATTGGTATTTTCTTGACTTGACCCGGTAGTCATGCGACCATGAACTGTTCTTAAACTGCATTCACCTAGACTTGGTTAGGCGCCCTTATCCGTTAGGTACGAGTACCTTTGGTTTGGGTACGTATATCTGACCGTGGCTTGGGACAATAACTTATCGCGGATTAGTTCGTCACATCCTGTCCTTGTTTGGTTGTAGGTGTGACTTACTACTTCGATGAGAAGGTATTGAACCTTGTTGGGGTCCGGATACCATATCGGATTCTTAGCATGGAAAGATACGTCGCCGTGAATTAGTTTACCATCTTCTGTCCTTGTTTGGTTGGGGGGATGGTACGCTCGTTCAGTAGGTGCGTATTGGACCATGTTATAAATTCGATTGACTTATTTATTGAGCAATATTTATTCAGTTTATATGGCATGCTATTATGTGTCTTGTTACGTCCCTCTGAGGACCTGGTTGTCTTGCCAGGTGTATGCTATTGTCTTTCGCAGGTGCTCTAGCTCTAGCCGTGATCCGCTCTATTTCTTCGAGGATGATTGCTTTTTGGTCATCTTCGCTTCGCTCGCCACTCATTTCATTCTCTGTGTACTTTTTTTTATTTTTGTTGGTAGTGGATTTGTCTCCGCCCAACATATTGTATCAAGACAAATTCATTCTCATTATATGATCTTTTATTCATTTATTTTGTGTGGATGAGATTAGTATTGGTTCTACTACATTTTACAGCTTATGTATTTATACGAGGCTTCCATATATTGGAGTATACTTCGTATGAATACAGCTGACATGTCTATGTTCCTAGTCCTACGTATTTTGGGACTGGGGCGTTACATATTTTTGTGGTGGCCCATGCAGGTCGACATAAATTGTTTGGTTACTTTACCGTACCAAGCAAGCCTGCGAATAGGATTAGAAGTCTAGGATCTCATCCACATACTTGACCACTTTCCTTGATTTTATCTACCGATCGACTCATCAATTGCATCTTGTTTGATTCCTTCTATCTTTTCTTCGTGCTGCTAGAGATTGACCCTACTAGTTAGGCATTGTCCCAAAACACCATTAGTTAAATTCTTTAAGTTGGGTAGAATACCTTATGAACTAGCAACCCCTTTGACCTAGTGACCTATATTAGCAAGCTTATTTAGATCCTAGAAAACTAGAGGACCTAACCCGTCTAGCCAACCAAGGACTTGGACAAGAAGACTATAAGACGACTGTATAAAGACCATCGCAGGACATGACTTAGCTCCTTTAGAGGTACGAACCAATTTCTACTCTCGTGCCTATAATTTTACTCTCTTGACAAATGGTGCTACTACAACCTAGATTTGCAAGTTCATTGATTATCGAGCTTGTTCACGACATATGTTATTGGAAGATATCCCACTAACATGTTGTCTAATCAGAACCGGTGCATAATGGTCTGATCAACCAAGTGCACTTTGGTTCGCTTTTGCCTATTATTCTACGTGGATGGGGACATAGTTAAGCTTGTCCTCTAGGGTCCCATCCACGACTGCCTTGACAATTCCTTTGAAATTATTCGATCGTCTTTGAATCACGTATTCGTATTCGTTAACGCCTCCTTCGAACTCTATACTGCTTTCACCTTCACCTACTTTAGAAGACGAAGGCGTTATACTAGCACCTTCTCTAGCTATCCTATCACCTATGACCATTATCACTCGATATTGCTATTTCTCCCTCCTAAACTACTCGTCCTTTTCTCGGCCCTATAATTACTGTCACGACCCTTTAATCGCTTAATTAAGGCGAATCTATTTCGTTCTCTTAATCGTGACCCTCATTCATTCCGACCGTATCGTATTATTTTTCTATGATCTAGATCGCAATTTCTTACGGCATGATTTGTTGAGCCTTATTGATTGTTTCCCATCAAAACCCCCTTGTATCTTCTCCCCCCTACGAAATTCTTAATTTCGAGGACAAAATTCTTTTAAGTTGGGTAGGATGTAAAACCCCTAAATTTCTACTATTTTTATTAATTTTTTGTATCGATTTAAATTTTTGTATTATACGTCGCGTAGTCGTATTTTTGTGTCGCGCACAAAATTTTATTTTTTTGCTCGACGAGTACGAATATGTGCGAGCGTACATATTTTATAAAAGTATTTTCCTTTCTATTTTATTACACTTTCAAAATATTATATAGAATTATTATTCTTGCTATGAAAGCCTATTGTTTTTAGCAGTTATTAATAATAAAATTCTTCGTGCAAAAATATTTATTTCATTTATTTTAAATAATAATATATTTCGAAATTACTTAATATTAATATTTTATTATTCCAAAAAGATTTATATTCAAAAAGATTTATTATTTTCGAAATTAATTATTATAGTATTTTTGGAAAACATATTTTGAAATATTTGTGACAATTTAAATTTGATTTGATTCCATGGATACATTAAAATAGGGAACTATCTATATTTTAAATTGATTTTTTTTAAACTAAAAGTATTTAAATTTGATTAAATTGGATTTGGATTTAAATTTGGATTCGATTGATTTTAAACTAAATAGAGAATTATCTACTTGGGTTTTAAGGAATCCTAATTCCTATCAAATTGGAAATTCCCACATCCTATAAATAGGCAGGTACTCCTCCAATTTTTTTATCAACCACCAAACTTCCTCCACAAATAATTCCTCCACAAGTGTAGTGCCTCGTGTCCGTGTCCGTGTTCCACGTCCCAAATTCTTATTCCAATTTTTATAATTACATTTATTCCCTTGTGTCGATAATCCCGACACCATTAGTATCCAAATCCTGACCCTAAACCAAACCCGATGTCATCTTCCCCGGCCACACACCCTACCAACATCATCTCCTTCTGATCTCCCACCGCCACCATGGCCAGTCCCAATCCATCACAGCCACCACCACGAGACTTACCCCCACCATCACCACACCAACCATCGCCACCTGCCCCCGTCACCACCATACGTATCCGCCACAATCCGCAGCCAAAACCCCAAGGAAAAATAAACTAGAAACCTAACCTACGCCACGGCCATCCATCGAAACCACCACCACCGTCACCGGCGCCAACGCCGACGACCAGAGAAAAACCCAAAAGAAAATCCTAAGGCAACTCACCTCCGCCGACGAGCTCGCCGACTTCTCCGCCGGAGAGCAGACCCGTCGCCGCGCTGTCCGCCCTTGCCGTCCAAGCCGAACCCTAGCCCCGTCTCCCCTCTCCCAGCCATCCGCGCCGCCCGTCGACCCTTGTCGCCGGCGTCCGCCTCCGCGGTGGCCTCGCCCCTCCGCTCGAATCCTCACTCTCCGCCACCGAAAACCCGCCGATTCCGCCGCCCTAGTCGCCGTCCCTACCACGTGGCCTCCTTCCTCCCCTAGATCCGCCGTTGAACTCGCCGAGTCAGTCCGTTTCCCCCTCTCCGATCGACCCAGCTCCGGCCGACCAGCGCTGGAGCCGACGCTCGCCCAGCCGCCCACGGCGAGCACCGCCATCCACCACCCCTCGTCCCCACGACCCAGCTCCACCTGACCCCAATCGCCAACCGACTCCGCCTTTCCTCCGCGTAACCCCCACTCCGCCACCGCCTCCAGCTCCCCATCTCTTCCGATCATCTCCTCTCTCGTCCTCGCCTCCATCCTCTCTTCCTCCCCCTCTCGTCTCTCTCCACTCTCTTTCCTCCTGTTCTCGCTCCTTCTCTTCCCTTTCTCTCAGTCTTCTCCTCACTTCAAATCTAAGCTCTCCCTGCTCTGGATTGGTGTAGGTGAAACTATTTTTGTGTTTTTTTGGTCTTCTCTTTGCTTTTCTCAGCCTCCTCGGTTGTGTGTTGTTTTAAGTTTTGTTTTATTCAGATATTTATTTCGTGGTCCAAAGAAGAGCAGCATTCCTTTCAAAGGAACGAGCCTCATCAGCTGTTTCAAGTATTCACTCTTTATTTCATTGCTTTTGTTTTTTATCTTATTTCTATTTTTTTTTATGTTGTTTGTTCTTTTTGGGCTCTTATTATTGTTTTATTTTTATATCAAGTATATATTAATATCAGAAGGTATATTGTTAGGTAATTATCATTCATTATTATTAATGTATAAAAGTACAATATTGTATACCTATATATTTAGAGTATATACTTGACTATTTTGCTACCAGATTAACATTAGTAATTTTACTATTTAATTTTATTACTTACTATTATTATTATTATTATTATTATCATTATTATTATTATTAAGGTTAGTATTTAAGATTATATATTATTACTTTTCAAAACTATATGTATAGTATAGAGGTAAGGCTATCTAGGTAATTTCTAAATTTGGTTTAAGCCCAAAAATAAATTCTCTATATTATATAATGTTTATTCAAATTTATTTTTTTTAGATTTCCAAATTATAAATATTTTCTTTTCTATTAGTTTAATTATTTGTTGAGAATATTAATAATGATAATAGTTCTTATATGTAAGCTACAAGCTTAAGCGTTGCCTAGAAACGACTTTTGATTTTGGGATATTTATTTGAAAAACATGTTTTGACTAATAAAAACTATATTTCAAGTATTATAAATTAGTTTCCTAAAATCATATAATTATTATTCGTCAAAATTTTTCTTTATTCTTTCAACCGTGACTCAACCCCCCACTTCCCTATTCGATCGCCAATTTCGTACCACCCTATGTCCACCTTAACTAAATTGACCCTTCTGGACCCAATGGAACCGTCCGTGCCGACACCCAAGGTCACCTTGCATAGTTATTACACCGAAGTTGCAGTTCGTGCCACCTTGATTATTGTACCACCGCGGGAGTCCTACCAGGCAAGACACCTTGCCATTCGCTGTTTACTTATTTTAGCTCATATTTCATGCATGTTCATTATTTTCTTTATGCAAAATAAACTGTGATACATGGCATAACTGTTAGAACTTACTGTTCATTTACTTTCCTGCTATGTATTATTTTCTCACATTAAACCTAGATTTAAGGGACCACCTTGTGTGTTGCATTCATTGGCCTTGACACGTTGTAAACACGAAGTTGTGTATCGCATGTAGAACACGGAAGTACGTGATTGGCTGGCCACCAGTACGTACAAGCCGTGCGATAGGAATAACCGCTAATAGAGGTTGTATGCTAGTTTGACTTAGCGGTTATAGAGTTAGCATCGGGCGGGAAGAACATGATTGGAAGTTGACTACCACCCTATCTATCATAGACTCGCTCGCTACTGAGGAACGATAGGTAGACTATATGCTATAGACTCGCTCGGTACTGAGGAATAGTATATGGTGTTGTGACTCGCTACGGAGGTCCTGTATTGGTATTTTCTTGACTTGACCGGTAGTCATGCGACCATGAACTGTTCTTAAACTGCATTCACCTAGATTTGGTTAGGCGCCCTTATCCGTTAGGTACGAGTACCTTTGGTTTGGATACGTGTATCTGACCGTGGCTTGGAACAATAACTTGTCGCGGATTAGTTTGTCACATCTTGTCCTTGTTTGGTTGTAGGTGTGACTTAGTACTTCGATGAGAAGGTATTGAACCTTGTTGGGGTCCGGATACCATATCGGATTCTTAGCATGGAAAGATACGTTGTCGTGAATTAGTTTACCATCTCTGTCCTTGTTTGGTTGGGGGGATGGTACGCTCGTTCAGTAGGTGCGTATTGGACCATGTTATAAATTCGATTGACTTATTTATTGAGCAATATTTATTCAGTTTATATGTCATGCTATTATGTGTCTTGTTACGTCCCTCTGAGGACCTGGTTGTCTTGCCAGGTGTGTGCTATTGTCTTTCGCAGGTGCTCTAGCTCTAGCCGTGATCCGCTCTATTTCTTCGAGGATGATTGCTTTTTGGTCATCTTCGCTTCGCTCACCACTCATTTCATTCTCTGTGTACTTTTTCTTATTTTTGTTGGTAGTGGATTTGTCTCCGCCCAACATATTGTATCAAGACAAATTCATTCTCATATATGATCTTTTATTCATTTATTTTGTGTGGATGAGATTAGTATTAGTTCTACTGCATTTTACAGCTTATGTATTTATACGAGGCTTCCATATATTGGAGTATACTTCGTATGAATACAGCTGGCATGTCTATGTTCCTAGTCCTACGTATTTTGGGACTGGGGCGTTACATATGCCAAGGGTAATAGGTCCACAGAAAGTCCCCCAGTGGGACAAATACATAATACCAAAGATGTAGTACAGGCATAACAGATAAAAGATGACACAAACAATTTCATTTTTTTAAATCAAAAGTACTACATTTTCTGGGACTGCGTCCCTTTCAAAAGATGAAGAAGCATAAATAAAGAAAGAAAGAAAAAAAACCGAATATGGTTCGGCGACAATTCTCGGAGCCGGTCCTTCAGTTTGGACGTCGACCGCTCAATTCTCAGGGTGTCCCGACGCTCAGCCTCCTATGTTAACTTCTTTGCATCCTCCAGATACGCATGTACCTGCCAGCCATCTTCAAGCCTCTTCAGTGCACGCTTCAAGGCATCTGAAGTTCGGGTGACCTTGTCGGTCTCCCAGAAAATTAGCTCCTTGTCTTCGCGCGAGGCCTGCAGCTCAGACTCCAAAGAAACCAATTTTCTCTGAAGATAGAGGATCTGCTCCTTAGTATCGGCTACCCCACGAGAGGCAGCCTCTTCCCGAGCGATGCAGTCCTCTCCGCTGTGGCTTAATTGGTCATACTTCAGCGACAAATCTCGGAGGTACTTCATCAGAGCAGGCTTGAACGTCTTCCGTACCGTCTTTTTCTTTTCCATGGCAGTTAAAAGGAAGGCACGCTCATGATCTATTGCTGAAGACAGATCAACTTGCCATAGTCCCTGATACTGAGCCACCAGCTGATCAGCTTCTAGTAACTTGGGCTCCAAAAGATCGACTATCCCTGCCCCACCGGGGAGGGTTCTGAGAAGTTCAATCTGGCCATGGGAATATTGACGGGCCAATGCAAAAGATGTTCCCCTCTCTACGGCAGCCTCAACCCCTCGCTTCAGGTGGTGGTAGAAACTGTCAACCATATCCTTCGACGATTCATCGAGAACTTTCGAAGAAGACGGCGTCAAGGAAAGAGTAGCTGGCATAATTGAAGAAGATGCACCGGAACTTGACGCCCCTGCCATTAGGGAGACAAGTTTCGAGCGATAAGATGCTTGAATAGCAGCCATCTCCTCCTCCGCCGCCCGAAGGATCTGGAGACTAGACATGGTGGAAAGGTCGACCTCCGGAGCCACATGAATCAAGGAGGGTGCAGGGACCATTTCTTCCCGTCTCGGCCATTCCATTGCCTGTTCTCCCGAACTCGAACCGGCAGGAGGCCCCTCGATATGAGTTGAATGAGGAAGAGGCATACTTTCTTCCACCAGATCTCCTCTGGTGACTTCTCCCCCGATGATGTACGTCGTTGGCGGCGAAGGAGCAGGACCTGTATGTCCGGAGCAACCATCGATCAGCTTAACCCGAAGGATGTGAAGATAGAGCAAATGAACCTCCTCACTAGTCAAAACTTGACTTAGCTTACCAGGAGAGGGTTGCTGAAGCTGAGGCTCGCTCACAGCTATTGTATCCTCCTCACCAGTGACATCTGAACCGAATGCAGCTGGCTCCTCTGCCCCAGCCGCCCTGGAGGTAGACGCAATTGGGTCAGCATCACCCGGCTGGAATTCAGCAACCTCGGGGATTGGCTCAGTAGAGCCCACATCGCCCTCGGTTGAGATGTCAACAACGGGAGGAACCTCAGTCGTCGTCGGGAGAACCCTGATGAAAATAAGCTCGACACCCATATCGCTAATTAAAGTGGCTAGAGCCAGGTCGACTTCAGAGACAGTAGCCGGCTCTCGAAAGTCCACTTTTTCTGACGCTTACAAAGAAATGGAAAATGATTAGATCATAATACAGAAAAGAAGAGATAAGAAAAGATGGTTGTAATTCGACTCACCTCCGAAACGGCATCAACATCCGAACGATTGGCCCGCGAGGCTTGACGGCAGCCCGTTTCTGGGAATAAGTTATGCCGCCAACAGCGGACTCACTCCTACTTCGCTTGCGTGAAGGACCAGGCACAATAGGGGGCTGATCTTCCACCACATCATCTGCAGGAGGGAGAGGCAAGTTATCGGGATCATCCTCTTCGTCCGCATTAGTAGACTCTGAGTCTGACGCATCAACTGCATTCCCCTTCTTTCTCCTCGTCTTGGACCCTTTTGGTTTCTTCTCCAAACCAGTACCGACAATGAAACTGGTACTTGGGTCAAAATCGGTAGGAGGCTTGTTCACCATAACATGGTACAGAGCGGCCATGTACAAAATTTGCCCTGAATCCCTAGTATTAGGCATAGAGAAGCTAGTGGGTGTGAACCGTGTTATAGTAGTGCCAAGCCCTGATGCCGTCAAGGACACTACCCTCAAAACCCAGGCAGGGGCTGGGATTGTCCAGAAACAGCTGATTGTACCCAAACTGTCGGAAGAACCGACTGGGCAAGTAAGGCTCCAGGAAGACAGAGTTGCGGTTGCGATATACCAGATGTGCAGGACGAATGTTCTGCAACCAGAAGAGCATCTTATCGGACAAGAGGGGGGGGCCAGTACCATCAAGATGTACACCATTCACTTCTTCATCTGTAAAATGAGGGACAGACACGAAAAAGGTATATATGTCCACTCTCGCCAGCGTCATCCGACAGGTTGGCATGGTACGGCACTCCCAAGGCATGAGGCGATACTGGAAGATGAAGGCATCATCCGCAGTTACGTCGTCTTCTGGGCCAAGACTCATCAAAGACTGGCAGTGCATCAACAGCCACCCCATCAGATAATGATAGGGCAGCTCGATTCGTTCAAAGTATTTCACCGTATTACGGGCGATGACCTTGGACGAGAAAGTACGGAGGCCGCGATGTATGTTACACACTGTGGCAGGGAGGAGAGCTAGTTTGGCCCCAAAGACTAGCTTTACCGTAGGAAGGATAAAGTTACGGCTGATTCTCTCAATAGAGCCAGCCCCTCCCGAAACTACGCAGTTTCGTAGCCATATCACCAGAAATCCTGCCAGAAGAGCCTTCTCGGACAACTTCTGAGTATCCTGATAAAAATAAGTAAAAGAGTCAGATTGACTCCCAAATCTGTCGCCGGTGGTTTTTACCCTCTTGGCGGTCGACACCTGGTCCTGCACCTCCTTCCGGGTTCGAGGACTTCGGGGAGAAACCCGGCCTGAGGCGCCGAGCTTAAAAAGGTAACTGAGCCAGGCCTTCATATGAGGAAGGTTCCCTTCCGAGTTTTCGTTCTTCTTCTTCGACATCTGCTGGCATGTGTTGTGGTGACCCAACAATTCTCGGTAGACAGCAACAAAGCCCGGGAACCGCTACTCCAACTCTTCGAACTCTTTGTTCGTGGGGGTATACACTTCGAAGACTTCATTTCCCCAGGACAGCTTGGAGACTTCACGCATCTTGTGGAGAGCGAGTCTCATCTCCCCTCCCGGTGTAAAGAAGGTCCCCATTCGGCGGTTGTACATTTCAAGAAGAGTAATGAAGAGTTTCTTATTTATGGACAAACCATAACAGGTGCCCCCGAATGGCATGATACAAGCCAATCTCACGCAGGAGATTCTCGTATGTCCGCAAAATCCACATGGTCAAATTGGTTCACGAAGGGATGGGGTTCATCCAATTCAGTAGCGCCAACCGACCAATGGGGTAGGACCCCTTCTGAGCAACCTGGTTCATGAAAGTGTCAGCCTAAGAGAACCGAAAGTTGGGACCCTGCACATTTAAGAAGCTACCCGGGGCCAACCCCATCACATAGTAGCTGACCGGCGTCCTACTCGCGACCACCGACCCCAAGTTTTTTAAAGTGAATATCGCCCACAAAATCCCCTGCCGGCTCGGGGTCAAGGAGTCCACCATTTTTCTGTCCATTGGCAGCATGTTGAACCACGACAGCGGGAAGTGGTGTTCCATCTGAAGAATGTGGATCGCCACCCCGTTAGAAGAAAAACTCTAACTTTCAGATATATCCAAAACGTTGGAATTCTTCACAGTCAGGGCATCCCCAAAGTGGAACGCAGTTTTCAGGTGTTGGCCCTCCAATTTCCCCGAGTTCATCATGCCAGTGAGAAAGTAGAAGGACTGATTTTTGATATCTCTCAGCCTCTCCCCAATTTTCCCGAGTTCATTATGTTAATCTGTTAGGTGGGTTGTTATGCGGCCCAGCTTATAAGGAGCTTATGCGGGGGGGGGGGGTATTTATGCGACCCAGTTTATAAGGAGCTTATGCGGCTCTGTTTGGAGGGTATTTACGCGGCCCAGTTTATAAGGAGCTTATGCAGCTCTGTTTGGTGGGTCATTATGTGGCCCAGTTCATAAGAGCTCATGCGGCTCTATTTAGTGGGGCCCAGTTCATAAGAGCTTATGCGGCTCTGTTTGGTGGGTCTTCATGCAGCTTGGACATGAGGCATACTCTCATGCGGCTCAGTCATAAAGCAACTCTCATGCGGCTCGGACATGAGGCATACCCCATGCGGCTCGGACATAAGACGTTCATGCGGCCCATACAGCACAGCATATGCGGATTCATCACAATGAACTTGAGCAGTTCAATGAAGACGAAGAGAGCATTATATGCCAAAGGCCCGCGCATAAAATATGCGACATAGCCATTATAGTTAGGGTTCGAATCCATGCAGTTCTTCTCAACGCTCTTACCATCAATAGCAGGATGAACGTGGGGTGAACTGAGATCGCCGACGAAGAGGCAACTCCTTTGCCCTTCGCTGTAGCATTGGAGGAAGTCTTGGTTGCCATTGATGATCGAAAGAGGAGAAGAGACGGCGACTAGGGCTCAAAAGCTTGAAGAAAGAAGAGAGTAAAGACTCTCCCTTCAAAAATTGCTCATATTTATAGGATAACAGGGGCGTGTGAACCGATAGACGCTTCGAATTTCGTGTTGCCTAGAAGATAAAGCCGACCCTTGGGATTCTATCCCCTTTCATGCAAAAAGGAATGCTCAGAATCATCAAGGCAAATCTAAATATTTAATGCCGACTCTTGGGATCCTATCTAAAAGATGGCTTTAAAAATCAAGAGAAATCAAAAGCAATTAATGAGACGCCTACTTGGCACGAAGACCATTTGCGGCCAGAGAAGCCTATGCGGCCGGAGAAGCCAATGCGGCCAGAGAAGCACATAGGCCAGAGAATCCTATACGCCAGAGAAGTCTATGCGACATAAAAAGCTTATGCGGACATACCCATGCTTCTTATTCAAAGTATTTCAATTTTACAAATTGAAAACTTTGAAGGGGGTCTTGTAGAAGCATAAAAAAGTATAATAATTCTAATGCGGCCCATAATCAACATGAAACTCTATGCGGCTCAGAACTTGGGAAGTTTCATGCGGCTTAAAATTCCTAAGAGCTTCGTGCGGCTCAGAAAGCTTCATACGGCTTAGAAAGCTTCATGAGGAGCCATATGGCCTTATACGGTTCGAAATGGGCCTATACAGGTGGCCATAAATACTCCGTACAGCTGGCCATTAATGCTCTGACACAATGTGACAACTCTGACAGAAATGATGGCTCTGACATAAAGAAGAGACGCTGCTTACAAAAAGATGAGAAAATCTTTATGACAGCTGGCACAGTTCACAAATTCCAAGAAAGTTCTTTATGCGGATCGCCTGAGTGACCCTCATGCGGCTCGGTTATGAGGCTACCCTCATGCGGCTCAATTATGAGGCCACCATCATGCGGCTCGGTTATGAGGCCACCCTCATGCGGCTCGGTTATGAGGCCACCCTCATGCAGCTCGGTTATGGGGCTACCATCATGCGGCTCAGTCATGAGACCACTCTCATGCGGCTCAATCATGGGGACAGTCCTTCATGCAGCTCCACCAGGATGCACCTTTCATGCGACTCGTAACATAGCGGCAGTTGGGACATGTGGCAGAAGTTGACTAAGTCTTAAACAACTCATATTTATTACAACCAATATATCATAACAGTTCAGATTTATTGCAATCGACATAACAGTCCAGATTTATTTGCAACAAACATATCAAGATTAATCTTAACCAATCCCCAACTGCCTACTTCTCAAGGTGCAGTTACAAGGATGTGGCCATGTGGCTGTACACCCCACTCATCACAAACTCCTATAAATAGCATGGGATTATTCTCTTTGCACGGACACGCACAGAGAAAGGCAGAGAGATACACACAGAGCATTTCTTTGTCGGAGCCGACTGTCATGACCCGCACCCACCGTGAGGGTACGAGTACGTAACAACGCCCACCCCACGTCGCAGTGTCGGCGGTAGAACACTATTCTAGGTCATGAACTATAACTAGCATAATATGAATACTCTCCATAAGGAGGCCAACACAGAGGTACAACTCAATCACAATCTAAGGTAGAATGATAAAGATAGATAAACATGAAATCCAAAAAAGATACAGGAGATAGAAGTCTAAGTGTCTAAGATACATAATCCCAGAAATACATCTCAAAACTCAAATACAGTAATCCACAAGTAAATACAACTCCAGACAAAATGAAATAACTATCTAAACAACCTCTACTGTATCTCCTCTAGGCTAGCAGGCAATCCCAGGCTATCTGTAAAATTTATCAACAGGTCCAGTCAGGACAGGAGCGAGCACATTACATCTCAACAGTTCATAGCAGGTTAGAAAATATAATCATGTAGTAAAGTAAGATATAAGATCTGAAGAAATACAGTATGTAAACAGAGATAGAACAGTAATAGAAATATCTACTATAAATAGAGAACTAACAGTGGCTAGTGATGTAGAGTACAGGATAGCACATGTGAACGGAACAGATTTGTACATGATCTACACTAAAGAGTTGTACATGATCTACACTACTAAAGAATTGTTCACATGACTACTAGCACTCCCCCGTTTTCCCCAATCAGTACACAAGGATCTAAGCAGGTGTTATTGTACATGATATCACATGGGGCCCTTAAAAGGGTGCACATGATAGTTATATGAAGGCTCTGTGAACATGAGAGTACATGATTCACAAGAGTGTACATGTTTGGTGAAAGCACAGGAGTACATGATAAAAGTGAAACGCACATGACATAATGTACCCGATGCTCCCGAGGGGGATAACATCGCATGAAGAGATCCGTATAGTACTAATCCGTGATAATGTCGTGACAGCATCAAGTATAGTAATCTAAAGCAGGAATATAATTCTAAGCAGGATATGAAATGATCAGAGAATGTACTCGCCTGATATCTGAATGTCCAAGGTAAAGATACTGTCCGAAGAGAGGTGTCTGGATCCTAATTAGAACAGCACAAGTCACAACATGTCCAGAAGGGTAATATAAAGCACTACAATGCATTCTACATGAATCTAGGTCAAACTAGGCCAAAGTCAACCCTTGGTCAACTCTGGTCAACTGCACTAGTCAAACTAGGTCAAACTAGGTCATGTCCTAACCCAGCAAGTCTTACTAGGCCTAACCAAGACTATCCTAGCAAGCACACATCAATACAAGGCTATACAAGCCAATATACACCCAACTCTACATAGTATGCAATTATTCAATACTCAAATAGACAAGAATTCACATTGGATATACACTAGGTAATCTATTACTTTAAACTATATATGTCTACACATATATACGCATGCATATATTGGTATTCAATATTAGGTCTATAATCGTGGCATTTCAAATGGTTATATAAACTTATATATTACAACACAATATGCTAACATATATAATATACATACATAGCTATGTTAACTGTATTCATAAATACTTATTTAAGAGGCTATGTGTCTGTATGTGAATATGGCAAAGGGGCAAGTGAGGGTTAAATGGGCATACATAGTGTATACATATCAAAGAGTGTCAAAGTGTAAGTGAACAAAGTGTCAAGTGTGATAGTGTCTACATAGTGTAAGGGGTACATGAGGTAATATAGGATTTGTGTTAACATAGAACATTACATCTCATTAACTTGTATATTGCATACATTACATCTATTATTACATTACATGCTTGCATTCATTCATCATTTATTTATTCTCTTGCACTACTATATGCACCATACATTACATACTATGGAACCTACATATTCATTACAAGCCATACTTATACATGCTTACATTAGATAGGATACTTACACCTCATACATTATTTATTTAAACATTTACTCATGCTTGCATTCTCTATTTAATTACATAATGTATATACATTAACATGGGTTAAAATCAAATAGAACATTATATTACACACAAGGGTGCACAAAATACATATGCCAAATAGTAACTCCTACTAATAATCAATACTGTACCATCTCAGCATGAATTAAAATCTAGAATTAAAGTATGTTATAGATCTATGTGTTAGCTTTCCGAAACTTCAAACGGAACGCGTTTTCGTTTCCGAAAACTTTCGGAATCGCGAAAATACCGAGAACGCGTTTGTCTTTCGTACAGCTGACACTCAAATAATTCTCCAGAAAGTTAAAGAAAGAATTAGGCCTATTAATATATATTTTTGGAAAGCTAACTTCAATACGCTTCTTTTAAAAAAATGGAAGATTAAACCGAACTTTGAGCTAGAAGTTATGACATTTCTAATTTAGGGCTGAAATTAAAAACGTGGATAAAAATCATGACGATTTGGGTAGTTTGAGACAAAAGAACACAAGTATATAACATAATATCAAGAACTCACTCTCTACACTAATATATATATATGAGACACTATAGAACACATCTCCAATACAAAAATATGAGATTAAACATGTAATAATTCATTCATACATAACAACAACACATAGTGTGTCCAAATTTGGGGTTTTCCCACATGGACACAACCACAACACAAAGGACACTCCTATGACCTCCAAATGGACACGAAATGGACACAAATGGAGATACAACCATGGGGGTCATTCCTATGGGTTCAAAATAGACCTATATACATGAGGAAATGAAAAGAAGAAGGGATTTATACCTCCCGGTAGATCGAATCGAAGAAAAGCCTTTCCGGAGCGACACCGACATGTAGAGATTCCAAAAGGACACGAACGAGCTCCGAATCCTTCCAAACTTGTGTAGCTTCCTCCTTGGCTAGAATGGAGAAGGAAAGAAGAAGATTTGGTGGCGAAATAGAAGGATTTGGTGGAGAAATTGCTAGGGATTGCTCTCTAGGAATTTGGAAAAGAACAGAGAGAGTGTGGATGAGAATAATGAAATAAACTTGAGCCTATCCTCTCCCAAAGTGGCTGGCCATATGGGGCTATTTGTCCTATTATGGTAAGGTCCAAAATGCCCCCACTAACCTATTCTATGAGTATTAGGAAAGGGCTAATTGGTTAGGGCTAAATTAGTCATTCTAAAGTCTTTAATCACACTAACCTTATCCATAATAATTAGTCTAACCTCTAACTAAAATATTCTTTCATGTGGACTAAAATTAATATCATGTGGGCCATGCCTAACTAGTGTGTGGGTCCCACTAGAGTCAAACTACCCCCGGGTCCCCGTTTCAAGTCGGATTGAGTTCAAATTCGAACCCGACTCAAATAACCCCAAAACAATATCATAAATAATAAAATAAATTTCAACCCAAAATATCATAAATAATAAAATAAATTTTAAAAATATTCAAAAATGTAAAATGAAAAAATACCCCTGTTTCTGAAAACTGGGGGTGACAAATCTATCCACCTTAAAAAAATTTCGTCCTCGAAATTAAAACAAAGCAATCACAGGAAACACATGCAGAAAACAATCTCATTCAAATACTTTTCAAAAAAATCAGCAATAAAAAAAATCTCTTTGAGGCACATCAAACTTTTGTAAATAAAAACTGATACGTGTCTAATACGGACACAAAACCATCACAAAATCACACCTATCAAAGGTCAAAATCAACAATCACCAACGCAATAAATATCAAAATAATTCAAAGAGGTCAAATGCAAAATATCCTTAGGCCAGAAATGACATTAAAATATCCTAATCACATGGTTAGGCTCTAGGTCAAACAGTCTCTAGGGTTTCACTAGCAAAATATCAAAATTACAAGTCATGATTTTAAATAGTTTTAAAATGATTTAAAAATTACCAAAAATCATATCATGATTTAAATGTCAAATCAAGAAATGATTAAAATTTCAAAATTACCCTTATTTTAGAGAACTGGGTGTTACAAGTCTACCCACCTTAGAAAAATTTTATCCTCAAATTAAAATGTTCATACTCCTTCTAGGTCAAACCCCCACAATCAAAGTCTCAGAACTTAAACAATCATACGATTTAAAAGGATGACATACAGGTGTAGAAGCATGGAAAATATTAAAAAAAATGACCCATGCGGCCAAGGAACCCCATGCGGCTCAAAAAGCCCATGCGGCTCAGAGAGTCATGCGGCATAAGGGACTATGCGGCCCAAGACATCCCATACGGCTCAGAAGACACGTGGCGGGACAGTCCTCTCCTCTGCCCTCTTACATTAATAATTTTGACGGCTGACAACTCTGAAAAGGTGTCAGCCCTGACACAAAAGAAGTAATTATGACTCTGTCATAATGACAGACCCCTAGGAAAGAGAAAGAGATCTCTGACATAATCCCCCGAGATCTATAGAAATGCCATGTGGCTTTGCCACGTGGGCGTTCATATGCGTCTCGAGCAAAGACTCCTCATGCGGTTCAGAATGAAGCCTTCCTATGCGGCTCAGGCCGAGACAGCCTCATGCGGCTCGAACAAAGACTTCTCATGCGGTTCAGAATGAAGCCGTCCTATGCGGCTCAGGCCGAGATAACCTCATACGGCTCAAGCAGAGGCCTTCCCATGCGATTCAAGATGACCATTTCCATGCAGCTCAGGCGGATGTATCCCTATACGGCTCGCAATGATCCCCTCCATGCGGTTCAAAGGCTCGAGGGAGGGCCACTACCCAGGCAGCCCTGACACGTGACCCTAACCTTATGCGGCCCAAAATCATATGCTTCTCAATCGTCATGCGGTTCAGATCCCCCCAGTGGCTCCTAGGACACGTGTCCTAAGCCGATCAATTTCTCAATCAAAGATTGGGTCAAATCCCAATAATCTGGGGCACGAGGCAAGAGAATAAATCAAATTTATTTGCAGACATCAGAAGATCATTATGAGGAAGATTTATTCCAATCAGCATTAATTGCTGATGAGATTTGGTGTAATCTACACTCAATGATCCGGATTCGTCACAATCTAAATGAATGCATGCCTAGATTGACCAATCCACAGGCCGCCGCCATCTCCAAGAGGCAATCATTGTAAACCCTAATGATGCCCCCACTATTATAAACAGCAGGGTGCCATTCCCTTGCAAAATATATAGACTGACAGAGAGATACACACATACAGAGAGACACTCCTTCCAATAATCAGAGAGAAAATACACAGAGATCAATCCAGAGAGAGAAGCCAGAAGTGCAATACGAGGAGAGCATTTCTTCATCAACGCCAACCATCTCGTCACAGGAGCCAAGGCTGCATACCGATCGTCCAAGGAGTAAGGCAGGGCTGCCGTCGCCTTTCCGAGCCTCTATCGTCACCCCGCAGCAGAATCGAAAATAAACAATTGTACTTAGATTGCTGTACCTAGATTTTTGTCCCTAGGCTTTCTTTGTACAAGCGAGTTTGAAACGTGAAGTAAAAGTCCAGTCCTCCCATAAAACTGTTCTGCTCTTTTATATTTCATGGCAAACACGATGGCAACTCTGCTGGGGACTAACTTCTCCACGGCTGAGGAGTTGGTGATGAAATTGGATGCAGCCAAGCTTGGCTCCACGCAACAGAAGATGGTCGCCCGGTTCGACCAACAGGCGTTCGAAGAAATGCTCCCCGAGAAGAGCGCTGGCTCGATCCAGAAGCGAGCCCGCACAAAGAAGGCCCGCAAGAAGTGGAGACACCGATCCTTCGTCCCTACTGAAGCTCTTGCAGAGATACCCTCTGTTACTCAAGACGACGAAGAAGACTCTCCCGCGGCCCCACTTCAAATCATAGACGATTCTGTTGTCCCCAAGTCCGGCAGAAGAAAATATTATGATGCTGGACTTGCGAGGGCAAAGAGAAACTCTATGCGATCCGAGCCGCATAAGGGTTCTAGCCGCATAGAGAAAGCCTATGCGGTTACATCCGCAAACCGTAGAAAGAAAACTCACGCGGCCACATCTGTCAGCCGCATAGCTTATGCGGCTATAGTTGCCAACCGCATGGACGAAGCTTATGCGGCTACTGAAGTCAATTGCTTGCAGAAAACCCATGCGGCCACAATTGCCAACCGCATGTGGCCATCCTGCACGATCGTGACTCCTAGTCGCACAAGGATAACCCATCCGACAGCTAAAGACAGCCGCATGTAGACAGCCTGTACGGTTCCCAATCCTAGCCGCATAGTGGCTGTTCTACGCTTCTTTCAATCAGTCTTCGACCGTCTCTCATGCTGTCCTGACCCTGATGACTCTCTGGATGATAAGCCAGACTCTGTGATGTTCAACTTGGACTCTTCCTATTACGTACCCGCGAGTGCTAAAAGGAAGAAGTCTAGGGCAGTGCGGGCCCACTAAGCCCAGTCAGCTGCCCCAACCTCTGACTATCAGGGCGTCCCACTAATTATTACGCGGGCCTCGGATGAAAAGTTGTACAGAACCACTCGAGTCCAGCCCCCGGCGGCAGACGGACAGAGAGGTTCACAAAAGTCTTCCAAAATCCCGGGAGCAAACATGGTCGGTCCAGACCCATATGACTTGCGTGAGGCCTTCCTCCACAAATACAAAGAAAGAAAAGATGCATCGGGATGCAAAGAGTCCTCCCACGGACGTCACTGCACCCAAATCAATGTCAACTGCTGCTGCAATGGCACGACGATGCAAGAAGATCGACAGTCTGTCTTTCAAAGACTACAACAGCTATATTCAGAAGACGAGGCACTACCCGTCGTCCCCTGCAACTCTGCTCGAAAAGTTTCCGCTGATGGAAGGGGGAAGAAGACGAATGTTTCCAGCCCAAAGACCTCAACCACTGCGACTAAAAGACTGTCGTCTAAGCGGGTGCCCACCACCGGAGTTTTCCAAGGTACTCGCTCTAAGACGAAATCTGCTACAGTGGGAGGCTCGTCGTCCATAATGCAGGGGTTGCTGGGGCTGGGGGTAGCACCTCTCCGAGCCTCCACAATAATCCGATATTCCAAGAAGACGAGCCAGGGGAGACAACTCTCCCTTCAGATACAGCCGAGGCTGGCATCCCCGAGGACGTCCACGACTCTCAAGATGAAGCAAGCTCTGAAGCCGGGGGTACTATTACCTCCGAGTCCGAACAAGAAGTGAATATTTCCATATATCCCGATGACTTCTCGGTACATGGGTATGACTCGGAGGA
>JANAVB010036032.1:0-62500 GCA_029216955.1 Iris pallida
TGGAAAGCCTAGTGTCTAATTAACTTCAGATTATCTTCAAAATTTAATCATCTTAAAGCTTCTTGATGTTTCCGTGTTTAACCACCTGAAACTGAGTATTCTGGTGAAGGAGAAACCATGTTTCACTTGCTGCACTAAAAAGCTAATATATTTTTGAAGTTTTTTCTTCTTCTTAGGAACTGAGTGGTAATATACTTTTGTGGGTTTTTTTATGAACTAAAAGTTTGTAACTCCAAGGTTATTCAGTATGTTCTTCTTTCTGAATTTATGATAAGTATTTGATTCCCTGTTAACTTCTAATGGCAACCCCCATTCCCTTTTGTTCATTCAAATAGATTACTTACTCATTATAAGGCCATGGTTGAGAACTATATGCTCAAATCTTACTATTATTTGATTCTGATTGCTGTGTTCAGTGATTCAAGTCTTCTTATGTTTGAATCTACCCATTAAGGTTGTTCATGCATTTACAATCTTTTTATGCTTTAAACCCTTGCTGATTTTCTTTTTTGTTTAATTTTCTTTGCCGAATTGACCGAAAAAGACCCTCAATGTCGGTATCAGCCAGTATCGGGTATCAGTTGGTATCGGATCGGGACATGCCAAATCGTATCGGTATCGGCCGTATCGGATCAGTATCGGCCAATACTTTAAACCATGTATACAGCATGTGAGCCCATTGCAGGGTTCTAATTAGTGCATTTTATTGTATAGTTCTTGAATCTGTTAAGATTCTTGACTGCTATGATTACTTTTCAGTTTACAACCCCAATTCATGTTCTAGTTATTATTGAAATTTAAGTCAATTGACTACCATTCTCTTATTTTGCCTCTACTTGGTGTTACAACATAATATGACCGAAATCTAGTTCCATGTGTGAATAGTATAATGCCATTGCCATTTAAGTTTTGTAGGCTTTTCTGTACATATGCTAATTATTATCGAGCAGGATTTCTGGCAATTTACTTATTTGTTTTGTAATTTTTATACAACATGCATCAGATGTTAAAATGCATGTGTTGGTTTAGCACTCGATTTTGGAGCTTATTCCATATGACATAAACAGTGACGAACATGAGTTAAAATGATATGATAAAGAGACGAGCCTGTTCAAGGAGCATCTTGTACCACATTCAAAACTGTTATATGCGAGTTTTAGTTGTTTCATTGAACTGGCTGGCTTAAAAGTTCCATTAGCTACTTAAACCAGACATTTCTTGTTCTATTACTAAATGCCACCAAATTCTTATGAACCCGCAATTTACTCGAGTTGAATATAGATGACCAAGTAATGGTCTATAGAGTGAGTGACTTCTGCTTTATGTTGCTAGCTATTAGTCGGTACCTTTATCTCCTTATACCTCACTTTTTGTGCTACTCAGGTCAATTCAAGTGGTTAATTCTGCGATGTAGCTGAGATGATTGGTCATGTAGATTTCAATAATAGTATGGAATTTTGGCAACAAGACAAGTGGAATGGGTATTTTCTTGTCAAGTGGAACATTATCAAAGACGTACCACATCCACAATTTTGTCATATAATTTTGGAGAACAATGACAATAAACCTGTCACAAATAGCAGAGATACGCAAAAGGTATGCAGTAAACCAATTAACTTGGATGGCACAATATTTTATGATGGAGCCCTTAGCTTTTCAGGTTCAAAACATTACCATTAGTCCAAGAAGTTGTTTAGTTTATTTGTTGATCTTTGATAACATGGTGTTTCCTTGTTCCTAGCTTTCATAATCCTTCATTACATCTTTTGTGCCTCGGAATGTCGGATAGCCATTGTTTTACCTTTACGATCTTTAGCACCTCCATCTCTTTACGATCTTGAACAACTAATTTTGCTGTTTAGGTGAAATTGCTCCAGGGTAATGAGATGTTGAACCTTTTCAAGAACTACTCTTCCAAAACATCAATACTGGACGATTATGAATTTTATGAGAACCGACAGAAAGTAATACAAGAAAATAAGAGGAAGCCTTCTATTCCCAGATTGGATCCTTTGCCGGTAATCACTCAACTACTGTATCCAGATTTACATTACCAAATTTCGTTATAGGCTATAGCCATAAAACATGAGAACGTAAACTGGGCTCATGAAACACTTTGCTCTTTACATTTGACCAAGGCTTAACTGGGTAATGAGATCTCAGCCAAGGCCATGATCTTGTAAATCTTG
This sequence comes from Iris pallida, assembly GCA_029216955.1. Lineage (NCBI taxonomy): Eukaryota > Viridiplantae > Streptophyta > Magnoliopsida > Asparagales > Iridaceae > Iris > Iris pallida. The sequence goes on from JANAVB010036032.1 coordinate 2,190, forward strand.
GTCGAAAATCATCCGTTAAACGAATATAGCAAATGGACTCTTGGGAATCTAGTCGGATATCTCAATAATTGGTGGATTTAGGTTAATACTTGTGTGGGAAACATTGGTAGCAGGCTCCATTTTTGGAGCTTGATGCTGCTTAGTTAGGTATCCTGATACTCAAGTGTTCAACAGGATATCATAGGCAAGATGGCTGTGATCTTAGTGAGATCATGTTGACTCCACATCCCTTCTATGGGACGGACACATATGTTTCTGTATTACCATCCTGTGTATTAAGTAAAGGACCCCAAACTTGATATTTACTACTAGAAAAACAATGGTTTGGATAGCTAGTGTTGAAAAACTTGATATTTACTACGCCATTAGCCTGGGGACCATGGCTTGGATAGCTAGTGTTGAAAAATATTGGTTTGGATATACCCATGAAGGTTGTTCATGTTTGAATCTTGTACACAGGGAGATGACATTTTCAACTTCTCTTTGTTAACTGACTAAAATGATAATTTCAGGTTGTTGACATGCTTGGATGTGACTCCCTGTTTTTTGTTGTTGCCTTCTTGTCAAGTGATACAAATTGTGTGTGCAGTAATAAAATCAATCTGTATTGATAATTATGTAATAGTGAGTTCAATATCTATATAAGAACTGTATATTAATAATTTGTGCTTTTGTTCTCTCAGGAACTTGCTGAAAAATGAAGGTGTATACATGCTGTGAATAGGGGAATGTTGTGGATATGGGAGGAAAGTGCTCCGGTCTGATTTGCTACTTTTTTTGTTTTATTTGTATAATTATCAAATGTGGTTGGATTATGTTTTATGGTTTGCACGTTTAAGTGGTATGGAAACTACAGATGGGGGATATGTGTACTGGTTGGATTATGTTGTGGTTGGACAAGTAATGGATGTTTGTGGTGGAATGTGTATTGAAAGTTTTTTTGTGTATGAACAATACAGTTTATTAATATGAAAGTTGGGTTTTATAGTAATTTGATATACATGTAACTTCTGGATTAATATTATGTGTGTTTGATTAATATTATATAATTCTTGACAGAATTTTGGCAAGCTTCTCTTGACTGCATTTTGGCAAGCTTCTCTTGACGGTTGTCAAACGTTAATTTTTATTCGAATCATGCTGCGTAATAGCCTGTGAATAAATGCTTTTCTTGACGGCTAATAGCCGTCATCTAGGCCGGAGTCAAGAAAAGTTTTTGACTACATTGATGGTTTCTAAAAACTGCTATCTTGACGGCTAAAAATAGTCAAAAAAAGTACTTCATATGACGGCCAAAAACCACCAAAAAAAGCCCTTCCGGCGACCGTCAAGAAAGGGGGGGCCCTTATCTTGACTCCGGCCTACTTGACGGATCCACAACCGTCAAGATACCCATTTCTTGACAGGGAATCACCATCAAGAAAAGCCCTTATTCTTGTAGTATATTTTACAAGACGTGCTCCTATGGATGCTTCCCACTTAGCGTCTTCTTTCCACCTACAACTCAATGCTACAAGGAAGTCAAGTGCGACCATCGACAAATCATCTCTTCTATAAATACCTGGTTCTTCGTATATATCAAGAATGACCAAAGCGACAACAGACATTAGTTACGACACTAAGTTCCTTCTCGTCCGATACTTCCCATCCCAACAATTATATCTAATCATCAACGGAGAAAAGGAATCGCTCTGATCCGATCTCCATCGCCCTACTTTCCCAAAATTTTGACTTGTCTAAAATTTTTGTATTTACTTACCTCTTGTAAACCAATTTTGAGTTCTTAAAACAAGTTGAATAAAGATTTCATCGAGAAGAAACACCCTTTTTTTCGACCGACAATAAATGGCGACTTTGTTGGGGACTTCTTTCTCCTCAAACAAGAAAGCGGTGGCATAATCCACACACCAATGATAGAAAACTTCTTCAATACTTTGATCATCGAGTTCGATGAACAGAAGTTCGAGGAGACAATCTCAGAGGGCTTTGCTAGCCCATACAGTACATACTGTCACAGGAAGGTCTCTCATCGAACCGACATCATAAAGAATGGTGCTAATCCTGCTGAACAAGGGCGCACAACATATTCTTGCAAGGAAATCATAGGTCATATCGAGGCCCTCGACCCTCATGAATCGATGTATCACATCTTGAGCAGAGCCAAGGTTGAACCTCAAGCCATCAAGGAGTTACAAGAAGGAAACAACCAGGAGAAAACTACCAATGACGCTGCTAAGGGAATTGTAGAAGCTCCAAATAAATCAAACATTACCTTGTGCTACTCATAAAAGGCGCCAAGACTCAAATCATCAAATGGCGCTGGTCATTAGATGGTGTCTGACATCAAATGGCGCTAGCATCAGATGGCAATGGATAACACATGGCAATCTTCTCCGAGAAGCAAAACAGTCGCCATCATGACTAACAGCACGACAGTCGAGGAAAATTTGTTTCAAATCCGAAATACACGACGCTCGAGAAGATTGTGCCAGATTCATTATAATGACTGACAGCTGTCTCGCGCCACTCGCTGTTGACGCAAGGTAATCAATGAATTAAGCAGATGGCACTAAACAGCAGATAGCGCCCGACGCCATTCAACAGTTGGCGCTAATCAATCAATTATCATCCAAAGTAGTTAGATGACATGGTGCGCATACCACTAATCTTGAAGAACGTGCACACGAAAATGCCCACGACCACACGTATCTCCCTCACAGAATGTCATGTGTCCCATGCAATTAAGTTAACCATTCGCACGAAGGGTGATGGTGCACCAATTGTTGTCTGCGCCAATCAGAATAATCGGCTGACAGTTATTTCAAAACTCTATAAATAAAGTTTCAAATCACTTCAAAAGGATCACTAATGATCATAATCTCCTGAGCACTTGCTACAGCGCTCTTCGAAGGCTTTCTTCTTCGACATCGCATCATCCAATGGAAAAAGTAACCTTCTTCAAATCAGATTTCTACAGTAGTACTTCTCCAATAATCAACTTGTACTCGTGTACACACTCTTCTTAGTTTGTAATCAAACACTTTTTGTTTTTACAAACAAAATTGTGACTCTGCTGGGGACGAATTTTTCCTCTGACGAAAAAGTGACAACTCAATGCGATGTTGCATCGGTCGACACGACACAGAAGTCTCTAGTCGTAATAGTCGACCAAACTGTCTACGAAGCCATGATTAGTACAGGGGGTGCCAAGCGCACCACTACTGTTGGTGCCAAGAATAAAGTGTATGTTGACCCAAATCACAGTTAACCAAATATTAATAAATTGACAATATGATACTTGTCATAATTCAATATGACACATCAAGAAAGAACTCAATACATGACGGGCATCGTCTCTCTCCTGCAGCGTACTTGTTTCGAAGTCTGTACTATTTTACATTTATTGAGTCTAGCTAAATGTAAACTGAGTAACACTGGGTATTCTTGGCTTAACCCTTATCCCCAAAACAAACCCAAATGATCCACCAAGCCAAACTAGCCCACAAAGGCCTATTTGAATATTATGTCCTATGGAGACAGAGTTCTGTCTCCACACAGAGTTCGGACCGAACTCTGTCCCCTAAATTACAGGACCCTAATTTTTAGGATTTGTTGTATGCTAGTTGTCCAACGGCCAAAAATTTAAATTTTTGACAAATTTTGACCGAATTCTACCTATCCCAACTAGTATAAATATTCCTTGAATTCTCTCATTTTCATTCATCCAATTATCTTCTCTTCTCTTCTCTTCTCTATATGCCTCATACAAGCCTTAACCTTCTCATCTACTAGCCACAAGCTTCCTAAGCCTAAAAGTGCTCAGTGTTATTCAGTTAGGAGTTTGTGCAAGAGTCGAGAAAGTCGCTTGAAAAATTCCAAGCATCGCCACAACGATCTTTATAAGAAGTTGACGTGCTCTTCTGAAAAAAAGGCACAGGGTGTAACTACTATTTCATAAATAGTGGATTTAATCATGAGCTAGAGTTCTCAGGCCTGGACTAGTCCTCCACGAGGAAAACCAGGTTAAAAATGACTGTCTTTGCGTATGCTCTCTTGATCTTTTTATTTTCACATTTACTAATCTGATTATTTACTGTTGGTGAAAGTTTAATTTTTATTTGTCCATTATTGTTATAAACTCTATTCATCCCCCTCTAGAGTTGCCTACCTGTTCTTCAATTGGTATCAGAGCTATGTTCTCTTTATAAGGACTAACATCCTAGAGCTGATCCATGGCAACCACACAACCTATGTTTTCCAACCATGGTGAAGGACAGTTCACTCATAGGCCACCCCTATTTGATGAAACCAACTACACCTATTGCAAAACTAGGATGAGTTTCTATCTCAAATCTCTAGACTTCGACCTGTGGACCATTATCACCGATGGTTACAGAAAGCCTGCCAGAATAGTTATCGAGGGAGATCTCATCGAAAAAGCTAACGACAAATATTCTGACGAGGAAAAAAACAGGCGAGTCTAGATGCTAGAGCTATTAATGCTCTTTTCTGTGCAATAGATAGGAATGAATTTAACAGGGCCTCGACATGCACCACCTCGTATGAAGTATGGAAGCTTCAGGAAGTGACGCATGAAGGAACAACTCAAGTCAAGGAATCTAAGATCAGTTGTCTTACTCAAGAATACGAGGCGATCAAGATAAAGCTGAATGAGATGATCACCCAAATATTCACAAGGTTCCTTAACGTCATCTATCCTCTGTCTTCTCTTGGCAAACAATACTCCAATCATGAGAAGATCCGCAAGTTACTTAGGGGGTACCGAACATCTGGAACCCTAAGGTAACAGCAATTATAGAAGGCAATGATCTCACCAAAATGTCTATAGAAACTTTGATGGAAAAGCTGATGACCTACGAGCTCGACCTTAAAGACTTCGACGAACCTGCTCCAAAGGCAAAAAAGATTGCCCTAAAACTCATCGTCGAAGGGCTGATCCTGAAGAGACTGACGACAACAATTCTGAAAGTGATGATCAAGCTCTTCTAGTCTGCAACTTTAAGAAGTTCCTTCATTTCAATCGAAGGAAAAAGGAACAACAAGCTCGACGACGAGGAAGAACCAACTTGCTACGGCTGTAGAAAGATTGGACAAGTTCGAAAGGACTGTCCCTTCGCAAAAAAAGGTAATAAATTTGAGAAGCCCTATAAGAAGCCTTCTTTGAGAAAGTATGCCAACACTAGTATTTGAAACGAAAGCGAAGCCAGTGATTCTGAGGAAGAAGAAGACTCTCCTCGAGACACTGCTAATGTCTGCCTAATGGCAACATTCGAGAAGGTAACTAGCGAAACTCTTGATGACTTTATGTAATGCCTATTGTTCGTATTACGTATTTTGGTATACGTATACGTACTTTGACTCGTATTGCATGACACCTTGCTTGGTTTATTTCGACATTTTCAATTGATTGGTTTATCCTTGGGTTGGTTCGGCTTGTATTTGTTTGCTTGGTTCAAGAATGAACCAAAGGAAAACCCCTACCTACCACCCCTATCATCATTTATTAACCCCAACCACCTTTCTCTCTCTTCATTCAATCTTTTTCATTACTGCTCTTCTTCTTCTTCTTCCTCACCGAACCCCACCGTAGGCAAGTGCAACTTGCTTCTTGAGGGATGTTAATTTTTATTGTTTCATTCTCTTCTTTACATGATTATAAACCTCTTTAGAACTTGGAGTTTTTAATTTTGATGGATAGATTCTTCTAGATCTACATTTTAACTTTGAGTTCATGGAGTTTTCTTGGTTTTGATCTACTAAAACTTGTTATTTTCGAAAACTAATAGTTCCATGAGCAAGAGCACAAAATTTCGTGTGAATTTGGTTTTTGATTCACCTTATTTCGAGTTAAAATGAAGTTTTTATGGCCAAAACAAGTTTTTCTGAATTTTCATGTCGGCTGAAGAATGTGGACTGGCGTAAAATAAGATTTTACGCAGGGAAGCTAGCGTAAAATCAAATTTTACGCAGGAAGGCTTGCGTAAAATGAAATTTTACGCAGGAAACCCTGGAATTGCGTATTTTACGCTAGATTGTATCCAGAATGTGAAATTTTACACAGGGAACCCTGGAATTGTGTATTTTACGCTGGATTGTAGCCAGAATGTAAAAGTTTACGCAGGGAACCCTAAAATTGCGTATTTTACGCTGTATTGTATCCAGAATATGAAATTTTACGCTAGGAATCCTGAAATTGCGTATTTTACGCTGGATATCATCCAGAATGTAATATTTTACGCAGGGAACCCTGAAATTGCGTATTTTATGCTGAATGGTGCCCAGAATGTAAAATTTTACGCTGGAACCCTCCCCATTTACATATTTTACGCAGGTTTGATTTTTTGGCATAAAAAGTGCACAGAATGACTGTTTTTGCCAAATTAAGCTATTTTCTAGCCATAATTTCGAAAAACTTAAAACATGAAAGTTTTAGATCTCTGTCTCACCTTTCCGAATATTTCTGGAGCACCTCAATTTGAGTTCGTATGTGAAAGTCATGCCCCGTCTCCCTGAGTCGCATGATTCTTCCACAACTCTTGTACCATGTTTATATTTAGTTATTGCATACACACTTATACCAGGTTAATTATTAATTTTAAATAATGACATGACATGATAGTGACCCGTCGTGGCGCACTCTTGACAGTGTATTTGACATGATATATATCTCGAATACGGTTGCGACGGCTAGCATGTCGTGACAGAATTGAATGGTCTGGACACCGTGGGTGATTGTGTTTGTACAAAATAAACCAGTACTGTCTTGCATCATATCTAGGATAGGGATCCTTGAGTACCACGGTCAGGGATACCTACAGTAATTGACTAAGGCTAATAAACTAGAATAATTCAGTAGACATGAAGAGATTCTCAGCTACAGGCAATCCCGTTATCTGGGCGCTTTAAGTGGACTTGTTGCCTACCGATGAGTAGGGCACATTTCCAGCACACAGTCATGTGTTGCATTCTCCATAAATGGACATTCGACCTGGATAACCGGATGGTCTGCAGGGCTTGTGGCTATTGGGATAATCTCATTGCATCTTGCTAGTAACTAGGCATGTGATAACCCTAGTTAGTTAAAAGTATCAAGCCGTACTCTTGATTGGCCGTGATTGATTGGATGAAGTTTATCCCAGCTTGGTCTTGTCCCGATCCTGTACAAGATTGTGACACGACATGATTATTGAGGCTTGCCTTAACAATAACGATCGGGGGTCCAGTTCTGTTCAGGCAAAGGGTTACAACCCCGATCCTTGTTTGGTTTAAGGGTTGTAACCCGACTCCCGGAGCAGTTCTGTGTCCTCTCTTCGTTATTGTCTTATTGCAATCCCATGCCACGCTCGTCATATTTTACCTTACTGCAACTACATGATTAATTCTTTATACTTGCCTTAGCAATAAAGATCAGGGGTCCAGTTCTGTTCAGGCGAAGGGTTACAATCCCGGTCCTTGTTTGGTTTAAGGGTTGTAACCTGGCTCCCGGAGCAGTTCTGAGTCCTCTCTTCGTTTATTGTCTTGTTACCTTATCATTAGTATTTGAGACGGGTTTCTATTCAGAAGAAGGGCTGCAACCCCGGTCCTTGTTTGGTTTAAGGGTTGCAGTCCGGCTGCTTGAATGGTTTTCTCGTACTCAATTTATTATTATTATCTCTATTATTATTATGATCAGTTCTTTTATAAGCTCTCTTTAATTATTATATTATGATGTGCTGGTTTTAGTTCCTAAGTGAAGCCTCCTTGTGGCACTTGCTCTTTCTGGGGTCTGACCCAGCTGGTTTTGTATGGCCAGATATCGGAGCAGTCCCAGAGGATCTACCTAACCTCTAGCCAGATGGTGACCACCAGGCGTAACCCTGGCAACGAGTAGATTTCTTTTTGTCCTCCCACTTTATTATAAAATTATTCTTTTGAGGCGTTTAGCCGACGAGCACGTGTTAGCTCGATTGCACCTTTACTTATTGTCTGCTTACGGGCTGTAACATGATTGACAGATCCTAGGGTTGATCATGTATGACTTAACTCTGGCTAGTCTTGACATTTTGTACGACTAGCTTCATGATCATCCAATATGTAATATATGGGACGCCTTGCTATTATATATTTGGTGCTCTGACATCTTGTAACTATTATTGCTTGCTTGAGATTGAGACAATAGGCTTGTTCATAACCATAGGAGACTGTTGGCTTGTAGTTAAACCCTTATGTATCTAGATAGCCGTGACCGTATAGCGAGGTGGGTTGTACTTCAATATACGTAGCTGGCTATGTACGCTCCTGCTCTCCAGTATACTGGTTCTGGGGCGTTACATGGTTTTAGTGGTGGCCCATGTAGGTCTTGTGAATCAAGATATGTGAGGGTTTACCGAATAGATGTCTCAATCAGCACTCGCCCTTGATCTCTGCCCCTATCCTCTTGATCCCTGAAAATCTTGACCTGACCACATGCTTGTATCGTTGATCTGTTCTGGTCCTTCCTTATTGTTTTCTATGTCGTCTTCTTCAGCGGCATTGTTCATGGACCTGCCAATCAGCAAGACGGAGCACCTCCCGTGGACCAGCCGTAACCCGGAGATCAGGTCCAACATTCAGGGGTAGCCTCTAGAGTCATGCCTACTGGAGGAGAGCCACCAGTTTAGCCCGTCCAGCCTGCAGATCCTGATGATGGCACTTTGGTGGGTCTCATCAGGTCATTATTAGCTTCCCAGGATCGTCGAGGAGATGCCTTGCACCAGGCGGTGGCAGACGCTTTGACCAGAGGAGGTCATCAGGGTAACAGTACGGCCAACAGCTTCAAGCGCCTGAACCCTCCATTCTTCGACGACAGTGAAGATGCGATCGCTGCAGATGCTTGGCTTCAGGACACGGAGGTGATTCTAGAAGCAGCCAGGACCCCAGAAGCAGAGAAGGTGGCCGTAGTGCGCCTACAGTTACTAGATCTTGCCCGCAGCTGGTGGGCAGTGCAGGCCGATAGATTAGTGGCCCCTATTTCACGGGCAGTATTCAGGGAGAGATTCCAGACCAAATATTTTGATGCTGTAGCTCGGTACGATCTACAGACGAGGTTCACCAATCTGAAGCAGATGGAAAGGACGGTCGATGGATATGCGGCCGAGTTCTCCAGGCTTAGTCGGTTTGCTCCCACCTTGGTGGCGACCGAGTTCGATAGAGCCCAGCGGTTCCAGCAAGGGTTTTACCTCGAGATCTTGTTAGCAGTGGAGCAGTTTGAGCATCAGACTTTTGATGCAGTACTGAGGGCAGTTAGGAGGCATGAGTATACCTCCCAGAGGATCGTGGATAGGACCGGAGGACAGAAACGATCCCACGGTCAGATGAATCAGTCTTCGGCACCAGCCCCGACAGCCAGGGCTTTGACTATTGGAGCTCCGAGGCGGGCGGCCTCAGTGACGTCGGTTCAATATTCCACCCCGATGTACCCTCAGCAGCAAAAGCAGAAGCAGTCTTCCGCAGCAGGATGTTCATACTGCGGAAAGCCCGGGCATGTAGTATCTGAGTGTCGCAGAGCGCAGGGATTGTGCTTGGTTTGTGGTGCCCCGGACCACAGGGTTGGGAACTGCCCGAACAGGGGGAGTTCATCGGCCTTCTCTAGTCCTTCAGTTAGAGGACCAGCACCAATCTAGCAGCAGCAGCAGCTGCAGTACCTATTTTTGAGGCCATTGCCGACGCAGGCCCAGGCATTCCAGCAGCAGAGACCGCAGCAGTATGCCCAAGCCCAAGCCCTGATCCAGAGCAGGCAGAGGAGTTTTCAGCAGAGGGGACCCGCACCCAGAGGACGTGGTCAAGTGCTGGCCTTGACCATGGGAGAGGAAGGAATAGCGCCCGGTGAGGTAGTGGCAGGTACTATTCTCGTCAACACCTTTCCAGCTTCAGTATTATTTGATTCTGGTGCCTCGCAGTCATTTATGTCTGTACGATTCGCGACACAGATAGGACTGGAACCCGAGTCATTATCAGTAAGGCTCAATATACTTACTGGTAACGGTCTTGTGGGAGTAGATAGAGTGTTTTCCTCGTGTCGGATCGTAGTTAGCGGTAGAGAGTTTCCCGCTAGGTTAATAGAATTCCCGATGGCCGATTATGATGTGGTCTTAGGAATGGATTGGTTGAGGGACCAGTATGCCAGGATAGATTGCCATATTGGCAGAGTTGTTTTTAGCATCCCAGGCGAGCCGGAGTTTTCCTTTTCCCGAGGCGAAGTTGAACCTTCTCCTTCCGTATTGCGGATGGCAGTAGCAGCAGTGCAGTTACCCCGGATCGTCGAGGAGTTTCCAGATATTTTCCCAGAAGAGCTTCCAGGAATGCCGTCAGAGCGAGAGATTGAGTTCACCATAGACTTGATCCCCAGGACCGCACCTGTGTCAGAGAGAGTCTATAGGACGGTGCCGTCAGAATTGGAGATATTGTACAAAATGATTGAAGAACTCAGGACAAAGGGATTCATTCGTGCTAGTGGATCGCCTTGGGGAGCCCCGATACTTCTTGTGAAAAAGAAGGATGGTACGTCCAGATTATGTGTTGACTATCGCACCTTGAACTCAGTAACAATCAAGAACAGATATCCTCTCCCAAGGATAGATGACTTGTTTGATCAACTCAGAGGAGCAGCAGTATTCTCGAAGATAGATTTACGGTCAGGGTACCACCAGATCAGAGTCAGTGAGCAGGACATCCCGAAGACGGCATTCAGATCTAGATATGGACATTAGGATTTCCTTGTTATGCCATTTGGAGCAACCAATGCGCCAGCTGTATTCATGGACCTCATGAATCGCATCTTCATGCCTTATTTGGATCAGTTCATGATTGTGTTCATAGACGACATCCTGGTCTATAGCAAGAGTAAAGCGGAGCATGAGCAGCATCTCAGAGTTGTCCTCCAGATTCTCAGAGAGCACCAGTTGTATGCCAAGTTCAGTAAATGCGAGTTCTGGCTCGATCGTATTTTATACTTAGGTCATATCATTACCAGAGGAGGAGTAGAAGTGGATCTCCAGAAGATCGTGGCTATCAAAACATGGCCAGTGCCCAGCACAGTCGCAGAAGTTTACAGTTTTCTTGGATTGGCCGGCTACTACCGGCGATTTATTTCAGACTTCGCTCGGATTTCAGCACCACTGACGCAGTTAATCCGCAAAGATGTGCAGTTTGCTTGGACATCAGAATGTCAAGATTTTTTTGAGAAGTTGAAGCGAGGCTTGATGACGGCACCCATTCTCACACTTCCAGATAGGACCGGAGGATTCTCAGTGTATTGTGATACTTCAGGCCGAGGTTTAGGATGTATTTTGATGCAACATGGGAAGGTAATAGCTTATGCGTCACGACAACTTCGTGATCATGAGAGAAATTACCCAACCCACGACTTGGAGCTGGCAGCCGTGGTGTTTGCGCTAAAGCTTTGGAGACACTACTTGTATGGAGATAGGATGGAGATTTTCACCGATCATAAAAGCCAGAAGTATGTGTTCACTCAGAAGGATCTTAACATGCGTCAGAGGAGATGGCTAGAGCTGCTTGTGGATTATGATGTCAACATGCAGTACCATCCTGGGATGGCCAACGTTGTTGCAGATGTATTGAGCAGGAGAGCCAGAGTTTTCTTTCTGACAGCGCAACCAGAATTGTTAGCAGATCTTCAGAAGATGGGTATCGAAGTTGTCCTCCCTACCAGTATGACTTTGATGGCCAGTATGCAAGTTCAGTCCAATATAGTTGAGAGAATCAAGATAGCTCAGTCCTCCAATTCTAAGCTTCAGCGGCTTAGGACAGAATGTATAGCAGGGCAAAGACCAGAATTATGCATTCATAAGGATGGTACACTTCGACATGGTGAGCGTCTTTGTGTACCCAGTGGAGATATCAGACAGGAAGTCATGACCGAAGCTCACAGTTCTCTGTATTCAATTCATCCCGGTGGCACGAAGATGTACCGAGATATCCGTCAGCACTTTTGGTGGAATGGCATGAAGAGGGAGATAGCCCGGTTTGTCTCTCGATGTTTGGTTTGCCAACAAGTTAAAGCTGAACATCAGAGGCCAACTGGACTACTTCAGCCCTTCCTAATTCCAGAATGGAAGTGGGAGCATATAACCATGGATTTTGTGACTAGATTGCCTAGATCCCCAGCTGGTAGAGATGCTATCTGGGTGATAGTTGACAGGCTCACGAAGGTAGCTCACTTTCTCCCGTTCAGAGTTGGTCAGTCGACGGCTCAGCTAGCGGAGATGTATCTCCGGCAGATTGTCAGATTGTACGGAGTACCAGTCAGTATCACCTCGGACAGAGATTCCAGATTTACATCGCACTTTTGGCGTAGTCTGTAAGAGAGTTTGAGAACTCACCTCCAGTTCAGCTCAGCATATCACCCACAGATAGATGGCCAGTCAGAACGTACGATCCAGACTCTCGAAGATATGTTAAGATTATGTACACTCGACTTCGGCGGTTCGTGGGAAGATTACCTGCACCTGGTGGAGTTCTCGTACAACAACAGTTTCCAAGCTAGCATCCAGATAGCACCGTTCGAGGTACTGTATGGTAGGAAGTGCAGATCCCCACTAGCATGGGACGATGTTGGAGAAAGACAGATGCTTGGTCCCGAGTTGATCACTCAGACAATTGAGGTGGTCAGGAGAGTAAAAGATCATATTCGCGTTGCACAAGATCGTCAGCGCCATTGGGCCGATTCTCATCGGCGTCCCCTTGAATTTTCTGTCGGCGACCATGTATTCCTGAGGATCTCGCCTAACTGTGGCGTCATTCGTTTCAGCGTACGGGGAAAGCTTAGTCCTCGGTATATAGGACCGTTCGATATTCTGGAGCGAGTAGGTGATGTATCCTATCGTCTCGCTCTTCCACCGTCACTACGTGAGGTGCATGACGTGTTCCATGTATCTCAACTGCGACAGTATATCCCGGACCCGAGCCACATCCTAGATCATTCGAAATTGGTTGTTGGTACCAACCTTTCGTATGAGGAGAGGCCCGATCCATATTGGATCGGAGAGAGAAGATACTCAAGAACAAGACTATTAAGTTAGTCCGAGTTGCTTGGGGTCATCACTCTTTGGGTAAGTCAACGTGGGAGCGTGAGGATGATATCTGATCGCGATATCCCGACCTGTTTGACTCGTGAGGTATAATATCTTTATTATGTCTCAGGCCTTCGATTCCTTGCTTGCATAAATAATTGCTTGATTGCTTAACTAATATAGCTTGCCTATGATTAGTATAGCTTGTCCTTGCATCTCTAGCCTCTTGATTAAATTTCGAGGACGGAATTCTTTTAAGGTAGGAAGAGTTGTAATGCCTATTATTTGTATTACGTATTTTGGTATACGTATACGTACTTTGACTCGTATTGCATGACACCTTGCTTGGTTTATTTCGACATTTTCAATTGATTGGTTTATCCTTGGGTTGGTTCGGCTTGGCTTGGTTTGCTTGGTTCAAGAATGAACCAAAGGAAAACCCCTACCTACCACCCCCATCATCATTTATTAACCCCAACCACCTTTCTCTCTCTTCATTCAATCTTTTTTATTACTGCTCTTTTTCTTCTTCTTCCTCACCGAACCCCACCGTAGGCAAGTGCAATTTGCTTCTTGAGGGATCTTAATTTTTATTGTTCCATTCTCTTCTTTACATGATTATAAACCTCTTTAGAATATGGAGTTTTTAATTTTGATGGATAGATTCTTCTAGATCTACATTTTAACTTTGAGTTCATGGAGTTTTCTTGGTTTTGATCTACTAAAACTTGTTATTTTCGAAAACTAATAGTTCCATGAGCAAGAGCACGAAATTTCGTGTGAATTTGGTTTTTGATTCACCTCATTTCGAGTTAAAATAAAGTTTTTATGGCCAAAACAAGTTTTTCTGAATTTTCATGTCGGCTGAAGAATGTGGGCTGGCGTAAAATAAGATTTTACGCAGGGAAGCTAGCGTAAAATCAAATTTTACGCAGGAAGGCTTGCGTAAAATGAAATTTTACGCAGGAAATCCTGGAATTGCGTATTTTACGCTGGATTGTATCCAGAATATAAAATTTTACGCAGGGAACCCTGGAATTGCGTATTTTACGCTGGATTGTAGCCAGAATGTGAAATTTTATGCAGGGAACCCTGAAATTGCGTATTTTACGCTGGATTGTATCCAGAATGTGAAATTTTATGCTGGAAACCCTGGAATTGCGTATTTTACGCTGGATATCATCCAGAATATAATATTTTATGCAGGGAACCCTGAAATTGCGTATTTTAAGCTGAATGGTGCCCAGAATGTAAAATTTTACGCTGGAACCCTCCCCTACATATTTTATGCAGGATTATTTTTGGCATAAAAAGTGCACAGAATGACTGTTTTTGCCAAATTAAGCTATTTTTTAGCCATAATTCTGAAAAACTTAAAGCATGAAAGTTTTAGATCTCTATCTCGCCTTTCTGAATATTTCTGGAGCACCTCAGTTTGAGTTCGTATGTGGAAGTCATGCCCCGTCTCCCTGAGTCGCATGATTTCTCTACAACTCTTGCACCCTATTTATATTTAGTTATTGCATACACACTTATACCAGGTTAATTGTTAATTTTAAATAATGACATGACATGATAGTGACCCGTCGTGGCACACTCTTGATAGTGTATTTGACATGATATATATCTCGAATACGATTGCGACGGCTAGCATGTCGTGATAGAATTGAATGGTCTAGACACCGTGGGTGATTGTGTTTGTACAAAATAAACCAGTACTGTCTTGCATCATGTCTAGGATAGGGATCCCTGAGTACCACGGTCAAGGATACCTACAGTAATTGACTAAGGCTAATAAACTAGAATAATTCAGTAGACATGAAGAGATTTCCAGCTACAGGCAATCCCGTTATCTGGGCGCTTTAAGTGGACTTGTAGCCTACCGATGAGTAGGGCACATTTCCAGCACACAGTCACGTGTTGCATTCTCCATAAACGGACATTCGACCTGGATAACTGGATGGTCTGTAGGGCTTATGGCTATTGGGATAATCTCATTGCATCTTGCTAGTAACTAGGCCTGTGATAACCCTAGTTAGTTAAAAGTATCAAGCCGTACTCTTGATTGGCCGTGATTGATTGGATGAAGTTTATCCCAGCTTGGTCTTGTCCCGATCCTGTACAAGATTGTGACACGACATGATTATTGAGGCTTGCCTTAACAATAACGATCGGGGGTCCAGTTCTGTTCAGGCAAAGGATTACAACCCCGGTCCTTGTTTGGTTTAAGGATTATAACCCGGCTCCCGGTACAGTTCTGTGTCCTCTCTTCGTTATTGTCTTATTATAATTCCATGCCACGCTCGTCATGTTTTACCTTACTGCAACTACATGATTAATTCTTTATACTGGCCTTAGCAATAAAGATCAGGGGTCCAGTTCTGTTCAGGCGAAGGGTTACAACCCCGGTCCTTGTTTGGTTTAAGGGTTGTAACCTGGCTCCCGGAGCAGTTCTGAGTCCTCTCTTCGTTTATTGTCTTGTTACCTTATCATTAGTATTTGAGACGGGTTTCTATTCAGGAGAAGGGCTGCAACCCCGGTCCTTGTTTGGTTTAAGGGTTGTAGTCCGACTGCTTGAATGGTTTCCTCGTACTCAATTTATTATTGTTATCTCTATTATTATTATGATCAGTTCTTTTATAAGCTTTCTTTAATTATTCTATTATGATGTGCTGGTTTTAGTTTCTAAGTGAAGCCTCCTTGTGGCACTTGCTCTTTCTGGGGTCTGACCCAGCTGGTTTTGTATGGCCAGATATCGGAGCAGTCCCAGAGGATCTACCTAACCTCCAGCCAGATGGTGACCACCAGGCGTAACCCTAGCAACGAGTGGGTTTCTTTTTGTCCTCCCACTTTATTATAAAATTATTCTTTTGAGACGTTTAGGCGACGAGCACGTGTTAGCTCGATTGCACCTTTACTTATTGTCTGCTTACGGGCTGCAACATGATTGACAGATCCTAGGGTTGATCATGTATGACTTAACTCTTGCTAGTCTTGACATTTTGTACGACTAGCTTCATGATCATCCAATATGTAATGTATGGGACGCCTTGCTATTATATATTTGGTGCTCTGACATCTTGTAACTATTATTGCTTGCTTGAGATTGAGACAATAGGCTTGTTCATGACCATAGGAGACTGTTGGCTTGTAGTTAAACCCTTATGTATCTAGACATTCATGACCGTATAGCGAGGTGGGTTGCACTTCAATATACGTAGCTGGCTATGTACGCTCCCGCTCTCCAGTATACTGGTTCTGGGGCGTTACACTTTACATTTGATGAACTTGGCGATGCCTTTAATGACTTACTAAATGATCACAAGAAAGTCATTAGTAAATATAAACATGCCAAGGAGAAATCAAAGGCTATGAAATAGAGATTCGGAATCTTTCTTCTTTACTTGATAATATTAGAGACACGCCACCCTCGGAAGTCACTGATGAGGTGTCCAAGCTTAAATTAAGCTTACATGATGCCGAAGCACTTATTGAGAAATAAATACGCAAGATCTCAGCACTCAACAAAGAGCTTGTTGAAGAAAAGAACAAACACAAGATCTCTATTGCTAAGATTAATGGTCTGAATGCTAAGTGCAATGGACTGAATGTTGTCTCTAAGAAATTAGAGATCAGATTGGGAAAACAGGTTGCTCAACCTCAAAACCAATCACACAGTCACAAAACACAGACAAAACACAAGACCACTCAGAATAGTAAAATATGTCACCCACCTGTAGCACGTAACCATGCTTATATGTACACGTACTCCCATGCAGCACGTAAACCACATGCACGTAGACATCATTCTCAATCTAATCATAACTATTATCATGCTGCTACACATAGTCACTATCCTGTTGTTTCATATAACTATCACCATACTGCACACAGACATAACCATTATCCTGTTGCTACACATAGTTACTATCCTAATGTTTCACATAACTATCACCATACTTCATATAGATATCACTATCAACATGCTCCTAACACAAATAGGTATGCTACTTGCACATAATGTGGATTACATGGTCATATCTCACCACAGTGTAGAATTAGGAAATTAGTTGATATTAATCTATATGCATGGGTACCGAAGACTAATATTTCAGGACTCACAAGAACTTGGTTACCAAAGGTCACATCTACTCGTGATGTAGGTGGACCTTCCTCCCTCAACTAAAAGTAAGTGGATTTTTGATAGCGGATGCTTACGACATATGACGGGAGACGCAAATCATTTCGCATCACTATCGATGAAGAGGGAAGGATATGTATCCTTCGGTAACAATTTAAAGGGCTACATCATAGGTAATGGTATTATTGGTTATCCTCCTTCTCTTATAATAAAGGATGTCTGCTTAGTGACCGAGTTAAAGCATAACCTGCTCAGCATAAGTCATCTTGCTGATTATGGATATGATATTAACTTTGGAAAGAATAAATGCTACATTTATGATAGGTCAATGGAAGACATTGCTTTTGAAGGGATAAGAGAAGATAACATTTATATTTTCTATCTATCTGGAAATACTAACAATGCAGGAAGATGCCTCTATGCCCACAAGGATGAAAGACTGTTGCGGCACCAGCATCTTGGTCATGCCAATATGAATACTATATCCAGGCTATCGACAAAGAAGCTAGTAAGAGTTCTGCCTGACATCACATTCAAGAAGACAACGGTATGTGTCGAATGTGAACTGAATAAGGCAAGCAAATCTTCATTTAAATCTATAAACATTGTGTACTACTAGACCCTTGCAATTACTGCACATGGACTTATTTGGTCCCAGTAGAGTAGCCAGTCTTGGTGGAAAACTTTATGCTTTTGTTATTGTAAATGATTTTTCAAGATTTACTTGGGTTTTCTTTCTTTCAAACAAAAGCGATGCTATTTCAGTTTTCAAAATTTTTGCCAAAAAGATCTAAAACGAAAAAGGCTACATGATTACTCGAATCTGCAGTGATTATGGAGGCAAATTCAAAAATTATAATTTTGAAAAGTTTTGCGAAACAAATGGTTTGATCATGAGTTTTCATATCCTAGAACTCCTCAACAAAATGGTGTTACGGAGGAGAAGAATAGGACTCTTAGCGATATGGCTAGAGTCATGTTGAATAAATTTTATTTCCGAAATATTTTTGGGCAGAAGCTGTCAGTACAGCTTGCCATATTTTAAATAGGGTGCTTATTCGAACTATTTCGAAGAAAATACCCTACGAGCTTTGGTTTGGTAGGACTCCTAATGTCTCATATTTTAGAGTGTTTGGTTGTCGTTGTTTTATCCTAAACACCAAAGACAACTTAGGCAAGTTTGATGCCAAAGCTGACGATGGTATTTTTTTGGCTATGCTGCCAAGAGTAAGGGATATAGAGTGTTCAACAAACGCTCAATAATTATAGAAGAATCTACTAATATGACTTTTAATGAAGAAAATAGTATAGCAGATATTCCCGATGATGAAGTTGAACCTTCAACTTCTACGCCGATGAATACCACCCTTGAAACCAATTCTCTAGGGGGCTTACCAAAGAAGTTCGCGTTCAAGCTGTCACACCCAAAAAACTTGGTAATATGTGAGGTATCACGCGGAGTAAGTACTCGATCATCTTTAAGAGATTTTATTACTAGTACTGCTTTCATTTTGCAAATTGAGCCTAAAACTGTTTTAGAAGCTTTCAATGATGAATTTTGGATTTCTGCTATGCAAGAAGAACGCAAACAATTCGAAAGAAGCCAGGTTTGGGAACTTGTTCCTAAAATAGCTAACCATTCGATTATTGGTACTAAATGGGTTTTTCGTAACAAAGTAAATGAAGATGGTTCAGTCATTCACAACAAAGCTCGTCTAGTAGCTCAAGGATACAACCAAGAGGAAGGTATCGATTATGATAAGACGTATGCTCTCGTTGTAAGACTTAAATCCATTCAGATGCTTTGTGCCTTTGCAAACTTTCAGAATTTTAAACTTTTTTAAATGGATGTTAAAAGTGCTTTTCTGAATGGTTTTATTAAGAAGAAAGTTTTTGTAAAACAACCCCCTGTTTTTGAAAATCACAAATTTCTCAACAATATTTTCAAATTTAAGAAAGCGCTATATGGCCTCAAACAAGCCCCCAGAGCTTGGTATGAATGCCTAAGCAATTTCTTACTAGATAAAGGTTTTTCAAAAGGGAAGATTGACACTACACTTTTTATCAAAAGTTTTTAAGACACCATTCTTTTAGTTCAAATTTATGTTGATGATATCATATTTGGGTCCACTAATGAAAATCTATACCAAGATTTTGCTAAGTGTATGCAGAACGAATTTGAGATAAGCATGATGGAGGAGCCTGCCTACTTCTTTAGATTGTAAGTCAAACAAACTTCGTAAGGAACATTCATCAGACAGTCAAAGTACACAAAGGATATGCTGAAGAAGTTTGATCTTGACACCGTCAAACCAATCAGCACTCCCATGGCTACTACGACCAAGCTGGAACCTGAAGAAAGCGGCAAACCTGTTGACCAACGTAAATATCGAGGTATGATTGGTAGTCTACTTTACCTAACTGCTAGTCGTCCCGATATCATGTTTAGTGTTTGTTTGTGTGCTCGCTATCAAGTAGTCCTAAGGAATCACACATGTCCGCCGTTAAGCGTATCTTTTGATACCTTAAGGGTACTGTTACAGTGGGCTTGTGGTATCGCAAATCCACATCCTTTGACCTTATTGGTTATTCGGATGCTAATTTTGCGGGATGTAAAGTCGACCGTAAAGGTACAAGCGGCATATGTCATTTATTAGGTAAGGCTCTAGTCTCATGGTTTAGCAAGAAGCAGAATTCTGTCGCACTATCCACAACAGAGGCTGAATACATTGTAGCTGGTCGTTGTTGTACAAAAATTATGTGGATGAAGTAAACCCTTGCAGACTACAACCTATCTTTTATGTACATTCCAATATTCTGTGATAACGTTAGCGCTATCAACCTTACTAAGAATCCTATATGTCACTCACGCACGAAACACATTAAAATTCGTCACCACTTTTTGCATGATCATCAACACAATGGCACCATAAATTTAGAATTTATTGACACTGATCATCAGCTGGCAGATTTCTTTACTAAACAACTATCCGAAGAGCGATTCAACTTTCTTTGTCGTGAATTAGGAATTTTGGATGAAACGGTTATTCATTAAATTGGCCTACGTAAATATCGATTATGTCATGTTTTTTTATGATGACTTTGCTATGGGTACACGTCGAAAGGGTCCTTTTGACAACAAGGCATAAAAGCCTAAGCGATACGGTACACTAGTCTTCGGACTACCGCTAATTGGGATCCGGCCCCTACAGCTACCCCATGGCAGTTTCATCGTAATGATTTTTGTCATAAATCCTTGTTTATTACATGGTTCAATTTCATTTATAACTTGCTTAATTCAAATTTTTCTAACTTCATTTATATTTACTCCATTTAATTTACATTTGCAATTTTCTAACTTGGCCATTTACTTTTGAATTTTTTTATCACTCCTGTCGATTTTCTCCAACTTGGCAATTTTTTTAAACTGCTTTCAGTTCTGGTCCCAGAACCCAGAACTCGGGCCGAACTCTGCCTCACAAAGAGTTCGGGCCGAATTCGGTCTGGTCATTCCAGAACTACAAATTGCTCTCAGTCATCCAACTTTTTTTTTATTCAATGGTCCAGGATCAACCCGACCAGCCGAACCCCTTTCTCATTTTCGGGTTCTCTCTTTCTTCTCTCCATTGCCTCCTCTAAAACCTCTCAAACTTCATCCTCTCCAAACCCTAACCCTAGATTTCTTTATCTAGTATGGTTTTTCTTCCCCAAACTCAAGGAGCATTGCTTGTGCATCATTCTCTTCCATATTCTCTACGCTCTTGAGGTATAACTCTCTCTTTTTCTCTATCTCAATTTTAAATTTTCTTTCATTGTTCAATGGCACCTAGGTTGTTCAATAGAGGAAAGAGGGCTAGAATCGAGGGTGCTTCCTTATCGAACCCTCATCCTCGAGATGATCAACCCATTCATCCACTTTTCAATCTACCACAACCCAATGACCCTAACACATTCGATGATCGAAGTTTTATTTCATTAGAAGCATCAAATGAATGGTTCAATGATTTTCGTTTACGGCCTGTGTGCACGGATCATCCTATCAATTTTATTATATTTTTTCGTTATGACTCATTATTTCATGATCCTGGTCTTAATGAGTTAGTTTCTACAACTTCACTTATATATTTGAATGTGATCCAGATGTTTTACTGTAATCTTACTTTTGATGACACACGCCTCTATTCTCGTGTCGTCGAGATCGACATCTCTTTCGATGATTTTGAACTTGCGAAATATCTCGAGATTTCGGAACCCAACTCTTGGGAGAAGCTTGTTGATGCACGCAAGTTTTAATTTCCCGATGGGTTGTCCCTTGAGAGTTTCGAGGACGATTTATGTACTCCAAACACACGTCCATGCAAGTTACTTGCAAAATTCCTTAACCCATATTTCTACGAGCTTCATCGTATCATCTTCTCCACGATCTTGCCCAAAGCAGGATCGACTGATAAAGTTTCTTATTCTGAGATCTCTGCCCTCTATCACCTTCACTTTCATGTCCAGTTCAACCTTCCATGCACTATGATGGACTGGACGATTAGTGCAAGGAAGAGGCCTCGATCATTGGTTTATGCTCTCTATTTGTCGATGGTCTTTCGTGCATTTCATGTTCCTCTATATGAGTGCCAGTTCCTTCCAGCCCATGTCTTTCTGTCTAAGGCAAGGCGGCTTCAGGAAGCTGTCGAGTCACCCGCTGAGTCCGAGCATTCCGGGTTTGATGCTCAGGCTGATGCACCTGATCTTGGGCAACCTGTGCCCGTGTCTCCTGCTACTCTCGAGTATATCCAGACCATGCTTCGCGATCGTTTCATCTTGGACGACGTCCGCTGGACCCAGCTCGACTATTATACCACTATACAGATGAGTGCCATCAGTAACTCATTGCATGACACTCGGTACACCATGTCTCAGCATCCCTCTATGCCCCTTCCTATGGAGCGGGATCCATCTCGCGCTGGTTACCGTATCGACGACCCCTGCGTCATGTGATATCTGCATCCGGATGCAGTCTTCATGGATCCTCGTCATTCGAATACTGATCCATCTTACACCGCTGGACCATCTCGTGCTCCATGATAGATGTGGTTTCGTACCTGCTGCTGATGATCTTATTTAGTTTTATGTATTATGGACTTATGATTATGTAGTTTGATTTTCTTGTATGAGTACACTTTCAGTTTCTGTGGATCTTTAGGTTTTATCTGTAGTTATTATATCATTATTATTGTGTGCTTGCTAGTTAATCTTTTATACAGTCTTTTGCATGTCTGTGTTTGATATTCATAATTGCTATTCATATTTGATAAATGCCAAAAAGGGGGAGATCTATTTGATATTCATATTTCTATCATATTGTGTAATATCTATGTTTTGGAGGAGATTATGTATATCAGGACAAGGTACATTAGTTTATAGAGAAGCTATGTTTATGGGGGAGCTACAATTACAGGGGAGCTACTGCATTCTATGCATATGTAATCCTTTCAACTTGTGTCCAAATATGAACATTGAATATACAAATATCATTTTTGTCAATTATCAATATGGGGGAGATTATTGACCCAAATCACAGTCAACCAAATATTGACAAATTGATAATATGATACTTGTCATAATTCAATATGACACATCAAGACAGAACTCAGTACATGACGGACGTCGTCTCTCTCTTGCAGCATACTCATTTCGGAGTCTGTACTATTTTAAATTTATTGAGTCTAGCTAAATATAAACTAAGTATTACTGGGTATTCTTGGCTTAACCCTTATCCCCAAAACAAACCCAAAAGATCCACCAAGACAAACTAGCCCACAAAAGCCCATTTGAACATTCTGTCCTATGGAGACACAGTTCGGGCCGAACTCTGTCTCCTAAATTATAAGACCCTAATTTTTAGGGTTTGCTGTATGCTAGTTGTTCAACGGCCAAAAATTTAAATTTTTGACACAAAATTCTAGCCGAGTTCTGCCTATCCTAACTAGTATAAATAGGCCTAAATTCTCTCATTTTCATTTATCCAGTTATCTTCTCTTCTCTTCTCTATAAGCCTCATACAAGCCTTAACCTTCTCATCTACTAGACACAAGCTTCCTAAGCCTAAAAGTGCTCAGTGCTATTCAGTTAGGAGTTTGTGCAAGAGTCAAGAAAGTCGTTTGGAAAATTCCAAGCATCGCCACAGCGATCTTCGTAAGAAGTTGACGTGCTCTTCTGAAGAAAAGGCACGGGGTATAACTACTATTTCACAAATAGTAGATTTAATCCTGAGCTAGAGTTCTCAGGCCTGGACTAGTCCTCCACGAGGGAAACCAGGTTAAAAATGACTGTGTTTCCGTATGCTCTCTTGAACTTTTTAATTTCGCATTTACTACTCTGATTATTTACTGTTGGTGAAAGAGTTTATTTTTTATTTGGCCATTATTGTTATAAACTCTATTAACCCCCTCTAAGAGTTGCCTACCTATTCTTCAGTGTGCGCCATCTGGACTCTAAAGTCCTCCAGTGCACCAATCATGACTTTTGCGCCAAGCAAAGAGAAAAGATCTGTAGCTACTTCCTCTTCCTCACCAATTCTGAAATTGGTAGAGAGTGCTCTAACCACTACCCTGGCGCCAACCAGGGTACAGTACAATATGGTCACTTCTTCTTCATCACCAATTCTAAAATTGGTAAAGGGTGCGCCAATTACTGCCTCGGCGCCAATCAAGGGACAGCGCCATATGGCTATTCCTTCTTCCTTCCCAGTTCTAAACTCGGTAGAGAGTGCACTAACTACTGCCATGATGCCAAATAAGGGATAGCGCCACATGGCCAATCCTCACTCCTTTCTAGTTCTAAACGTGGTAGAGAAGTTGCATATTACTGCCCCTACGCAGAGTAAAGGAAAGCGCCCTACGGCCTCTCCATATCCTTCCCTAGTCCTGAACTTGGTAGAAAATGCATCTTATTGTGCCTCTGTGCCAATCAACGCGAGAACACTTCTGAGTAGAAAGCCTGCTTCTCTTGGCAAAGACAATCAAATTGATGCCAAGAAACTAGACTATGCTCGAAGTCCATTTCCTGCTGCTCATTTGTGTCGCACCAAACTTGCTGTAATAGTGTGCTCAGGACAACAGGACATCCTGCCCACTCCTCATGTCCAGCGCCAACCAATCTAGAGCCAGGATTTTTCTATCCTGCATATTTCAAGCACAAGGCAGGATAAACTGATGGTGTCTCAGACAGACAGCCAGGTGGCGCACTACTCTGATATGCGCACTTACCTGAACCAGCACAGAACACCATCAAACCTGCATCAAGAACAATCTGTGCCACTCACTACATTGCACATAGGGAGAGTTTCTCAAATCAAGAATCATCTCATATATGCCAATAAACTCAATACTTCTCAGTATATATAGGGAACAAGGCATCTCATGAACCGGAATCATGTTCCTAATATTATCAAGCAATATATACCTCTGGCTTCTCCTTATCCCGTCACTGTAACTGATCTCCACGAACTTCTTGTACAAAAGCGGAAGGTCGCAGGACCATCTCGTCTACCTGTAACTCCACATCAGGAACATTATTGTAATCATCACCATGAAGTAGTAATCAAATGTTGTTGTCAATCAGCTAAACGGTCTGTCTTCGACTGTTTGAACTACACTCGTACTCCTGAACTCATTTTGGTGGACGAAGATGAGATGAATTGTTATATGCTTTGGTCAACATGACGTCCTGAAGTACTCGGGGTAAAAACGTCCAAGACGTAATAAATTTTGTAAACCCAGTCAGCAATATCTTGACCATATTCGTGACTCCGGTGAAGGGATCTACCAAAATACCAGATCAAGAAATTGAGACCTACTCGATCAAAGGAATCTTCCCCTCCTATTCTTGGGGATGTCCTTAGTCAGAGAAATCCTCTTAATTATGACCAGGAAACAATCGGTCAAAGGAATCTTTCTTCCGACCAGGAAACAATCGGTCAAAGGAATCTTCCTTCCGACCAAAACTCAATCGGTCAAAGGAATCTTCCTGATTCTGACAAGATTTCCTCAGTCAAAGGAATCTTCCCACTCTTCATCTTGGGGGTAGTTCCCTACGTGAATTCGATGCCGATAGCGAGAGCTCTGAGCGGACTATCTTTTCTACCAGTTCATCATCAGAAGCCAGAGAAGTAACTATTTATGTCACTAATTGTCACGACCCGTACCCAGTGTAGGGGCAAGAGAAGTGGGTACGTCCAGCCTACGCCGTAGTGTCGGTGGTAGAACGCTGTCTTAGGTCACATACATCTAACAATTTTAAGGTACCTGTACAGTATATACACTCCAAATGGAGGACAATACAGAAATGTACAGCTCAATCACAACTAAGGTAGAAGTACGATAACATAGATAGATAGATAATAAAAATTATCAAATGAAATACAAACAGGAGAAGAAGTCTAAGTGTCTAAGATAACATCTCCACAAACATCCAGAATAATAACAAGATCCCAAATATAAACATAAATGTATCCAAATAAGACAAGACATCAAAATAAGATAGAAGTGTAAGCTAACTCGCCTAAACTATAGGGGTGACATCCTCTACTGCTGATGGATCCCGCTGAAAGTCCAAGTCGCAGGTGTCATCTTTGGCAGCTCCATAATAGGTAGGACAAAGGTCCTCGTCATCCTCTATAATATTTTTAACAGGTTCAGTCAGTACATGAATGAGCACATAATCTCAACAGTTCATATCAAGAGAGGAATATAAAGCATGCAATAGAGTAAAATACATGAAACGCTGAAAGAAAGTACATGTAATAAAAAAAAGAGAACTGTAATGTAAATAGCTACTATAAGTAGAGAACTATCAGTGACTAGTGATGTAGAGTACAAGATAGACATATGAACGGCTTGAATTTGCACATGATTATACTAAAGAGTTTGTACAATGACTACTTTGGAATTGTTCAAATGACTGCTTCTACTCTCCCGTACCCCAATCAAAACACAAGGATCCAGACAAGTTATATTATTGTACAATATTTCACATGAGGGCCCATAAATAGGTGCACATGAAGGTATACATGAGGGCTCTGTAAACATGAGAGTACATGAATCACAAGAGTATACATGAATAATGAAAGCACAGGAGTACATGATAAAAGTAAAATGCACATGATATGATGTACCCGATGCTCCCGAGGGGGATAACATCTCAATGTAAAGATTCATATAGTACTAATCCGTGTTAACAACGTGACAGCATCAAGTAAAGTAATCTAGAGTAAGAATATAAATCCTAACAAGTATGAAATGATCAAAAAATGTACTTACCGGATATCCTAAGTATCTGGTAAGTGTAGATGTCCAAACAGAGTAGATGAGTCCTATTTAGAGCAACACATGTCACAACATGTCCAGAATGGTAATACTGAAGATTACAATGCATTATATATGAATTCTAGGTCATTTTAGACTAAAGTCAACTCTTGGTCAACTCTAGCCAACTACACTAGTCAAACTAGGCCAACTAAGCCAATCCTAGTCCAATCAAGTCTCACTAAGCCTAACCAAGTCTATATATGCACAAGCCAATAGAACAACACCAAAACAAAAAATGTCAAGTATCATACACAAGTATATAATATATCCATATATAATATATGAATATATATACAAAGGCAGTGAATTACATACAAGCTACACTAATAGGAAATATTATCACATCCTCGTCATCATCATTACTTATAACTTAGGTGTAATAGTGCAAGTTATCCTACTAGTCATAATACACACTATGCATATATGTATAGGGTGTGTTTGTGTGTAAGTGCATGGCATACATGTGTAGTGTGTGTCATAATTGCATAGATAGGGTTCAGTCTAGTGTCAAGGTAATAACTGTGGTGTGTGTATTAGGGGTTACATACAAGGGGGTTAAGCATACATGGTGTCAAGTGGTATATATGAATATGTGTATGTGGGTGCCTCACATATATGAGTGTGTGTGGATAAGAGTGTGGTGTTCAGTTATATGGGGTTTTTAGTGTTCTCTGGTTACAGCAAAGCATAGGCGTGTGTCATAGTATAGGTGTATATACAATGTAGGGTGTGTGTATACAATTAGGGGGAACTGAAATATGAAGCGTTGTTCCCAGTTCAGTGTTAACAATAAGGAATTGATTGAGGAGGAAACTGAAGACTGAATGAAAGAAGGGAATCTCATATTTCATGTAAAACCCAATGTTCAAAACCTATGAACCCAAATATATACAAACCAACAAATTCTCAAAAATTTAGTTAATCAAAACCCACTTCTTTCACACATTAAAACTGGAAAAAAATGTAAGAGGGAAAATGAACTGACAGCAAAACCAATATTGATTTGAAAACTAAACAAAACTCAAATCACATTTAAAACCCAGTTATTACAAATCATAATAGTTTTTATCTAACATGTAATTTCATCTTTTTAAACATTTAAAATCAATTAAATCATATTAAACCTTATTCGAATACACTGTACAATAAACGTGTATTCGAACGGAATATTATCCCAAAATTCGAATCAAATATCTAATATTGTATCAAATTCACATAAGCTAGGTACACACGTATACGTGTCAGGGGGTGCGTCCATGTCCAACAAACTGGACACAAAGTGTCCAATACTGGCAAGAAATGAAGTATCAGTAAACTACAACAGAAATTCCTTGTGCGCGCGTATCGAGTCCTCGTGGACTCGACACAGAGCTCGAGATAAGTCGAGCTTGTGCACACGTGTAGAGGGCACATAGGCGTACATATGTGTCACCCTGTACAGTGTTCAAGTGTTGTCGTGTCCAAGATACGAAAACGTATCAGTGAGCGAAATCAACAGCGTATTGTGCAGTGTAGAATCAGTACGGGTCAGATCCTGTGTCCGATACGACACGGGGTATCGCAAAACTCGAGGGGTGACCTGACAGCGTCTGCCCCCACCCCTGTGCCAAGTGGCACATGTCCACATGGCCTACACAGGAAGAAATCAGGGGGTGGTAGCGGGCACATGTGCGCGTGTCTCGTACTGCAGTTTGTGTCCGATTCTGGACACGAACACAACTCAAAACGTGCTCAATACTAGGGTTCCATGATCAGCATGCCAATGGCTATCCAACCATGTAATTTATTACAGAAAACAAGAAAAAAAATCCCACAGAGGCATTTCAACATACACCTAGACCTAGTGACTGATACGTGTCCGATACGGACACCAAACTAATTCTAATTCCTATCAAACTTCATCTACAGCTAGAGGGCACCTAGATGGATGCATCTACGGAAAGAAATCAGGATTTAGAGGTGATTTGAAAGGATTATCTATAGAGAGCCAATCTCTAAGAAAAAGCCCTAAATTGTGAAGTCCTTTTCCTCAAGCAATGTCCGAATGAGCTTCCCTCCTTGCAAGCTAGCCTCCTTCAACCACTATTCCAGATTTAGAACCAATTACAAAACATTGGGATCAGTTTGGTAGAGAAATGGTGAGATTTGACAATTTGGAAAAGAAATTAGGGTTTCTAAAAGGGGGTGTTCTAAAAGAGGTAAGTGGTCATGTAGAGATATTATATAGGCTGAAATTAGGTCACTCTTGCGCTATTATGGTTGGCCATATAGAGAATTAGTGTTAGGGTTTCATATGAATGGGTTTTGGGCCAAGATCATTAGCTAGCTAGCTCAACCTCTTAGCCAAAAGTCCAATGCACTAAATACCCAATCTCTCCATGAAACTTAGCCATACTCAAGTCAGCCAAGACCAACTTAAGTTAGATTAGGGTCGACACTATGCTATCTAAGTCGCCAAAGTCAAAGTCAAACTCTAGGCTAGTCTCTAAAGTCACAACTAGCAAAAGTCAAAATCACAACAACAATGCAATAAATAATTCACAAAAATCAAAATGACCAAAATACCCTTGGGCAAAAATATAGAAATAAATCACCTAATCACATGGTTAGGTTCCCATGGTCATGATTAGCCTCTAGGTCAAGTAGTATATAGGGTTTTACTAGCAAAACACCAAAATCACAAATCACCCATTAAAATAGTAATAAAAGAATTAAAAATTATCAAAAATCATAACATGATTTAAATCTCATTATTAAAAGACTAAAATTACAAAAGTTCAAAATTATCTTCGTTTAGAAAAGTGGGTGTTACACTAATAAAAAACAATATGCATCCAGCTCCGGTAGTCAAGAGCAGAGGATTGCTACGTTAGAGGCTAACTTAAAAATCATGGCTAAAATGGTTGCAAGTATGCATATTGTGATCATAGTACAACACATTGGTCCACCTGTTGCGAATCCAATTTTAATCCAGGAACACATAGCAGCATCTGCCCCTGTCAATACTAGTCTGGGGGAGCAATCTCCTCACAATGCTACCATGCCAGCGCAGGCTACTCACAGTCAATCTGGTGCTGGGGTGGTCCTTATCATGCAATTCTGCCTCCTAACATATCGAATCAGTCTACTGCTCCCCAAGCCTCAAGAGATCCCCTTAAAGTGGTGAAGCTTCTGCGTAACCAGTTCGAAGCCTTCAAACAGAAGGATGGTATGCAGAAATTGGGAACCAAACAACCTTACCTTGTAGAGTGGAAGGAAGTCCCACTTCCACCTAAGTACAAGCCACCAACCATCATGTTGTTTAACGACAGCTCATCTCTGAGTCAGTATCTCCATCACTTTGAGGTAATGACTGATCAGCTCCAACCGAACGATGCTCTACTCACTAGAGTATTCGTCGGATGCTTGGCGGGTGCGTCCTATGACTGGTATCATAGTTTGCCAGATGGTTGGATAACATCTTTTGAAGGATTCAAGCAAATGTTCCTGGAACGATTCTATGAGGGAATAAACGATATGACTATGTCAGCCCTTATTAAAATCAAACGACGGCCTAATGAAACTGCTAAAGGTTTCATTGAGCGCTTCCGTCATGAGGCACTCAAAATTCCTCTAGGTACTCCAGATGCACTAACTATAGATACATGCAAATCAAACTTGTTACCTATAATCAACATATGGACTGGACCCACACAATTCCAAGAGTGGGCCTCCTTTATAGTAAGTGTCAGGTAGCCGAGGACAGTGCTGATAAACTCATGCAGTTAGGCATCCAGATGCCTAATCTTGACAAAGACGAACATTCTGCAACCAACAGTGGCAGTCGTCAGAACAACCGTAAAGGCAAAGAAGCTTTAGCCATCAACGTGAAAGGCAAAGAAGCTTTAGCCGTCAATGTGGGTCAGTCATCACCTACCGTGACGGTACCCCTAAAGAGCGCACCACGTTCTAAAGAGGAATATTCCTTTGACGAGGATGACATTATGAGCATATTTGATTGTCTGGTCAAAAGCAACAAACTTCAACTACCTGAAGCAAAGCGGCCAGATGAAGTAGGTAAAACTGGCAATACTAAATACTGTGTGTATCATAGGTTCTTGGGACATCCAACTAGGGCATGTTACGTACTCAAAGGGAAAATCCAAGAACTGATCAACGCCAAGGCAATCACTCTTCAGCAAGATGAAAAGATGGTGACTGCCAATGTCATCTCTCTACAATTTGGCAACTTTCCTTCTCAACTTGTGCAGGATGGAGTCATCCCCATTCCGAAAGCCACTCTGGAGATCGTCAACCTTCTGCCAGCACAAAGTGACGGTCTTATACCCCTATCAACAAACAAAGGGGAAATCATGTGGATTCACCCTGATTTAGTGACTGACTTTGAATCAAAGACACTTGTTTCCTCTATAAAGTCAAAAAAGGAAATCAAGTACAAGTCATTATATGATATCACCGGGTGATCATCTCACACCTTTGGATGCTACCTTCATCCCAGCGACGGCTTCACTTCCTTCTACTGAAACGACAATACCGAAGCCAGTAATCAATTATCGACCAGTATTCCATCTATACAGTCAACAGTCTTGCAAACTAATGACAAAGATGGGATATGATCTACAGAAAGCCCCTAGCTTGAATGACGGGAAAAGGATCTCCTATACCTCTTTCCCTATGTCTTCAACGCAATCAGTCTCGTATTGGCTTGGGATTCTGGACAGATCTGTCATGACTTCAAAAGAAGTATTCCAGAAGTAAGACTCAGATGAAGAACTATAATATGGTTTCCTTCACGATAGTTCCAGAAGAAGAAGCCATGACTGGTACTTGATCTGGGAGGCTTTATCTCAGAGACTATCCAGATGGACAAGAGAATGCAGCCACTCTTCCTCTAGTCTCCGATGCCCCTTTGGTATCTCCTCTACCTGTCGCTAATATTCCTTTGGTGTCTTTACCTCAAACGAAACCGGTTCCTCCCAAACCAACATCAGCTGACAAAGGCAAACAACCAGCTCGCTTTGATAAAATATTAAAAAAAACAACTCTTGGACCCGAAAAGCCGTATAACTTTGACATATTGGCTCAACTAGCCAATACTCCAGCAAGGTTATCAATTTTTGAACTCCTACGTCTCTCAAGGGAAACCCGAGAGATGTTAAGTGAGGCTTTGATACAAGCTAACGCTTGTCTGGCCCATCTTAAGAGACGGAACGAAGAACCAGTGGCATGTTCCCATTGCCATAGCGTGAAGGAGTTGATCCCCACTATCACCTTCACTCAAGATGATATGCTCTTGGACGACAATCGACATGACCGACCTGTCTACTATACAGGGTATATCGATACTATGAAGGTCGATCGCATCCTAGTCGACCCAGGATCTGCACTCAGTATTATGCCAAAGTCTCTATTGGATGCGCTGAAGATCCCAGTTCATAATCTCTCCACAACCGTTACGACTATTCTGGGGTTCAATTCTGGGAGAAACGAACCATTGGGGAAGCTTCGCCTGAAAGTCCAAATAGGCAATCTCCGCACGAAGGTCACCTTCTATGTGATTAACAATTATGTCCCCTACAATGTCTTATTAGGAAGACCATGGTTGCATGAACATAACATTGTGCCATCCACTCGTAATCAATGCTCCAAATATGTGCACGAAAAAGGAGAAGTTCGCAAAGAAGTGGCTAATCTTAACCCCTTTAGAGGCATCAAAAAAAATTTCACAGACTTTCGAATGTACAAAGAAGAGTTCGTGAAGGTCGTACTGGCCATGGACACTGAAGAAGAATGGCAAGAGAGTCTGGATGATGTACTAGTGATTCCGGTCAAAGGATGCACTTCTCTTCCTTCGTCTTTTCAGACGCTGACCATCAATCTCTCTCCTCTGTCAAGCATCCTCTTGCTAAAAAGATGGAGCATATAGAGCTCATCTCTTTTGAGCTTCTTGTTATCGACCTTCGTCATAACAAGTCTTCTCCTTTTTCTCCTCTTGTTATCAATTTTAGCAAGCCGTCGGCTAAGATCAAGAGCACCGTTGTAAATGATAATATAATTATCAATAAAGAAGCATCTCCTTTGCAGTATATGGATGTCAATTATTACACTCGATGTTATCTAGATATCCTGGATAACTTTGAACCCCTTACCTTAGGAGCAGTTCAACCTCTTCAAGATGAAGTATCACTTGAATCAGTACAAGATTCATTCTATCTGGTTTCCTCCCGGAAGAAGGATGAACATCTTAAACTCTTCAACAAAGGATTGAATCAAAAGGCTACATCCGATAGCGATGCTGAGAATGACGATAATGAAAGACTCCAACTACGTCATTACAGTCAACGATCGAATAACATCATCCAAAAGATGGGCTACAACTTCAAATCTAGCCTCAACGGTGGTAGAGGAAGGCGACTCCTATTCGTATACCTACTCTAAAAGAAAAGTCACTACAATATTATAATAAAACAAAGCATGGGTTAAGCTACACTTTGTCGATCATTACCCCAGATACCTCTGAGTCTAACAAACAGGACCGATCTAACTCTTCTGAC
Source organism: Iris pallida (assembly GCA_029216955.1). Classification (NCBI taxonomy): domain Eukaryota; kingdom Viridiplantae; phylum Streptophyta; class Magnoliopsida; order Asparagales; family Iridaceae; genus Iris; species Iris pallida. Next base: position 35,317 of record JANAVB010036032.1, read on the forward strand.
TCTGCCTTACGAGATTCGGACACCAACATAGGGCACGTGCATCAAGTGACTCTATCTTCCAATATGGTGACCGCTGAGTTCTCAGAAGATGACGACGATTTTGTCGAAGCCTCTGAATATGATCCTTGGGCACAAAGGATGGATACCCAATAAAAACTTCGCTTCGAGCAACGTGAACCACCTACTGAAGATCAATTAGTCCAGGTCGATGTCGAAGACGAAGTTTCTCCAAGGCCAATCTTTATCAGCAAAAGTCTTTCTGAAGCAAATAAACAAGAATTGATTCAGCTCATTTAGGAATACATTAACGTATTCGCCTGGAGCTATAAAGATATGTCGGGATTAGATCCTCATATCACTACCCACAAGCTCAATATTCTTCCAAATGCTAGGCCAGTCAAACAAAAATAGCATCAATTCTGACCTGATATGATGGATACTATAGAAATTGAAGTCAAGAAGCTCATAGTTTGCGGCTTTGTCAGAGAAGAACAACATCCGGACTGGGTAGCTAACGTTGTCCCAGTTATAAAGAAAATAGGGAAGGTCCGAGTCAGTATCGACTTTAAAGACCTTAATAAAGCTTGTCCCAAGGATGAGTTTTCTCTTTCGATCACTGATGTCATGATCGACAACACTTGCGGATTCGAGCGGATGTCTTTCATAGACGGTATTTTTGGATACAATCAGATCAGAATGAACCCCGAAGATAAAAAACATACATCTTTCCGTACTCCTCTCGAGCTCTACCGCTACATAATCATGCCATTTGGTCTCAAGAACGATAGTACAACCTATCAGGGGGCCATAAGAACCATTTTCTGTGAACATTTATAAAAAATAGTCGAATGCTATGTCGACGATATTGCTGTCAAAAGTCGTTTAAAGGAAGATCACATCCAAAACTTAAGAACTATCTTCGATCGAATGTGCCAGCATCAACTCAAGATGAATCCTACCAAGTCATTCCTGGGAGTCTCTAGTAGCAAATTCCTGGGATTCGTTATTACCTCTAAGGATATACACGTTGACCTCGAGAAAGTCAAAGTCATTCAAAAGATGTGTCCTCCATGCAACCTAAAAGAGTTACAAGGATTCCTGGGACGGCTTGTGTATATCAGGAGGTTCATCTCAAACCTCTCTTAACGATGTAGACCGTTCACTCAACTAATGAAGAAAGGTATGTCTTTCATTTGGACTGAAGAATGCCAGCAAGCATTTGAAGACATAAAGCGGTACTTGATGAACCCTCCAATCACAGGAATATCCTTTCTGATGTATGTTAGAGCAATGGATCATTATCTGGGTGCCCTACTAGCCCAAAAGGACAAGGAAGGTCATGAGCAGGCCATCTATTATCTCAGTCGTACGATGATTGGTGTTGAATATAGATACAGACCGGTGGAAAAAGGATATTTAGCCCTGATGTTCGCTGTCCAAAAAATGTGACATTATATTACGGGCCAGACCATTCATGTCATCTCCAGAGTCAACCTTCTCCGAGTCTTGATGAAGAAATCCAGTACACTCAATTCCAGACTCGCTACATAGGCTATATTTCTAGCACAATATGATATAGTCTATGTCCCACAAAAGTCTGTTAAGGGTCAAACCCTAGCTGACTTTCTAGCTGCTCATCCAATTCTTGAGACTTCTAAACTCTATGATAAAATTCCTGATGAAACTTTAGAATCTAATATAACTTATGAAGGAATCCCTGCTTGGCGTCTATTCTTCGATGGTGTATCCAGAATCGGACCCAAAGGCACTATCGTCGCTGGAGTTGGAATCGTTCTGGTATCACCAGAAGGACTGGCCATTCAAAGAGCCTTTTCTCTGTACGAGTTGTGCTCCAATAATATCGTTGAACACAACGCTCTACTCATAGGTCTCCAATTAGCTAAACAGTTGGAAATCGAATACGTTGAAGTATACGGAGACTCTAAACTGATTGTCAATCAAGTTAGAGGCACGTATGAAGTTCGGCATCAAGTTCTTGTTCCGTATCATGAAGCAGCAGTCAAACTGGCTACATCATTCAAAGGCTTCTTCATTGAACATGTACGTCGAGCATGAAATGCAGAAGCTGATGCACTCGCTAATCTAGCAGTAGTATTAGTGATTCCTGTGAAAAGACAATAGATGATCGTCATCACTAACATGAAATTATTCTGTATCGAGAATAATTTACATCTGGAATCTAGTAATTCAGTCGAGATTTGCACGACGAGTGAAGACTGGAGGGCTCCTTTCATCGACTTCATGGTTCATGACATCTTACCTGAAGATCCTAAAGAAGCGAATATAATCCGTCGGCGATCACTTTAATTCTACTACAATCACACCTCTAAAAAACTCTATCGATGATCATATGACTGTATGCTTCTACGCTATCTTGCAAAAAATAAAGCAAAGCAGATACTACATAAAGCTCACAATGGTGTCTGTGGTGCACATCAGTCTGGTCCTAAGCTACAGGATCGGATCCGACGCATGGGATACTATTGGCTAACCATGGTGTCAGATGCTATTGAATATTCAAGAAGATGCCAAGCATGTCAAATCCATGCAGATTTCATTCATCAACCTTCAGAATTTCTGCATCCAACTGCAGTATCATGGCCCTTCAAAGCTTGGGGCATGGATGTCTTTGGTCCTATTAATCCACCTTCATCTCGATAACATCGGTTTATCCTAGCTATAACCAATTACTTCTCAAAATGGGCCAAAGTTATACCTTTAGCTGAAGTCAAGATAAACAGTGTTATCAACTTCATCAAAAATTATGTGATCTACAGATTCGGCGTTCTTTGGCAAATTATCTACGATAACGGACCTCAATTCATCAATCAGAAGTTCATTCGGTTCTGTGATGACAATATGATCAATAATGTTGCTTCTACAGCCTTCAATCCTGCACTAACAGTTTGGTAGAATCATTCAACAAAATGATCATCAAGCTTCTGAAGAAGTTCGTTTCTACCAATAAACGGAACAGGAGCAAAAAGCTTAGAGAATGTCTATGGGCCTACCGGACTATCGTACGTACTCCGACTGGCTATACACCTTTCTCTTTGGTGTATGGATGTGAATTTGTGCTACCGTTGGAGATTCAAATCCCTTCTCTAAGGATTGCCATTACCAATGAACTCACAACATAAAATAATGATCGTCTTCGACTTTAGGAGCTTGAAACCTTTGATGGGAAGCAGCTACTAGCTCAACAACACATCGAGCTATATCAAGCCCGTATCTCAAAAGCCTTTAACCGTAAAGTCAAAGTACGAGCATTTCAAAAAGGTGAGCTAGTCCATACCATCAGACGTCCTATGACTATGACACACATGAGTAAGGGCAAGTTCGAGCCAAAGTGGGAAGGTCCCTATGTTATAAGTAAGGTTTTCTCTAACGGAGCTTATCAACTGTCTTGGATGGATGGCTGAATCGCCATGATGCCTATCAACGGCAAATTCATAAAGAAGTACCATGTTTGAAAGCGTGTACTATATTTTTTGACAAATATTGTACAAACTTCAAATCTTTGAATCCCCAGTGGAGTCTATCCAGATCTTATGATACATCTTTATTGGCCCACAACATCTACTACATCATTACAAGCATCATCTTTTGAAACCCAGCTGTTTTAAAAAATATCATATTCTTGAGTCCCAGTTGGCCCAAGGATAATCAATAAATATACGAATTCATGTCCACATTTCTGCTAAATTCTACTATCTACATCAATGGCTTGTCACATTACCTCTAAAAAGTTCTCATTATTGATCAATGTGGTTTCAAAAAGATAACATCACAGCAAATGAGCAAACATAAGGGTTCTTTCTCCATAAAAAGGAGTAAAAGACCACATTTGCAAAGAAAGGAAAACAAACTACATCTTAGAACATATAAAAGCTACATCGAAGTAGGAAACATTGAAGATAAGAAAGATGTTTTTTATTCATTTGCCCGAGGATGGCCATGCTGGGGCAGGTACCACTCCCTCAACCATTGTGCATAGGAAGGCCCCAACTGATTATGGTTATCCACAGGAGCTGGGTGATTGGAGCTCCCGGTGCCACTGCCTTCTGAAGCCGGCTATTCTTTACGAAAAATTCGACTTTAGGAATTATTTCTTCCTTAATAGTCATCGGTTCCTCTTTGATCAAAGGAGATAGCACTTCCTCCTTGACAGTGACCTCAGCTTTTGGCATCACCATAGACGCTACGGAAGGCAAAAGGAAACAAAAATTAGAATCATGAAAGATTATTCTTACAAAAATCAAGTGATTTTAACTCTACACAAATCTCGCAAATAACAGAGTGCTGGTCTCTAAATGGCGCACATGGCATGACAGTTCTAAATTCGTGCGACAGTTTTTGTGCGCAAATTGACAAATTGTGCATGGTGCGATGCACTTTGAGTAAAAAGGGCGCACACAATTTGTTTAATAATCAACACTCTGAAAGAGGTAGTTTATGCTAGAAATAGCGCGGCGCCAATCAACACTATGAAAGAGGCGATTGACACCGGCTTAGTTCGCGTCAACCATTAGATGGCGTCGACTCTCGAATTGCGCCAGCTACACTGCTCATCTTCTCCGACTAGTTTCTCACCTTCGAGAGCGGGGTTGGCCTTTTCGCCTCTCGCTGACGGCGACACGTGCTGCGGCATCCTCAATAATGGTACACGCGACGTGGCGTCGGCCACTTTCTTGCCTTTCTCGGTTGCGGATCCCTTGGGGGACATTTGATCAGAGGAAAATCTTCGAAAGATCGAAAGGTAGAAGAAGATGGAGAGTTCGAACAGAAGAAATTTCATAGAATTTTCTCTCTCCTTTTAATAGGCTATTTACAGCCTAAAGCTCAAGCGTAACAGTCGTGCAATCCGCGCACAAAAAGTGGGTCAGTTACGATTCTGTACTGCGCCAATGGTGCAAAAGTATCGCTTATTATTCAAAGTATTTCAAATTTTGAACTTTTTAAATTTGAAAACTTTGAAGGGGGTCTTTTAGAAGCTCCAAATGAATCAAACATTACCATGCGCTACTCACAAAAGGCGCCAAGAACCAAATCATCAAATGGCACTGGTCATTAGATAGCGTCTGATATCAGATGGTGCCTGACATCAGATGGCGCTGGCATCAGATGGCGCTGGATGACACTTGGCAACCTTCTCCGAGAAGTGAAACAGTCGTCATCATGACTGACAGCACGACAATCGAGGAAAATTTATTTCGAATCCTGAATGCGCGGCGCTCGAGAAGATTGTGTCAGATTCGTCATAATAACTGACAGCTGTCTCGCACCACCCACAGTTGGCATGAGGTAATCAATGAATTAAGCAGATGGCACTAAATAGCATATAGCGCCCGGTACATCCAACAGTTGGCACTAATCAATCAATTATCATCCGAAACAGTTAGATGATGTGGCACATATGCCACTAATCTCGAAAAACGTACACACGATACTGCCCACGACCACACGCATCTCTCCTACAGAATGCCATGTGTCCCATGCAGTTAAGTTAACCGTTCGCGCAAACGGCGATGGTGCGCCAATTGTTGTCTGTACCAATCAAAATAACTGGCTGACAGTTATTTCAGAACTCTATAAATATAGTTTCAAATCACTTTAAAAGGATCACTAATGATCATAATCTCCTGAGCACTTGCTACAGCACTCTCCAAAGGCTTTCTTCTTCGACATCGCATCGTCCGAGGGATAAAGTGATCGTCTTCAAATCAGATTCCTACAGTTGTACTTTCCCAGAAATCAACTTGTACTCGTATACACACTCTTCTCAATTTGTAATCAAATACTTTTTGTTTTTGCAAACAGAAATTCCTTCCATCAAAGTGAAGACGATGTCATCAGTACCTGTATCGATCTTCGATCATAACAGTTGAGGATACCGCTCTGGTGTAATTCCAAAGAACAAACAAGGTATTCCTCCATAAGTTGTAGCTCTGCAAGAAATTTCCACTGCGGGTGGTCTTCCCCCTAAGAATGGTCTTCCTAAGGGAGATAATCAATCCACTCCATATAGCCAAATCCACACTAGAAGGCCACTCGCTCGAGGCTAAAGCATATATGGGGGTAGTTGTGTTGGAGTCCAATCTGGATTTGGTAAGAGCAAATTTTGGAGCCCAAATATGGTAAAAAATTTAATTTGATATAATTTGGAAATTTACATTAAATGTCTAATTTAATTATATTTACAAATTTGTATCAAATATTTAATTTGACCATATTTGGATGGCCATAATTGGTGATGGGATATAATCTACACCGTTGGTTGTTGGTGGACGACCAGATCTGATGGTGGGATACTTTTAGGGTTTTCTAACCCTAAAATATGTTTCTCATCCTATAAAATACGAGAAGGGTGAAGGCACAAAGTAGAGATTCAAGGTGCTCGTCCAAAAGAAAATCTAGGAGAAAGTCCGTACTTTGCACTTAGGACTTAGCCATCCAAGACAGAAGAAAGAAGTAGATCTAATCAAGGAGTCGTCAACTTCGGTTAGAAAGATTTCTACGAGTTGGTGAGTGATCTCAATTGTAATCTTCTATTCTTATTCTTGGGAGTGGTGTAGGGGTTGAACCTATTAGGGCAAAGGGTTCAACGTGAGTTCTGTTAATCTTGCAATTTATCTGAGTTATTAAAGGTTAGGATTTGTCAAGGTGACGTACATTACCGCCATATACTTGTTTTCATTTTGTGCTTGGTGTCCGTTAGACGGGGTTTAGTTTTGATCAGGTGGGTTGGCAAACGCTTCCGTACACGCCTAACAATTGGTATTGAAGCTTTGGAGGTTCTAGCAACCATGCCTACGGAGCAGATGAACACTCATATAATCACCCTCATAGGGGAAAAGTGGGCGATTTAGAAACCAAGGATGGAGGATCTACTATGATGCAAGGACTTGCATGGTCCGTTGGAGGGCGATAGCACAAAGCCAACAGACAAAGCTGCTGAAGACTGAAAATGATAAGATCGTAAGGTCGTTGGATTCATCCGCCAATGGTTGGATGATTTGGTGTTTCATCACGTGTCCATGGAGAGTTCAGTAAAAGTAATGTGGAAGAAGCTGCATTCACTGTATGAAAGAAAGACGGCTAGCAATAAGGTATTTCTTATTCGCCAACTCGTCAACTCGAAGTATGTGGAGGGTGCCCTAGTGGCACAACATCTGAATAAGATTCAGGGTATCATCAATTACCTGTCTACGATGAAGATGGTGATCGATGATGAGATTCACGCCCTAATGCTCTTGAATTCCCTGCCGGAAAGCTGGGAGACATTGGTAGTGTCGGTGAGCAACTCTGCGCCTGATGGAGTTGGCATGATAGAGACAGTCAAAAGTAGCTTGTTGAATGACAAGGTCCAATGCAAGCAAGTGGAATCGTCGTAGGATTCCACTCTGGTGGCTTCCTATGGGAAGGAAAGATCCAAGTCACAGGCGAGGACAGGAGGGAGTTCTTGGAATCTTGTGATTGTGGACTGCAAGGACGGCTGCTATCACTGTGGCAAAAGGGGTTATATCAAGAGGAACTATATAAAGCTCAAAGCTGAGAAGGCAAAAGGCAAGGATGATCAGAAGGATCTCACGGCGTTTGGAGACATCATCACCGCAGCGACCGATACAGAGAAACCTTGTGGAATGTGTCACGATGGCGTTTGGGTCGTGGATACGGGGGCGTCATATCACGCCACTCCAAATAGGAGGATCTTCACGTCATATATCGCGGCAGCAGGTTTGGAAATGTAAAGATGGGCGACAAAGGGATGGCTACAGTTATAGGCATCGGTAATGTGTACTTGACAATGGGGCTCGGTAAGAAACTCGTTCTCAAGGGTGTGCGATATGTACCAAGTTTGCGCTACAACTTGGTTTCGGTAGGGAGGTTGGCATATGATGGTTGTCATCGTTTATTTGGGGACATAGATTGGATGCTCTGAAGGGTTCCCAACAGCTGGCTCGTACTACCAAAATACTGTTAAATAACGATGAACCTTAGCGACGAAAATAAATTCGTCGCTATATAGTGACTGACTAGCGACTACATAACGACCGATAATTTATAAAAAATAAATTATTAATATACGTCGTGGCATCCGCCGCTAAGTAATTACCGACAGCTTAGCGTCGAAAATGGTTAGTCGCTGGTGACGAATAAAACTGATTAGTAAACCTTTCATTTTCATTCTCAAAATTTTGTCCAAAATAATAACTTTTCCCTAAACTCCCCCCCCCCAAAACCCTAAAACCATCGACCCCCCCTATCCTACTCTGACCCCCTCTCTGGCACGGCAAACCCCCACGACAGCCCCCCTCCTCCTTTCCCGAAGACACCTCTCCTCATTCCCCGACGACCCCCTCCTCCTCAGCCCCCCTCACGCGCACGGCCCTCCATCTTTCCCTCCTCGGCCCTACTCCTCCTCTCCTGACCCCCTAATGTGCGAGACAACCCCCCACGGCGGCCCCGGTCCTTCTTCCTCTTATCTTTCCTACTCCTCTTTGACCCCCTCTATGTTCCCCCTCTATAGCCCCCCTCGAGTGGCAGCCCCCTGACGTCGCCTCCACCTTGCCCTCCTCCTCGTCTCAGTCCTCATTGTACAATTTCTAAACGTCCTCAAATTTAAATTTAAATTTAATTACCCTCAAATTTGTTTAATTATCACATGTTGAAGAACCCTATGGAAAATACATGTGTATTTTTTGTTTATATTATTCAGAATATTATGTCACAAAATTACTTGTCCTACGTTGTGAAATAAAAGCACCAAAGAAAGAGGCAAGAAATTAGACCTAGAAGTGATCAGAATATATTATAAATCATAACCTTGAGTTGTAACTGGAGTAATTTATTATTATTTTTCATTTATAAATTAACTGAGTTTGTACTAAATTATAATTCAAAACAACTAAGATTGATTTAAATTTAATTTATAAGTTTTATTTGGCGTACTAGTGAAGGTTCACAATGAGTCTGATACCGGTTCCCTCCTCCTCGGATGTTATTCAAAATATTATTTAACTCTAGGATGGTGTTATAGGGTTGTCATTACTATAATATAACGATACGGCCGATACCGATATGATACGGCCGATACCAATTCGATAGGCCGATACTAATCTTATACGACCGATACCTATCAGATACGGCCGATACCGATCTGATACGACCGATACCTATCGGATAGGATGATACCAATTCGATAAGGCCAATACCAATCCGACACGACCGATACCTATCGGAACGGCCGATACCTATCGGATAAGGCCGATACCTATCGAGTAGGCCGATATCATTCGATAAGGCCAATATAATCCGATATGGCCATTACCTATCGAATACGGCCGATATCTATCGGATATGACGATACCAATTCGATAAGGCCAATACCAATCTGATACGGCCGATACCTATCGGATACGGTTGATACCTATCGGATAGGCCGATACCAATTCGATAAGACCAATACCAATCTGATACGACCGATATCTATCGGATAGGCCGATAGCAGTTCGATAAGGCCGATACCAATCCAGATAGGCCGATACCAAGTCGATATGTCCGACTATGATACCGATACAGTTAACGTTGGTTATTACAATTAGGTACTTAATTAGAATATTCTTATTATTTATGTTTTTTATACTTGTATTTATACAAAATATGGTATATGGTGCAAATTAGTTTGAACAATGAGTCGATACTTAGTTGACCATTCATGGATGTACAATCGGTTACATGAGAGCAAGATTGGTTTGATGGATGATTTCAAGACGGGCGTCGAGGAGTTTTTGAGATATGACAGTAGCCAACCTTATTTCATGGACAGAAGGCTCATAAAGTGTCATTGTGTCAATTGTCATAATATACCATTTAAAGAGGTAGATCTTGTGAGAGAGCACATATACAAGAAAGGTTCCGTACCGAACTACAACGAGTGGACGGTTCAAGGAGAACCTTTGGTTCCGTAATATTTGTCCTCCTTCAATACGGAGGTGGAAGAGTCCACTCTTGAAGATCACTTCGAATATCGGCATCGAAACTTGGCACGTGAGTTGGTATTTGATACGACTTGTACCGGTCCAAGTTTTGATCTAGAGGATTTGAATCATACTATAAAAGAGTTCTATGATATGTTCAACCATGCCGATACTTCGTTATATCCGGGTTGTGATTCTCATTCTGTCTTGTCGGTGGTGATGTGGTTGTTTCATTCTGTAAGTATATAATTGTTATCATACACATTTATTCACTCTCTTTATTTTCTAATGTTATATTATTTTCTTAATTCTAGGTTATTTCCGCTCCAGGCTGGTAGAGATTTGGGCGACTTGATGTGTCGTCAATTCCATGGTCCCTATCTGAACTTCGGGGACATCCCACTTGATAGACGGTTCATTTGACTAGAGATGCTTGGGGTATGCCTAAATAATATCGTCTTTCTTTACAATACTTCTTGAATATTTTCTTATTGTTTTTATTTGTTCTTATTTGCAGAAGTTGTACTAGTGGCCGACGAACAGAGATCAGGCGATCCGGAAGTGCTACAAGTCCGTCGTCAGCAAGTGGTTGAGGGATATGGTCAATGACCAGAAGGGGTTGGCTACACTAAATAGCATTTTTCGTAAGGAGTGGTTAAAGGAGGAATTTTGGGAGGAGATGAAGAAGAAGATGGACACTCCGGCCTATAAGGCTAAGTGCGAGAAGGCAAAGGCTTCACCTGCTAAGGGTGGTCACCACATGGGTGGATCCATCCCAATTTCATAGCATTATCGACGGTTGGTGAGTATTTTTATTTGTTATTTCTTCAATTGTATAATTTTAATGTTTAGTTATAAAATGATGTTTAATCATTATAGTACGAGGAGGTTGCCAGGGAAGACGGAGTCCCGAACACCATCGACTTTCATAAAGTTTTTGAGCGTACCCATAAGCAAAAAAGGATGGAAAGCTCCTAGATAATCGGGCGACCAAAGCCTATATAAGTTTTCCGAGTCCTATCTAATTACATTTTTTCTTTATACTTAACTATATTTATTTTACCTAACTAGTTAGTCCTAACTCTAAATATCCTAAACATAACCCTAATTAGCAATATAAATCAAAGACAAATTTAGGAGACATATAAGACCCTAACCATAACAATACTTAACAGTAACTAAAATATGAATATTAACTCTAAATCTCACCTATATAAATATAGGAGACGTATGAAATCCTAACCATAACAATACTTAATAGTAACTAAAATATGAATATTACTCTAAATCTATTCACCTATATAAATATAGGAGACATATGAGACTTTAGAGAGTTGAGTCGGTGAGGGAGGGACAGCTGGGGGGTTGCCAAGGGGGAGTTGGGACTAGTTAGCCACCGACGTCAGCTGCGAGGAACGACTTCTGGATACTAACTATCGGTAGAGGAAAAGGCGGCAATGTGTATGGTACCTAATCGTTGGCATCCTAGTTGTCCGTTTATTTCTGAGCTCCTCTTATATCTCCACCTCCACCTGTAGATACACAGACCGATATTACTACCGGAACCTATAGTTTGGAGCAGATTACACAGATATTGGTGGCCCTACAGGGTCAGATGACCCAGGTGACCGGAATTCTAGGCACAGCAGGTCTGGTTTCTGCTACCACTGCACCGGCTCCTGCTTCGACCACAGTGCCTCCGGCACCGGCTCCAGCTTCGACCTCAGTGCCTCCGGCAATGGCTCCTCCTCAAACCACAGCGCCTACTGCACCGGATCCTACTTCGACCACGGTGCCTCCTGTCACACCGGTGACTCTTCCATGCGTTCCTGCCCAGGACGTACAACGGATCATCGGTATGGTGTTGGCGCAGTTACATGAGTACGGACAGCCGCCTCTGCCTCCGCCACCTCCTCCACCTCTTCCACCATCAGTTTGATGTTTTTGAGCATCTTTTATGATTTTTTGTTGTATTGGATCGATGAGTTTGTATGAATTTTAGGGAGTTTATGTATTATTAAAGGAATTTGTGTATATGTATTATATTGTGACTGTTGGTTGAGTTTGTATGTATTGAGTAGGTTTGAATATATGTTGGAGTTCGTGTTACTGTATATATTGGTCTTGGATAAATCTATGTATTATTTGAGGGATTTATTGAGTTCATATATTTGAATATATATATTGACAAGTTTGAGAAAAGCAGGAACCAATTATTCTGGCAATTATGGCAAACTTAGCGAATGACCAGCGACGGAATATCGACAGATACCTGGAAAAATTTGCAGTCTAGCGACGACTTACCGACAACTACCGACAAAAAATTTGCAGGTTAGCGACTAAATATCGACAAAAATTTCCGTCGCTGACGTGTTGTCTGTTACCAAAAGCATATCAGATGAGTTAGCGACGAAAATATCCGTCGCTAAGCTTCTGGAAAGTTTGTATTTATGGCTCACAAAAATCTGTTGGTAATCCGTCGCTAATATGTCATAGAATTTGTCGACGATTTATATACGTTGCTAATCCGTTGCTATATTTGGTCGGCAGATCCGTCGCTAATGTGTCGCTATAGCGACAAAATACCGACGTATTTGTTATAGCGACGACAAAGCTATCGATATATCCTTTTCGTCGGTAATCCGTCAGTAAACTTAATTAGCGACGAAAATGTCATATTTAGCGACGAATTTGTCCGTCGCTAATCACTAGAATTTTGTAGTGCCGGGAAGATTTGTGTTGTGTCATGTACAAGCTCAAGCTGCTGAGCTATAAATGCAGACCACAGACATCGGATGGAGGCTTGAGGGTGTTCGACAGGATATAGATCATCGAGATCTTGTTGAGGAGGGGCTTCTAGATGCTTCGAGTAATACGGAGGATTCGGTTCGTCGAGACAAAGCGACTGATGGTAATGAGTCAAAGATTGAGGGTCAGTTTATCGGTCCCATGACAGCTGGTCGATCTCCAAGTGGGGGTTGCTCTACGGATCTATTTTTAACAATAGGTAGTTTGTCAAAGCTTCATGGAGCAACATCGGTTTCAGCAGTTCGAAGCCAGGCAGGATAACAAGGTTTGTAGCAAACTTAATCGGAGGCAAGAGCATCATCATTCACACAGTTCAGGGGGAGCTGTGGTTCATCGACGACATGCACAGTGCATGATGTTCTGTTCAAGGACGCATGGGTATAGGGGAGCTTCAAGTTCGGACACGGAGGTGGGTAGGTTCAAGAGTATGAATCTTGTGAGAACCACACAGTCTGCTTGGTTGGGCCAGCCAAGGGTAAAGAGGCTCGTCGGAACGTTAACACTTTCCGGTGGAAGACGGAAGTCAGGGACAGGCAGCCGAGACTTACAGTAAGGCTGATCATCAAGGACTTCATTCTTGGTCATGTCATTGATATTGGCAGGATTCCACTGGTGTAGGAGGTTGTTACACATAGCAGCTAGCATCGACATGACGGTCGAGGAGCTGAAGGCAAAGGAAGATGCAAAGCAGCTTGGGGGATCGAAGATTAGTAGAATGGGGGAGCAGAAACTCTATCATGGAACGACAGACATGGAGTCTAGTTGAGGAACCATGGTCTCAATATCCTACCATCAGACTAGAGGGACAGATTATTGGAGTCCAGTCTGAATTTGGTAAAAGCAAATTTTGGAGTATGGTAAAATATTTAATTTGATATGATTTGAAAATCTACATTAAATATCTAATTTAATTAGATTTATAAGTTTTTATCAAATATTTAATTTGACAATATTTGGACGGCCATAATTGGTGATGGAATATAATCTACATCATTGGTTGTTGGTAGACAGTCAGATCTAATGGTGGACTACTTTTAGGGTTTTCTAACCCTAAAATAAGTTTTTTATCCTATAAAATACGAGGAGGGTGAAGGCATAAAATGGAGATTCGGGGTGCTCGTCCACAAGAAAATCTAATAGAAAGTCCGTACTTTGCTCTTAGGACTTCGTCATCTAAGACAGAAGGAAGAAGAAGATCTAGTCGAGGAGTCGTCAACTTCGGTTAGGGAGATTGCTACCGGTTGGTGAGTGATCTCAATTGTATTCTTTTCTTTTTTTTTGAGAGTGGTAAGGAGGTTGAAGAGCCCAACAAGTTGTTTCTCTGAAGCACGCGCTTAACAAGTTGTTTCTCTAAAGCACGTGCATTGACGGCGGGGCATCAAAAGAGCATTATGTCTACCCCTTTTCACGCAAGAATCCTAGCACCGAGTCGAACGGGCACAGATTTGCGGGCGGAGCTCGAGAAGAAAGGGAAGGTCCGTTATAATCCAGACCCTGTGGGCAACTATTTAGCTTGTTGTCACCGAATCATACTTTCAGAATTAAGAAACCTTTATCAATTAAAATATAATATTCTATAAATTAATCATCAATTAGTATACAGTTAAGTCTATTAGCATATATGAAACAATTGAGATTGAGAAGATTATGGTGAGTCAGACTACGGAAGGGATGTTAAATGGACGAGGGCTTGAGATTGAGAAGATTCCTCCTGGTGTATGCTCACAAAGGATGGTTGATGGTGGTGGTGGATTAGCTGGAGGTGTTGCTGGATCAGTATCTTCTTTGTTCGGCTTGGAAGGGCAGATATTTGCTTTTCAAGCTGGGAATGAGATGCATACCGGCGTGAAGACTCAGAGGAGGACGTCGGGAGGAAAAGGGGTTACGGCGGGATCCAATCCTCATTTAGTTGGTGGTGGAAGTAGGAAGAGACATGCGGGGTGTACCCAAGGTGAGGTATCTCCGTCAATGCAATCCCATCTGGCTCCTGAGGGTCAAGGGCTAGTCAGGAACAATCCGGAGTAGAGGTTATGTAACCCCTCTTCCCAAAAAAAAATTGGAAATAATTTTTATTACTTTTTTTGAATTAAAATAAGATCTTTTGGAATTTAAAATATTTAATTTGTTTATTATTACGGTAGATAACTTTAACCATGGTTGAGGTTTGGACTACACGACGACGAGAAATCATGACACATATAGTACAGTCGTGTGACTTGACTAGTGTTTTAGCCATGCAAGAGAAGGCCCAACCAAAAGTGTGTCCTAACTAGGAAAACCAGACCAAGTTACGACCTGACTTCCATATACAAATTAATTAGTTATTTATTAATATTATGACTTATAGGAAACCCGGTTGTGTCGATTTAGCTTGGACTGGACCCGAACCGAAAACGAGCCCTTGTAGTGAGACCAAAGACGTCCATGTAGACGTACATATTGCATTTATTAATTTTGATTGTCCAAATAGGTATTTTATATATATATATATATATATATATATATATATATATATATACATATATATATATATATATATATATATATATATATATATATATATATAGATGAAATACCTATTTGGACAATCCTTTATATATGAATCCTTTATATATGAAATACCTATTTGGACCAAAGAAATATATATATTATATATTATATATATATATATATATTATATATATTATAATATATATAATATATGTATTTCTTTGGTCCAAATAGGTATTTCATATATAAAGGATTCATATATAAAGGATTGTCCAAATAGGTATTTCATCTATATATAAATATATATATATATATATATATATATATATATATATATATATATATATATATATATATATATATATATATATATATAGTTATTGAATTGATATTCTATTTTTAGAAATAGGATAAAAACCATACTTAGCTATCCTTGTACATTGGGCGATATTTAGGCTATACCTGTAATTTCAAGTACATCTAGTATTGATTTATTGTATTTTGTTCTCCTATATTTTGTTATTATTATTGTTATGATAATTGATGTGTATATATACATATATAATTATTATTGGTTATTTTCTATTTTTGAAAACAAATATATTTTATATCTATATGCATATTGTTATAATAACCCTATACTAGGAAGATTTAATATTATGATTTTTTTGAAATTTGGAAGTATTATATATATATATGTGTGTGTGTGTGTGTGTGTGTGTGTGTGTGTGTGTGTGTGTGGTTATAAATATATAAAGAGATATAACTATATATATAAAATATGTGTGTGTGTGTGTGTGTGTGTGTGTGTGTGTGTGTGTGTGTGTGTGTGTGTGTGTGTGTTAAAGAGATATAACTATATAATATATATATATATATATATATATTGAACAAACAGGACATTTTATTGAAATTAAAAGTAGCTCACGAGGAGCATCACAGACAGGTAGTGGGCCAAAAAGACAAAAGGCCCTGGAGAGCAGGAAAATAGAAGTGAACATGCGCATTTACGAAATTTTGGGGAACCAAAATTTTGAAACACGGAATAGGGTCCAAACCTTTCAAAATTTTAAAAAATGAAATTTGAAAAAGTTTGAAAAAACTGGGTTCAAAACAGTAGTGGGCACGCGGCCCAAGGGGCACTCATTCCGAGTGCAGCGGCACACTGCCCGAAGGGGCACGTGGCACGAGGGTCTCGCCCCCCCTCCCCGCGTGCGGAAGCACTGGCGAGGAGGCCGAGGAGGGGTGGGGGCGGATGGGATGACGACGGCTCCGGCGGTGGCGCCGGCCCGGAGGGAGGGGGGATGAGCCGCTGAACGGGGGCTGCCCTGGCGGGGATCCGGTCCGGCAGGGAGGTGCGGGTCGGAGAGTGGGTGCTCGACATCCGGCTGGAGGGAGCGGTGGTGGTCTCCCGCACGGGGGACCCCAGCGCGCTGCTCGGAGACGAAGAGCTCCAGCGGAGGCCGGCCAGCGGCTGCCGGAGGAAGGGCGTCGGTCGGAAGAACCAAACGGGGGGGAAGACGGAGGGGAGGGGAAGGGGCGGGGGCGATGGAGGCGAAGTGGCTCGGAGGGGGAAGACGGAGCACCGGCGACAGAGCTTCGACGGGCGGAGGGGCGGGGGCCTCGACCTCGCCGGAGAGGGAGACCTACCACCGACGGTGGGGGTCCAGCAGCGAGCGCCGAAGGGAGCGGTGGAGCTCGAAGCTGGAGGGCGGTGGGACGACGCGAGGACGGCGACGAGCGACCGTCGCAGGAGGTGGTGGCGGCGAGCAGTCCGCCGGAGGCCGCTGCGCAGCCACGAGCGCCCACGAGGTCTCACAGTGGGGGAGCTCCGAGGATGGGGAGTGGGCGATGGTGCATGGGAGCGTCGAAAGGGGAATTGAGGCGGCGGTTGGGGGAAGGTTCTACCAGCGAAGCTGGGGGCCGGGGCGAACGAGGATGGCGAAGCCGAGGTCGCAGAGGGCCACATCAGCAAGGAGGCCGAGGAGGACAACCCAGCGGGCGGACCAGTGGGCGGAGCGGTGGGGGGAATGAGCGCCAGGAATACGGAAGGGGCCGGGCACTACCCTGGCAGAGGGCAGGCGAGAGGAGGGGCTGGAGAGGGACTGTCGGCGAGGTGGGCCGCCGCTGAGCCTGGTGGCGAAGAACACGCCGACGGTGGCGGCGGTGCCGGGGGGGTTGGAGGGAAACGCAGGGAGGAAGCCTCCTGACGAGAGAAATCCCCACAGGAGGGTGGGGGTGCCCAGGCGGCTCTCGGCCAGCCGGGGGCGCGCGGGGAGCGGGGCTGGCATGGGCCACCGAAGGGGAGAGAGGCGCCGGGGAACGCGGCTGAGCCGGGGAAAATGGTCGACCAAAACCAGCCGGACACGATGATGGGGGGTGGCGAGCAGGGGTGCTCCAGCTAGAGGCCCCTTCTTCTCCATCATATTAAATGTCATTAATATATATATATATATATATATAAGAAAACCCTCTCCATTTATTAAAATGGCTAAGAAGCCAAGGCCAGTCCAAGTATACAAAACACAAAAAACCTACACAAGTATACCACCAAAAGGGACGAAGAGGGATGGGGGGGACTCCACTAGCAAGAGTTAAAGGAGGATAGGGGACCAACAGCTCCTCGGGGTGTGGGAACAATGAGTGCTCCATTTACGGCACTGACGGAAGATTTCCTTGGTGATCTGATCGGCAGAGTATAGGTGACCTTCGTATCTCGCCTTGTTGCGATTTTTCCAGAGCACCCACGTGGCGGCCGCTGCGACGATCTGGTGGCCATGGAAAACAGAATCCCAGGCGGCCGCCAGATCATGGAAGCGTCCACCGCCCGGCACAATGTTGAAGATCTGATTGAGTGTTCTCCAAGAGTTGCTAGGTAGGGACCCTAGGCAAAAGATGTGGTCGATGGACTCCGTCTGGCACTCAGGACAGCAATTACAGGCAGACGCTAGGCTAATCACAATAGTATTGAGAATCTCGTCGGTGGGTAATCGTCTATAAATGACTCTCCACATGAGGATGGACCACTTTCGGGGGATACAGGTCTGCCAATAGGGTTCAATGGGGAGATTCTGCTGGCCAGTGCCGAGGAAGGCCGACCTGGCAGACCTCACCGAGAAATCCCCAGAGGCTTCAAGCGTCCATCGATGCGCATCGTCGTCACTGCCATGGTTATACCGGCCTGGCGGATGCTGACCACCGCTTCGTCACCAGCCCAGTCCCGGATTTTGTCCCAGTTTCAGTCGTTAGTAGTGAAGTTCCACAAGTCTCTGATTCTGCTGTTTCTCGGGGTCTCCAAAATGTACGGGATTAAGCAGTCCCCGGTCCATCGCTCCAGGAATGGGTCTGACTCGCCGGCACCCAAAATGAGTCTCAGTGCGGCTCGGCTAGGTCGCGGCCAATGAGGATACGGCACCAAGCCGCTGATGATCTACAGTTGGAAATGGCCAGAGTTGGGTGAATATTTTTGAAATACCTAGCCTTCATAAATCTGGTCCATAAGTTTTTGCTCGTACGTAGTTTCCACCACATTTTCATTGAGAAAGATTAAACAAATGTGGGTAAGCTTGGTGAATCCCAGACCGTCGACCTCGGTTGGAAGGGCCATGGAATCCCAACTAGCCCAGTGGTGCTTGTCTTGTCCGTTACAGTGCCCCCAGAAGAAGTTGCAGAAGATCTGTTCGATCGAATCAAGAACCTTCTTGGGCGGAGAGCACGCAGCCAGAGTGTGGATCGGGATGGAAGTGAGCACATGATTGATTAGGATCATCTTTCCGCTCTGGGACAATGTAGCGTTATGTCACCCTTCAAGTTTTTTCCTGATTCTAGCAGTCAGGTTCTCAAAGATACGAGTATTAGATTTCCCATACACCAGGGGGCAACCGAGGTAGTTGAACGGGGGTTGGATAACAGAGAATGATGTTAATTGGGAGAGGTTGGTAGCGTGCTCTCTTTTGATGTTGTGGTGGACGTAGATGATGCTCTTGGACGGATTGATTTTCTGACCCGAACATTTGGAATACCTTTGTAGGGTGCTGTGGACCACTTCCACCGCTCCAATGTCCCCCGATGAGAAGATAAGTAGATCGTCTGCGAAGGCCGGGTGAGTGATGGTAGGACAGCCACTGGAGGTGTGATAGTATTGGAAGTTCGGAGTACTGACCATGTTGTTAAGGTTTCTGCTCAGGACATCCGCGGCGATAATGAAAACAATGGAGGATAGGGGGTCATCCTGTCTGACGCCCCTACTGGATTTGAAGAATCCCCCTGCCTGGCCGTTGATAACCGTGGAGAACCACGAGTTGCTGATGGATCTCCACACGGTATTTGTCCAAGCTTCCGAAAATCCGAACGCTCTGAAAATCCAGATCATAAATTGCCAGTCCAGTCTGTCGTAGGCTTTTTCCATGTCAATCTTAACGGCAATGTTGCCCTCTCTGGCAGGGAACGTCATGCAGGTGATAAGCTCTTGGGCCAGCATTATATTGTCCTGGATGTTTCTCCCTTGCACAAAGCCGCTTTGCTCCTCTAAAATGATCTTAGGTAAAATCCCCGCCATCCTGGAAGTAATTGTTTTGGAGATGATTTTGTTGGTGAAAGTACAGAGACTGATGGGACGATAGTCCCGAAAGGACTCTGGGTTATCTTTTTTCAGGATGAGGATAATATTGGCGCTAGAAATAGCTTTGGGGTATGTGGCACCCTCAAAGAAAGCAATGGCCGCGTCGGTGATGTCTTGCTTGATGATGTCCTAGTATTTGCGAAAGAAGACTCCAATGAAACCGTCCGGACCTGGAGCACTGTGCTCGTTCAGGGCCCACACCGTGCCTTTTACTTCTTGAACCGTCGGTGGACGCTCCAGTTGGGTGTTATCATTGTCATTTATGAGTCTGTGAATTTTGTCCAAGAAGGGTCTATCGATATGAACAGTCTCCTTGGCGAATAATTTGGAGTAGAAATCTGCAGCGGCTACTTGGATGCTTTTGTGGTCAGTAATGATGTTTCCGTTGTCATCTTTCGTGCGACGAATAGATAACTTCTGTCTGCGTCCATTGACGCAGGCATGGAAGAATTTCGAGTTTCTATCCCCATCGCTGTCCTATTTCAATCTCGCCTTCTGCTTCCAGAATTCGGTGTCCACTTTAAGTCAGAATTTGAGCATGGCCTTGGTGAGGTTCAGGGATGACCTGGCAGTCGCAGTATGATCCGACGCATAATGTATTTCGGCACGGGTGACATCGTCCTCCGCAATTCGCACAGCTTGAAAGATGTCCCCGTAGGCAAGTTTGCTCCAAATGGAAAGAGCTTTCCTCCTTGCTCGGAGCTTGTTGCTCACCCGCGAAAGGGTATTGGAGGAGTCTTCTCGATTCCAAGCTTCCGAAACAATACCCAAAAATTGGGGATGATCAGTCCAGAGGTCTAGAAATTGGAAGTTCTTCTTGAGAGGGCTGGTGTTGTTTTTGATTTCGACCAGCAGAGGGGCATGGTCGGACTCGGTGGAGTTGAGGTGGGAAAGGTTGGTGCTGAACCCCATTCCTTGCCAACGATCGTTCGTGAGGGCTCTGTCCAAGCGAGAGTATTGTCTAGGGTCTCCTTTCTGTATGTTGCACTAGGTGAAAGCGTTACCAGTGAACTGAAGGGTGGTGAGGTGAGCATTGAAGATAAAATTGTTGAAGTCATGCATGGCCGATGTGGGAGGGGGTTGCCCTCCGATTTTCTCTTTTTTGCAGGTGATCGCGTTAAAGTCCCCAATGCACAGCCAAGGGGAATTGATGTGGTGGTGATGGATGTTTATGAGGTCATTCCAGAGATGTTTTCGCTCGGTAATATCACAACCGCCATAAACAGCGAAAAGGATTGAGAGATCCGGGATCGAGGGGTGTTTCCACCAGCAAGTGAGAGCCTGTTGGGAGTCTTGGATGACCCCGATTTTGACATTCTTCGAGCCGAGGATCCAAATGTCGTTTCTGCCCGCAACTGCCGCAGGGAAGCCAAGCTGTAACTAGATAGATTTTAATCTATTGGAAGGAATTTTGGGTTCAATGATGATCAGGATGTCGATCTTGTAGATTTTTTGCAATCCGGATATTCTCCTTATTGTGGGTTTGTTTGCCAGGCCGTGAACATTCCACGATAGGATGTTAATCATTAATGAAGTTGGGGGGAGGGTTTCTTGTTCCGTCTGGTGGCGGATCTGGTTTGAATGGCTTTGTTTTTGTCAGTTGCTTTGTTGACCTTGTCTCCGCCTGAGGTAGACGCTTCTGCTCTGGAAGAGATGCCGAGGTCTCCAAGCAAAGGGGATGCCTCCGTCGTAGACGAGTTTGGAGGGTCGCTCGATGGTTGTTCTGGTGGGTCGGTAGAGATGCTAACCAATTCTTCGGTGGAGTCCAAGATGGGATCATCAGAAGAGATGACCAGAGAGTCATTGGCGCTCCGGATCAGAAGAGTGGTTTGCTGGAGGGGGTAACCCGCGGCTAGAACCTGAAGTCCTCTCTGTACTTGGTCTGGCCCGAGGAATGCAAGGGCTTCTTCAACAGAGTCGACGATAGGGCGTTGGTGGACAACGCAGGAGGTATCGGAGGTCTCCTTATCAATCTCCGTGTTCGGGGGGCTGGGCGCCATCTCGATTAGATGAAGTTCGGCAAGAGGGCTGTCGGTCTCGCTGGATTCAGCTCCTTCCGAATCTAAGGCATCAAATTGGTTAGATACGATGAGATCAAGGATGTTGCTAGGGGATTGGGCTATGATCAGAGTTTTGCAAGGATGCTCGCTTCGGTTAGTCTTGCCGTCACTGGAACCTAACCGAGTATGCGAGTTTAGGCACAGCAGGAGAGGTGACTTGGGTATCCTGCCTTCTGCTAGCTCGTTGTCTATCCGGGTTACTTTCTTATTGAGTTCTGGGTACAGGCGGTGGCAGTGCTTCTTGAGATGGCCTCTCAAATGGCAATGATTACAGAACATGATGTGGTTGTCGTAAAGGACTTGTTGGGTGTGGGTCTGGTTGCCCAACTCTATGGTTATGAAGTTGGGTGGTTCGGTGGTAAGGTCGAGTTCCACACAAATTTTAGCATAGTGAGCCTTTGTTAGGTTGCTGGTTTCGGGAGCCGTAGCAACAAACGTGCCGAGGGAGTTGGCGATGCGTCTAAGGGCTGCTGGGACGAAACATATGAGGGGTAGATTGGGTAGGGTTACCCACGCTGCAACTCTGGCGGAGTCCTCTTTGGTGGAAAACCCTTGTGACCATTTGATGATCTTCATCTAGTGGAAGCCAATCCTGCACGTGCCTTTGGACCACACGGTCCGGTGATCGGTCTCGGATGAAAGATGGAGGAGAATATGCCTAGGGTCGAGTGGTGTAACCCGGTATTCTGACGAAAGTCTCCATCTGGCTATTTCTTTCTGTACCTGGGATAATTTGGGGCATCCGGTTGAAAACTTGAGAACAAAAGTGTGGGGGAAGGATGAAGCCAGAGAAGTCAATTCCAAGTCGAAGAAGGGGACAAAGGGGGTGGCGGATTCCTGGGGGAATTCAATGTCCAGGAGGCTGACATCGCGGAGGAGGAAACCCTTCGGGGATGCCAGGTCCGGGCGGAGGGCTACGGCGAAGGATCGCTGGACAGGTCCGGACGAGGAGGAAACCAAGGATACTCCTCCGGGGGCCGGGGGTTGTAACGGGGGATTGGCGGTGGCGACGGCGGTCAAGTCGGTGCGAAAGGATGAGTTACCGGGGCCAGCCGGGAGTGGATGCGAGGGGTAGGTGGGGTCAGAATCAACTCCCCGAGCAAGAGGGAGCGCTGCCGGATGGACAGCCTCATGCGAAGTAGGGAGGATTAAGGGAGCTGAGTCGGCATGAAGGGCTGTGGCGGGTTGAGCCGCAACAGGAGGGGCCTTAAGTCCGGCAACGCTCGAGGGGGGATGACTCCCGAGGTCCCGGGACGGAGAGCAGCTGGGGCGATGGGGAAAGAGGGCTGCGACGCGACGGGCGTAGGGGCAGAGGATGGATAGGCGACTGGGGGGCGAGCGAGGGGCTCAACAGGGGAAGGGGGTAGGGTGAAGGGGGCCTAAGAGGGGGGACGGGAGGGAGGGGGAGAGGGCCCCTGGGGGCTCGGGAGGGGGGCGTGAGCCAGCGGGAGAGGGGATGGCCCACTGGATAAAGCTAATCGGGAATAGGAGTGGGGAGAATACGCAGGGGAGTGGTCCTCTGGTATATATATATATATATATATATATATATATATATATATATATATATATATATATATATATATATATATATATATATATATATATATATATATATGTGTGTGTGTGTGTGTGTGTGTGTGTGTGTGTATGTGTGTGTGTGTGTGTGTATGTGTGGTTATAAATATATCAAGATATATATATATATATATATATATATATATATATATATATATGTGTGTGTGTGTGTGTGTGTGTGTGTGTGTGTGTGTGTGTGTGTGTGTGTGTGCGTGTGTGTGTGTGTGTATATATATATTTGAAGGACCCCCTCGTTTTATTAAAGAAGGCTCAAAATGCCGAAGCCTGCTGACGTATACAAGACAGAAACAAAACCGCCTATACAAGTATACCACCAAAAGAAAGACGAGGGGGAGAGACTGCTCCACCGCCAAGGGTCAGGGGTTGAGCTCGGACCAGAATGCTCTTGGACTGTGAGAGCAGCCGTGGCTCCTTTTGCGGCGTTGGCAGAAGATTTCCCGAATGAGCTGGTCTGCTGAGTATTGGTGACCTTCGTATCTGGCCTTATTGCGATTCTTCCAAACCGCCCACGTGGCGGCCGCTACAACGATCTGGTGGCCATGGGATGTTGATCCCCAGGAGGCTGCGAGATCGTTGAAGCGCCCACTGCTCTGCTCAATACTGTATAGTTGGTAAAGAGTCCTCCAGATCCTGCCGGGCAGGGTTCCCTGACAAACTAAGTGGTCAATAGTCTCCATCTGGGGCTCAGAGCAGCACGAGCATGCTGAAGCTAAGCTAATGTCGATGGTGTTGAGGATATCGTCGGTAGGCAATTTTTTCCTAATGTGGAGATGAAGATATCGTCGGTAGGCAATTTCTTCCTAATGACTCTCCACATTAGGATCGACCACTTCTTAGGAATGCAGGATTGCTAATAGTGGGCCATGGGATGGTACGGCTACCCGGACCCCTGGACAGCACTCCTCGCCAACCTCACAGAAAACACCCCTGAGGCCTCTAACGTTCATTTCAGTGCGTCGTCCTCGTGGCTGATTCTTACTCCAAGCGACCGGATGCTCCCCTCCGTTCCGATGCCAGACCATTCCTAAATTTTATCCCAATTCCAGTCGTCGTTGGTGGGATTCCACAAGTCTTTAATCCTAGTGTCTCTCGGGGTTTTGGTGAGACTCCGGATCATGCTATCCCCCACCCATCGCTCCAGGAAAGGATCCGAGTCGCCTGCCCCCAAATGGAGTCTTATTGCGGGCTCAGCGAGGTCTCTTCCGATAAGGATCCGACGCCAAACCGCTGAGGATCTGCAGTTGGATATGGCCAAAGCAGAGTGGATGTGCTTGAAGTACCTGGCCTTCATAAACCTGGTCTATAGGTTGTTGCTCGTGCGGAGTTTCCACCATAACTTCATCGAAAAGGCTTTAACGATGTGGGTAAGTTTGGTAAATCCCAGTCCCCCATCGACAGTCGGATGAGCCATGGTGTCCCAGCTAGCCCAGTGATGCTTATCTTTGCCATCGCAGTGCCCCCAGAAGAAATTATTGAAGATCTGTTCGATCGAAGTGAGAACTTTTTTGGGCGGTGAGCAAGCCGCCAGGGTGTGGATGGGGATTGATGTGAGCACGTGATTGATGAGGGTCATCTTACAGCCGGGGGATAGCGTGGCATTATGCCACCCTTCAAGTTTCTTCCTGATTCTCGAGATCAAATTCTCAAAGATG
The DNA here is from genome assembly GCA_029216955.1 of Iris pallida. Taxonomy (NCBI): domain Eukaryota; kingdom Viridiplantae; phylum Streptophyta; class Magnoliopsida; order Asparagales; family Iridaceae; genus Iris; species Iris pallida. The sequence goes on from JANAVB010036032.1 coordinate 60,548, forward strand.
CCCATGTTGGATTTCCCTTATACAAGAGGGCTTCCGAGATAATTGAATGAAGGATGGTCAACAGAAAAAGATGTTAAGTTGGCAAGGATACTATCGTGCTCTCTCTTAATATTGTGGTGGGCGTAGATCACGCTCTTGGAGGTATTGATCTTTTGTCCAGAGCATCTAGCATACCGCTGCAGGGTGTTGTGGACCACTCCCACTGCTCCCTCGTCCCCGGAGAAGAATATGAGTAAATCGTCGGCGAATGCCAGGTGAGTGATGATGGGGCATCCACTAGATGTGTGATAGTATTGGAAGTTCGGGGTTCTGACCATGTTGTTAAGGTTCCTGCTCAGAGCATCTGCTGCGATGATGAAGACAGTAGATGATAGAGGATCGCTCTGTCTAACCCCGCGGTTGGATTTGAAAAACCCCTGAATATGACCGTTGATGACCGTGGAGAACCAGGAGTTGCTAATGGATCTCCATATGATGTTGGTCCAAGTTTCCAAAAATCTGAAAGCCCTGAAGACCCAGATCATGAATTGCCAATCCAGTCTATCGTATGCTTTCTCTATGTCGATTTTGACAGCAATGTTGCCCACTCTTACATGGAATTTTATGCAGGTGATTCATTATTGGGCCAGCATAATATTGTCTTGGATGTTTCTCCTGCGAACAAATCCACTTTGCTCTTCGGAGATGATCTTGGGGAGAATACATGCCTTTCTGGTAGCGATGATCTTGGAGATTATCTTGTTGGTGAAGTTGTACAAGCTGATGGGGCAAAAATCGCGAAAGGACTCCGGGTTATCCTTTTTTGGGATAAGAATCAGCTTGGCGCTCGATATGGCTTTGGGGTAAGTGGCGTCTTCGAAGAAGGCAATAGCCGCTTCAGTGATGTCATGTTGGATGATATCCCAGCATGTGCAGAAGAAAACCCCGAAAATCCGTCTGGGCCAGGAGCAATGTGCTCGTTCAAAGCCCATACAGCATCTTTTACCTCCTGGGCAGAAGGGGTGCGCTCCAGCTGGGCGTTATCGGTGGCATTGATGAGGAGGGGGATTTGATCAAGGAACTCATTATCTTTGTGAACAGTCTCTTTGGAGAATAGTTTGGAATAGAAATTCGCGGCAGCAGCTTGAATGCCCTTTTGCTCAGTGATGATGTTCCCGTTGTCGTCTGCGGTATTATGAATCGAAAGTTTCTGTCTGTGGCCGTTAACGCATTTATGAAAATATTTTAAGTTTTTATCCCCCTTGCTGTCCCATTTCAACCTCGCTTTCTGCTTCCATAAGTCAGTCTCCACTTTGAGCCTGAATTTGAGCTTGGTTTGGTGAGGTTCAGAGCTATCCTGGCCTGTAAGGAGCGGTCTGTGGCGAACATGGCTTCGGCACGGATGACATCATCCTCAGCATCCCGGACGGCTTGAAATATGTCCCCATAGGCTTGTTTGCTCTAAAGGGACAGAGATCTTCTCGTGGCCTTGAGCTTGTTGCTCACTCTAGAGAGGGGATTGGGAGAGTCCTCACTATTTTATGCTTCCGTCATGATACCAAGAAATTGTGGGTACTCAGTCCAGAAGTCGAGGAATTGGAAGTTTTTTTGAGTGGATTGGTGTTGTTTTTAATTTCAACCAGCAGAGGGACATGGTCAGATTCAGTGGAATTGAGGTGGGACAGGTAGCTAGTGAACCCTAATCCGTTCCAGAAGGCGTTGGTGAGGGCCCTATCTAGTCGAAAGTTTTGTCGGTGGTCGCCTTCCTGCATGTTGCACCAGGTGAAGGCGTTGCCAGTGAACTGAAGGGGTTCTAGATGAGCATTGAAGATAAAGTTGTTGAAATCTTGCATGGCCGGTATAGAAGGGGGGCGACCATCGATTTTCTCTTTTCTGCGAGTCACCGCATTAAAGTCCCCAATGCAGAGCCATGGAGTATTGCTGTGGTGTTGGTTGATGTCGAGAAGGTCGTTC
>JANAVB010036032.1:67500-111961 GCA_029216955.1 Iris pallida
ATGAACCTGGTCCATAGGTTATCGCTCGTGCGTAATTTCTACCACAGTTTCATGGAGAAAGCTTTGATGATGTCATTGAGTTTGGTAAAACCCAGCCCGTCGGTCGCAATCGGGGAGGCCATGGTGTTCCAGCTGGCCCAGTGGTGTTTGTCTTGACCATCGTTATGACCCCAGAAGAACGTGCAGAAGATCTGCTCGATCGACTCAAGGACCTTCTTGGTTGGGGAACAAGCCGCTAAGGTGTGGATGGGGACGGAGTTAAGGACATGATTGATGAGGATAATTTTGCCGCCTGGGGATAGGGTGGCGTTATGTCAACCTTCGATTTTGTTCCTGATTTTGGTGATGAGGTTTTCGAAAATGCTGGCGTTGGATCTTCCGTACACCAGAGGGCAGCCGAGGTAGTTGAAGGGGGGGTGGGCCACCGAGAAGGAAGTGAGGTTGGTTAGACTGGTGGCGTTCTCAATTTTGATGCTATGGTGGGCGTAGATGATGCTCTTGGAATGGTTGATTTTCTGGCCAGAGCATGTGGAGTACCACGTCAGGGTGTTGTGCACTACCTCCATCGAACCGACATCCCCAGAAGAGAAGATAAGTAAGTCGTCGACGAATGCCAGGTGGGTGATGGTGGGGCATCCACTGGCGGTATGATATTGCTGGAAGTTCGGGGTGTTGGGCATGTTGTTGAGGTTTCTGCTCAAGGCGTCGGCTGCGATGATAAAGATCGTGGATGATAGAGGATCGCCTTGTCTGACACCGCGACTAGATTTGAAAAAGCCTTCGGATTGGCCGTTGATGACAGTGGAGAACCATGAGTTGCTGACGGCTCTCCACACGATGTTGGTCCAATTCTCCGAAAATCCGAAAGCTCTGAAGACCCAGATCATGAATTGCCAATCGAGTCTGTCGTAGGCTTTCTCCATGTTAATTTTGATGGCGATGTTGCCCCCGCAAGCAGGGAACTTCATGCAGGTGATAAGGTCTTGGGCCAGCATGATGTTGTCTTGGATGTTCCTACCTCGAACGAAACCACTTTGCTCCTCCGAGATGATTTTGGGGAGAATGTCAATCATTCTAGTGGCAATGATCTTGGATATAATTTTGTTGGTGAAGGTGCAAAGACTGATAGGTCGAAAATCGTGGAAAGAGTTGGGGTTGTCTTTTTTCGGGATGAGGATGAGGTTGGCGCTGGAGATTGCTTTGGGGTAGTGGGCTCCTTCGAGGAAAGCAACGGCCGCATCGGTGATGTCCCGCTTGATAATCTCCCAGCAGGAAGGAAAGAAAACACCAGTAAATCCGTCAGGGCCGGGGGCGCTGTGCTCGTTCAATGCCCACACCGCGTCTTTCACTTCCTGTTCGGACAGGGGGCGATCCAACAAAGCATTGTCGGCGTCGTTGATGATGGTGGGGATTTGGTCTAGGAAAGCTTAGTCTTTGTGGACCGTTTCCTTAGAGAATAACTTAGCATAGTAATCGGCGGCCGCCTCTTGGATACCCTTTTGGTCAGTTCTGATGATGCCGTGCTCGTCTGATATATGATGAATCGATAGTTTGTTTCTTTTGCCATTGACGTAGGCGTGCAAGTATTTAGAGTTTTTGTCCCCGTCGCTGTCCCATTTCAGTCTGGCTTTCTGTTTCCAGAAGTCAGTCTCGATTTTGAGTCTGAATTTGAGCATGGCTTTGGTGAGGTTCAGGGCACTTCTAGCCTCGGGGGATCGGTCGGTTAGAAATTTCGCTTCAGCTCGGGCGACGTCGTCCTCGGCGATGCGGATTGCTTGGAAAATGTCCCCAAAGGCTTGTTTGCTCCAATTGGAGAGGGCTTTCCTGGTGGCTTTGAGCTTGTTACAAACCCGAGTGAGAGGGTTGGAGGAATCTTGGCTGTTCCAGGCTTCAGCAACGATATTCGAGAACTGCGGGTGGTCAGTCCAGAAATCTAGGAATTGGAAGTTCTTTTTGTGAGGGTGGTCGATGTTATTGGTCTCCACCAGAATAGGGGCATGATCGGATTCTGCGGAGTTGAGGTGGGATAGGGTGGAGCTGAGCCTCATTCCGTGCCAGCGAGCGTTGGTGAAGGCTCTATCCAGACGGGAATATTGACGGCGATCGCCGTCCTGCATATTACACCAGGTGAATTCGCTACCTTTAAACTGGAGAGGAGTAAGATGAGCGTTGAATATAAGTCATTGAAGTCTTGCATGGCTGATAGGGGTGTGGGGCGACCTCCGATCTTCTCTTCTCTGTGGGTGATGGCATTGAAGTCCCCTATACAAAGCCAGGGGGAGTTGGTGTTGTAGAGGTGGATATCGAGAAGATCGTTCCAGAGGCTTTTGCGTTCAGCGATGACACAGCTGCCGTGAACCGCTGAAAGGATGACTCACTCTGGAAGAGTGGGATGAGTGACCCAGCAAGAGAGGGCTTGTTGGGAGTTCTGGATGATGTCGAGATTAACATCCTTCGAGGCCAAAATCTAAATATCGTGCCTGCCGACAATCGCTATGGGAAGGCCCAGGGCCATTTGGGTGGATTTAAGACGTTTGGGGGGGGATTTTGGGTTCGATGATGATGAAGATGTCAACTTTGTGAATTTTTCGGAGGCTGAAAATTCTCCTTAGTGTCGGTTTGTTAGCCAGGCCTCGAACATTCCAAGATAGGATGTTAAGCATTTATGGAATAGTGGGGGGATTTTTGTTCCTCCTTGCGACGGATCTGGTTAGGATAGTGATGGTCTTGTCTGCGCCTTCCTTGCTCCGTTGGGATTTCGGTACCACCGCATTTGATGTGGTTGGGGGGTTGCAGTTGTGGTGTACATTCGGGCTTGAGGAGGGGCCTATTAGGTCTCCAGCTGAGTCGACAACGGGGTCCTCCGGAGGAATGGTCAGGGAGTCGTGATCTTTGTCGGTCAACAACTGCTGAAGAGGGACTCCTGCGGCTAGGACTTGCATGCCTCTCCTCGCTTGGTCGGGACCAAGGTGGGCTAAAGCGTTTTCGACTGGGTTCCCGCTGGAGGAATGTGGAGCTGCTTTGATTGGGGGAGGGACCGTGGCTTCTGCCTCCAGACCACTGGGGGAAGTCCGTGGCTCTGCGCTGCTCGCGGCAGAACTCTTCTCCGCATGCGGGAAGTGGGGTGAGGGAGATGTGAGCTCGGGGAGCCAAGAGCCGTCGGGGGTGGTGGCCGGCTCCAGATCTTCTGAGTCGAGAATGGCGAATTGGTTGGAGGTTGCTATGTGTTGGGGAGTGTAAGGGATCAGAGCTCTGCTCGGATGATCGCCGGAGACTGGCTCGTTGGGGCTGGAAACGAATCGTATGTGGGTATTCGGGAGAGGTAGGATGGCGACTTGGGCGATATTTCCCCGGAAGGTCGTTGTCTTTCCTGGATGACTTCTTTTTGAGTGTGCAGGGGTGGCAAAACTTCGGAAGGTGGCCTCTTAAATGGCAGTGGTTGCAAAACAGTATGTGGTTGTCGTAGAGGATTTGTTGGGTGGGTGTGGTTGCCCAGCTCGATGGTGATGAAGTTAGGTGGTTCTGAAGTGAGATCTAGTTCAACGCAGAGTTTGGCGTAGTGGGCTTTGGTTAGGTTGCTGGTCTCGGGCGCCGTGGCCACGTACGTCCCGAATGAGTTGGCGATGCGTCTTAGCGCCGCTGGGACAAAGCAAATGAGGGAAAGATTGGGGAGGGTAACCCACGCTGCCACTTTGGCTGAATCTTCTTTGGTGTTGAATTCTGGGGTCCACTTGATTATCTTCATGTGGTGAGTTTCGATTTTGGCTGTGCCCTTGGACCACACAGTTCTGTGATCACGATCCGAAGATAGGTGGAGGAGGATGTGCCTGGGGTCAAGGGGGCCACCCGATAATCAGACGCTAGGTTCCACTTGGCAATCGCTTCCTGAACCTTGGCAAGTTTGGGGCACCCTGACGAGAATTTCAGAATGAAGGTATGAGGAAAGGCCGCGGACAGCGAGGTTACTTCCACTTCGGAGAAAGGGATGACCGGAGCAGGGACTCATGGGAATAATCAATGTCCTGCAGATCAACGTCTGGGGTATAGTGCCCTTCGAGGGGGCGAGGTCCGGACGCAACATGGCGGCATAGGAGGGCTGAGACGGCCCGGGGTTGGAGAGTCCCACTGAGCCGGGATGGCCGGATGGGGAGCCACTCTGGGAGGATGCAACCCCAACGCTAAGGATGGGGAAGTAGTGGGAGCCTGGGAGGCCTGCCTGAAAGGGGGGTGGAGGGGCAATGGAGGGTGACGCACCGCTCGAGCCGGAGGCAGGGGCCACGCCGGCGCAGGGGATGGTGCGCCGCGGAAGCCTCCGACGCGGAGGGGGCGCCCAGGGGGAGTCGCGAGGTGAGGAGGAATCAGTGATGCGGCGAGCGCGGAAGCGCCGGACCTGGGGATCGCCGGGGAAGGGCGAGAGCTCACGGAGAGCGCGGGAAGGGGGGGGCTGCGCAGGGGTGGAGGGGGGCTGCGCAGGGGGGGTTGGCGAGAGGACAGTGCGCTAGGGGAGAAGGAGGGGGGGCATAGGGTGGGAGGAGGGGAAAGGAGGGAGGGGGGATGAGTGTCGGGAGGTGGGGGAGAGGCGAACAGAAGGGAGGGGGTTCGATTGCGCTGGGGAGAGGCGCTGATTTGCGCAAGAGGGAGGGAGAGGAGGATTACGCAAGGGGGTGGCCCACCCTGAGCCAGCGCGTTCCGAAGCTGCTGGAAGAAGAGCTCCAAGAGCTGCGCACCAGCCGGAGACGTCAGAACTGCGCAAAGGCCAGAGACAGCTCGACAGGGTCGGATACCGAGGAGCCAGCGCGCTCGAGAAGGACCTCGGGGCGCGCCAAAAGCAGACTGGAGGGGGGGGGGGCCCGAGGCCAGCTTGCTGAGCCTCACTCCTTCCAAGGGGGGAAAGGTGATTTCGAACGGAGGGGCTGGGCGGGAACTGGGATGGGCAGCTGGAGTTGGCCGGAGGCGTCCGTCCGACGGACAAACGGAGGGGGGCGGAGAGTCGGCGGGCGAGCTCTGCACGGGACTGGGTGGACCATCCCGGAGAACCGACGCGGGGAGGCGAGCTCCGGGCTGCGCCTCAGGATCGACCGCGGCGAGGGCGAGTTCGGAGGGGAAGGAGAAGAGGGACGGGACCGGAGGGCGGCGGGAAGGAGGAGACGAAGCCAGTCTTGCGTCTCCGGGGGCCTTGGGGAAGCCATCGGGGTGGAACGGCGAGGAACAGATGAGAGAGGGAGAGGGTGGCCGGCCTAGGCCGGCCAAGGGAGAGGGGAGAGCTTCACGGGAAGGAGGGAAGAGGGAGAGCCATCTTATATATATAAAGTATAGAGAGAGAGATAGAGAGAGATAGAGAGAGAGAAGAGGGACGACGGAGAAAAAGAAAAGAGAAGGAGGCCATAGAGAAACAAGGGGAGGGAGAAAGGAGGCAGATGAGAGAGAGAGAGAGAGAGAGAGAGAGAGGAGATGAGAGAGAAGAGAGAGAGAGAGAGAGAGAGAGAGAGAGAGAGAGAGAGAGAAGGCGAGGACGACAAAGGGGAGGGAGGAGAAAGCGCGCGCGCGCGCGCGCGCGCGAGAGAGAGAGAGAAAAGACGAGGAGAGAGAGAGAGAGAGAGAGAGAGAGAGAGGAGAGAGAGAGAGGAGGAATAGAGAGAGATGAGAGAAAAGAGAGAAAAGAGAGAGAGGGGAGAGAGAAAAGAGAGAAATAGAGAGAGGGAGAGAGAGGGGAGAGAAGAGAGAGAGAGAGTGGAGATAGAAAATATATAGAAAAATATATATATATATATATATATATATATATATATATATATATATATATATATATATATATATATTTGTCAGAGCCAACGGGTTATTTTGAGATCGACTCATCGGAGTCCAATTCTGGATATACCGTTGGGTTCATATCGTCATTCTGAACTCGTTGACATATATTTTGCTAGATTTAGAGGACTTTGGCTCCTACGCGTATTTTCTTGTAAACGGCTTCCAACGTTTGGGTCAACGGGTTATTTTGAGATCAGCTCATCGGAATCTAATTGATTTGGATATACCGTTGGGTTTGTATCATCATTTTGGACTCATAGACATATAATTTGCTAGGTTTAGAGAACTTTTATCCTGGCACGTTTTTTGTGCAAAGTGGGTCCAACGGTGGATAACGTTTTGATCCAAAATTACCATTTTGTCCTTGTGTCCAAATTGGACTTATGGGTAGGCCATCCTAACTAATTTGACTATTCTGGACATGTTGGTGATGTTTATTTCATCATTCGACGACGCCTGTAGCTTTTTCTTTATGTATCACCCTTAATTATAATTGATTCTTGTTATGTTCGTATTCGGAATTCGGGCGACGAAATTGAGATCTGTCGATTCCAGTGATCTCACATCGCTGAAATTGACAAGGTGATCATGTGGACGCTAAGATAAGATTGTTAGCCTTGCGATTAATTATCTTGTCACAATTTGCGTGTCGAAGATTTTGTTGTACGAGTAACGAGGTACAAACTTAGATATTTTAATAACCTATAACTTGACATTCATATTATTGGCAATAATAATTATAGAGACTAGTGCGACATAGTTCTAGGCGATATAATTAACAAGTATCTTAAATAACCTAAGGTAATACGCGACTAGAACAACCCAAGCTATCTAGGTGGGAGTTATTTGTCATACGTGTACCTTAGTATGTGATATATATTGTTTGTGATTTAGGTTGATAGATATTTGCATGGAGTGTGGTTCTCATGGATAGTGGAATAGACCTTGGAACTACAGTTTCAGCACAGTTTGGACAACTCTAGGCAAGTATACCTTACCAACATGATTTGTAGTATTTACGTTGCTTATAGTTTCTTATCAGTCAATCACACTAGATATGTTGTACATGATTTACCTATTCATTATCAATATACTGTCATGATTTTTCCTACTGACACATAGACATGATACATGTATTCGTACTACATGGCATATAGGTGATTCTGATGATCTCTAGATGTTACTTGATGTTTGATCCCTGTGTACATGTTTTGACTGGACTCCTGGACTTATCTTTCATTAGAGTCAGACTGGATGTGTTGTGGATACTATAGAAGCATGAAAATAAGCGCAACAATCACAGAAGCGCGGATAACAACAGATGATGCCTATAGTTTACAAAAGCGCAGAAGATAACGATTGTCTAAAAGCGCAGACAAGAACAAGTCACAAGAGACGAACGAAGATAGTGCATAAAGGAAAAGTTCTTTATTAAAATCATTACTACAAAGATCTATTACAAATTCTTCATGATTACATATAAAGATTAAAATGCCTAATGTCTATAAATGGGTAGTCTTCAGAAAGTGCGCAGCCCCCCAAACACGCAGCAGTATCAGAGCGAATCACTTTCCTCATCAGAGCAAGCCACTTCATAGTCAGAGGAACTCCAATATGGCTAATGAAGTAGCATTGGCCTGAGCAAGAACGCAGCTCCTGTTCGCAACACTACTACGGCTATTGAGCGGGGCAGAGCACAACATGTGGCTCTTCGACTTGGCAATAAATCCAAACCTAGTAGCTTGGACCTCGAAGACCTCCAAGATGTTGTTCAGGTTCGAACTCCTTATGCCAAATGCTCAAGTGCATCTCAAAACCCAATAGTCATTATTCTACAAGGACACAGCTTCTTTCAACAAAGAGATCTACAACCAATAGTCGACTTGCGCAAGGCCAACGGCCGTTTGAAGCTAAGTCGGGATCGAGCATGACTGTAGGAATGCTAAGAGACAATGGACATAGATCCTCAGAAAAACTTCCCTTTATATAGGATGAGTGTGGTCCAACCCCAAACTCTACATGCCATCGGTCAAAGACCCCCAAATTAATAGAATGAACCTAGAACTCAGCATGATGAATCTTGTTTAATATGTTCATTTGACTGAATCCTAGGCCACGAACTTCTTGAATTCCCCAAAAGACGGCGGTAATTAAAGATACATTGGCTCAGCAGATACAAGAGAAGTCATTAATCACAAAGAGCTCTCAGAAAGTCCTTAGACGTTTCATAAAAGCGCAGTGGCTCCACAAAGCTCTCAGAAGTCCCTCACTGCTTCAAAAAGTGTAGTGACTCAGTCGTCTTCAAAACATAAGTCTCTTTATCGCCCAAAAGTGCAGTGACTCAGTCGTATTCGAAACGCAGTCTCTTGTCGCCCAAAAGCGTAGTGACCCTGTTGCCTTCAAACACAGTCTCCTCGTCGCCCTAAAAGCGCAGTGACTCTGTCGTCTTTGAAACACAGTCTCTTCGTCGCCCCAAAAGTGCAATAACTCCATCATCTTCGAAACACAGTCTCCTTGTCGCCTAAAAAGCGCAATACCATCGAAGCCTTACTAGAAGTGCAGCTCGCATAGATATACAGTCCTATGAGGTAGCATTGTTTCACGTGGCTAGTCCGACACTTATACCTTTTCAGATATGATCCAATCGGTTTGTTTAAACTGCCGCTCCAAAGATAAGAACGGAATTTGGTTCTCTTGATAAGGGCAATATCCAATCGGTTTGTTTAAACCGCTACCCTAAAGATAGAGACAAAATCCGACTCCTTGGATAGGAGCCAAACCCGTTCGGCTTCATCTGAACTAAAAGCCTCGAGCAGTAGAGACAAGCCATCTATCGTTTATTCGGTTATGCTGATAACCACTCGAGATTTTGATAGAAGAGAATCTCAATATCTACCACATGTCAGCTCAGCAGCAGCCCTCACCGTGCAATGACAGTAGATTCTCTCACATCTCAACGTGCAATGCTCCTGTATGCCTAACAAACCTCAAGCACATCACATATGTGCTAGGCCTATAAATAGAAGGAGTTCTCCTTCATTAAAAAGGTCAGCATTTTCCTAATCAGCAACTTCGAGCACCAATCTCGAGCGTCAGAAAGTCAGAGCAAGTTCAAGTCGTCGTCAGATCGCCATCGGAGTAAAGGAGCTGCTGCAGAGCTCGATCTCCATCGTCACACTTCCTCAAAAATTCTTATACTTAAATCTTTGTTCTGGATTCCATTTTGTACTTTTTACACATTTGAATACAAAAGTTTGTTCAACTTTTGTTATGGCAAACAAGATGGCGATTCTGCTGGGGAGATCCTTCTCCTCCAACCAGAAGGTGGTGACGCAATTTGACGACAACTTGCTAGGATCTTCTCAAAAGATGTTGGTCGTACGTTAAGACCGACAAGCTTTTAAAGATTTGCTCTCTGGAGAGAAGTCAAGTCCTTCGAAACGGCTCGTAAAACCGAAGAAGACTCAGCGTACCTGGGTGCTGAAGGCTGCTGCGACGAGCAGCACGACGGAGGGGACTGCGCTCCAGAATCCCCTGAACGACGAAGCCCCAAAGGAGATTTCGACTGCTGCTGCCGTGTTACTTCGTTCAGTCTCTGCTCCTGAAAAGCGCAGCGAGGAGTGCAACTATACTATTGCAGGCCTGACGAAGGCACGACACCGGAGGAAGCACGTAGTGGCCGACCCACACACGAAGGCAGCTACGCAGGCAAGAACTTCTGTCTTTGACAGAATTGTCTACCCATCGGATAAGGCTATATTGGACTCTCATTACCAGAAAAAGATAAATTAGCGATGCTTTTTGCGACACAGTTTGTAAGCGTCGCTAAATCATGATATTGGCGACGCATAAAAAAGACGTCGCAAAACATCGCTGATCAATGATGCATTGCGACGTTTTGTTAAAAGCGTCGTAGATTAGCGACGCTTTGCAACGTCACTTAAACGATGTCGTAAATTTTTTGCTAACACCTAGGGCTGGGCTCATTTGTCATTTCCCCAAAAAATTTCCCTCCAAAACTCTCACCCCTCAGCAGATCTCCCCTCCTTCTCCGTCCGACCACCTCCGTCGCCACCGTCGTCGTCATCACCGTCGTCGTTTGTAAGGTAAATGTCAGACCCCTCTCCTTTGCCCTCGATCCCTCCCCGTCGGTCCCTCCGATCGACCCCTCCCCTCCGCCCCGACCCTCTCCCTCCACCCTCGACCCCTCCCTTCCTCTGCCTCCGCCCTTCGCTCTCTGCCCCGACCCCCTCCCCTCCACCCCCGACCCCGCCTATCCCTATATCTGTCCGCCCCCAACCCCCTGCCCTCCGCCCCGACCCCCTCCGCCTCTGCCCTCCGCCCTCAACCCCCTCCCCTCCGCCCTCGACCTCTGTATTTGGATAGCCTCTGCCCTCCGCCCCGACCACCTCTGCCCCTGACCCCTACGCCTCTGCCCTCTACCCCCGACCCCCTCCTCTCTGCCTCTATCCTCCGCCCCCGACCCCATCGCCTTTATGATCATTTTTATTACATCCATCTAAACTTTACTGTATAGTGAGTTATACTTGCTTGTCGGCTACAGTACCTGCGTGATATACCCTTCAAATTAATTTTACAAAAGAATAGATTAGATATGAAAAAAAAGAAGAAAAAACTACCTACATCGATCGTATAGTCTTCATAATAAAGCATGTTGATAACGTATTGTAACCTATAGAGTCCTTCAGGAACTCTGTAGAAAAAATTATTGAAAAGAGAGAAGTATCTGTTATTATTATTGAACAAAAAGAAAGATGAAGAATTATCACACACACACACACACAGATGAAGAAGTGTAATATTATGCTAAGAAGTATCCTAGTACCTAGAGTGTATAGAGTATCCTAGAAGTGTAGGTATGATTGGTACAGTGTCAAGACATATGTCAAATACTAGGTATGTAGGTAAGTGCTAGCTAGGTATCGCCAAGACATATGTCAAAGATGACGAATTATGGACAAGCATGGTCTTGTGGATATAAACTACCGACGTCGGTATCAGGGCTATGAACCATTTGTTCTTTCCAATCAAGCTCAGCTTGTGTACTTTACAACATATCCTAAACGGGGGACAGTGAGGTTAGACTGGTGGGCAGTATGCAAGACCAAGGCAAGAAATACCTATGACGTTCATGAAGTAGCTTATCAAGAGGATGAGCTACCTCTTCTACCAAATATTATAGATGTGGACTCGACGAAAGTTCCTTATTCCACGTCTAATTATTATGTAGAAGAGATAGAAATATCCGAATAGGAAGATCTACTAGATGAAAGTGAAGATGAGGAGGAGGAGGAGGAAGAAGACGATGAGCATGACGAAGAAGATGAATTTTCAGAAGATGATTGAAAGTAATATAATTTTCACATCCCATTTCACGTCTCATTTGGGTACTGATTTGTACTTGTATATTGATTATATTTTTCTTCCAAATGGCATCCACGATGCGTGCAGATTGGTTGAGGGTCTGGGCTGAGCTTCATGGGTCATATGACAAGTAGACTAGATACTTTTATTGTCTATTATTGTGTTGTATGGTCCACTGGTCTAATTTTGTGATACTTTGACATATATATATATATGTATATATATATATATATATATATATATATATATATATATATACATATATATATATGTATATATTATGTTTGTATTTTATTATCATATGTTATTTGCAGGTATGCCACGACGCGGAGGTAGTTCTGCAGTACGACGGCGGGGTAGTTCCGAACCCTCCAGTAGTACTCTACCATACCGTACAGTTTCAGGTCCCAATCACGAGTATACTGCTCCGTCTAGTATTCCTCCATCCGCGAGTAGTCCATCGCCGGGTCTTGCCAATACTCCTGGGACAATCAGTTCTAGGCTCCGACCTGCTCCCAGCTCTTCTACTATTCCTCCAGTTATCGGCACCATAGAGAAAGAGGAGCATATGGAGGACATCGCTCCCACTGAGGATGTAGACAAGAGCGATCCTCCATGCGCGCCTCCGAAGGAAAGGCGGATGAAGATTTGGACAGACGGGCCTAAAAAGTAAGTTAATTAGTATTTATTTTTTTATTACATCTATATATATATATTCATGAATTTAATTGTGGTTGTACAGATATAGACCCTCGGTCATTCAGAGAAGACTGGAACATTTTTTGAGGCAGAACTATGGTGGGTCTTGGATCAACTACTCCTCCGCTCCCGAAGAAAGAAAGGCTTTTTGGTTTGCCCACTTCACGGTAAAATTTAATTACATATATTTTTAATATCAATGATCATTTATTGTAAAACTCTATGTTTTATTTGTTGCAGCAAACCTACTTCTATCTACCCTATCGGGCTGCCAAGATCGAGCATCAATTTTCCTCCGTCGTCGAAAAGCTTATCCGCGATGCGATCAGCCTCCAAAAGGCTCGTGAACGTGATGGAAGGCCGATCCATGGTTGGATCATGCCCATACATTGGGCGGAGATGAAGATGAAATTCTAGGATCCCAGGAACAAGAAGAAATCAGAAAAGGCAAAGATAGCACGGTCGTTGTCGAGTAAGTAGTATGGTGGATCAATTCCCATGATGGAACATTTTTGTCGTCTGGTATGTATCATATATTAAATATATAGTTTCTACACAGTTGGATAAAATATTTATTTTAATTATAAACATTATCTTTTAATAGGTACAAAAGGGAGAGGATGTGAACATGGTGACCGTCTTCCTGGCCTTCCATCGGAAGGGCGACCAGTTCGTCGACGAGAGGGCCACATCGACCAATTTATGTTCGACTTCATTATATATAATTTAAGTACAACTCCGTCAATATATATATATATATATATATATATATATATATATATATATATATACAATAAACAAATCTCTTAACATATTATAGACATGCAAATAAATACCATAGACGTTATACTGGGATATTTTTCTAGGAAAAGTATGTTAGGTTACGTAATCAGGCGGTTGCTAGTACGCCTGCAGAGGGAGCGCCCGATACTTCTGTGCAGCCACCTGCAACTCCGTCACCGGACAAGCTCTGGATGACCGCCATTGGCAGTCTTCATCGGGGTACGTACTACGGTACGGGATCCTATGATGCTCGTTTGGCAACTGAGTCATCCAGGGCCCCTCTGTCAGTGTGCACTCCTACGTCGTCGGCTTCGCAGGCATCGGTGCACGTCCAGGAGATCGTGGTACGTCAGATCGCTGAGTTACGTGATAAGATGCAATGGAGGACGGAGATACCCTATGTGGTACAGATGGACAATACGGGGCTCACTGCATGATTCGATGCGCTCGAGCGTAACATTGTGAAGCTCAGGAGTATGATGCTGATGTGATGTAGAGCAACAACAACCTGATATCTTCCATGGATGCCCGACTGCGAGCATTGGAGCATGGAACATCATCCACTATAGCCGTTTCTACTCCACCACTGACTATTCCAACTTGCTGCCGTCAGATACGGTGACGATATTGTTGGCGGAG
Organism: Iris pallida; assembly: GCA_029216955.1. Lineage (NCBI taxonomy): Eukaryota > Viridiplantae > Streptophyta > Magnoliopsida > Asparagales > Iridaceae > Iris > Iris pallida. Next base: position 80,818 of record JANAVB010036032.1, read on the forward strand.
TATTAGTAGCTCATGTCTCGCTTAGCCGGTGTTCCTCCTCCTACCAATCAGTAGTTTTTTTTTATGCATGCTTGTGTATTGGCCCATTGTTGGGTCTAATATTTGGATATTTTTTCTTTTTTTAGTGGTTGGGTGTACTGTTTAGATATGTTTTTACTACCGTGTGTGATGTTGGATGGATGGTCTTGTTGATGTTGGATGAACTTGTTGACTTGTTGACTTGTTGAATTGTGATGTTGGATGGATGGACTTCTTGAATGCACTTGTTGATGTTGGGTGGACTTCTGATGTTGGATGCACTTGTTCATTCGTGTGCCTACTGAAATGCTGTCTTTTATACCAAATTAGCTGTTGGAATGTTGGATATTTTTATTTTTTTATTTTTTTCAGAATTAGCCACGTTCTGCCAGGGGGCCCTGGTCCAGGGCGGCCAGGGCGACCGCCCAGGGCCCCATGAAATTTGGGGGCCCAAAAAAATCAATTTAAATGTATATATATTAGTAATCTTATATTGAAAATAGAACTAATATAATATGATCCTCATTTATTATAAAATATTTGTGGTGTAGTGGTAGTTTGTTATACTTGTACACAAGTGGTCCTAGGTTCTAGCGTTGGCTGTATCATTTTTTAGTTCAATTTTTTATATTATATATGGGCCCCATTTTAAAAATTGCCTAGGGCCCCCATTAACTCAGGACCGGCCCTGCGTTATGCGACACTTTGCGATGCCACAAAATGTTGCAAAGCGTCGCTAATCTGTGACGTCATGTGATCATCGCAAAACATCGCAAATCAGCGACGTCTAGAGGCGTCGCACAATATAGCAGATTTGCGACGTCTAAGGACATTGGAAAAGGTCACAAATTTACGACGTCATTAAACGTCGCAAAATATTGCAATTCTTGTATCAATACGTCACCAGTCTGGTGTCAATGTGTCACAAATTTCTGTCACAAAACATCACAAATTGGCGACGTCTACGAAGGTCGCAAAACGTCACAAAACTGTGACGTCTATGGGCATCGCAAAGTGCGTCGCAATTCTACGACGTCTCTGAGGACGTCACAAAGTGTCGCCAATCTGCAACGTTTTCGATGACGTCGTAAAGCGTCGCAAATCTTCGACGTTCTTCGACGCTTTTCGAATTAGCGACTAGCAAAATTGTGACGTCAACAAAACGTCGCAAAAAACGTCGCAGATTCAGATTATTTTCGTCATTTTTACGACATTTTGAAACGTCGCTAATTCGTTATTTTTCTGCTAGTGCTCTAACCATTACGCGCCTTCTGGGGGTAACGTAAAAAGGTACAAGGCGGTACGTGCCCTGTGCGAACAACGTGCTATGTCCATAATCGTATTGGATTCTGAATGCCATGTACCTTCCAGGGATGGCACGAAGAAATCCAAGGCAGCACACGCCCTACATGACCAAAGTACTATGTCGACCACTTAGTTGGACTCTGAATATTATACACCTTCTATTGGTAGTAGGAAGAATCCAAGATAGCACGCGCCCTGTGCGATCAATATGCTATGCCAACAGCTGAACAAAGGCCCGCGTTGACAGTCACGGGCTCAGCCGATGGAAAGCTATACAAAATTGGCTCGAGTGCTTCGATGCCTCGACCCATGAAATCTCGATGTCACTTGAGAGCCATGCGCATGATTCAAGACAGGGGGTACGTACTCGGATAGACTCACGCCAGCGACGATGCTATGAGCATGGAGTGAGTCTGCCTAACCAGTAACTCTCTGATCATGACCTAGGTGTATCTCATGCGCAGGAACTGAGAAGAGGGAAGCTACCTTCACATCCTCATTCCTGCGCGCAGCTTCCCTGTACGCACGAAAAGAGTGTAGAAGTGGAGACCTCGCATCTAGGTGACCTCCCACAAGCACAAAGCAAATGACGATTCTGCGACGCAAAACAGGGCTGGCCCAAGGCACACATGCACCAAGATCACCATCAACTGCTGATGTTACCAAACAGCCGCATCACCACCAAAGAGGTGGTCCGTCTTCCAAAGACTATGACCGATGACGTCTGTACATCAGAGACTCGGCAAAGGATCATCGAGTAAAAAAGAAGATGAACTCTGCGTTGCTTAATATAACGCGGCGCTGGGCTCTCCATCTCTCAAGAAGCTTTCCAAGAATCCCCCAATTTCGGCCAATAAATCTAAAGGCCGACCTGGAGGTAGCAAGATGGGGGTGCCCGGTACGGGCGTGTTCCAATACACACGCACTAAATCTGGATCCCTGTCGTAAGGGGATGTTGCTTCAGCTGCAATATTAGTTGGGGGTAGCCAACCCGCTACCATTCATGACAAACCCTTGTTCCAACTCAATGAAGGATTGTATGATATAGATGCCTTCGTAGGCAGAAGAAGCCAAAAAGCTGGAGGTAGCAACTATAACGAGTTCGAGGACGATCACAATCTACTTGTTTACCCTCGAGACGATGGGACTCAGGCGTTTGAACCCGAAAGTGAAAGATCCACTGTCCCTTCTATGTATCCATACATGATATCCATTTTCATGGCCGAAGGTGACAACATAGAAAGCAACGAAGGATCCAGTCAGCAGAAACGTATATAAGCCCTGGAAATAGGCCTGAATACGTTGAGCGAAACTATGCTTTCCTTGACTTCAGTAGTCCTAGAGATCAAGGAGAAATTGGCATCCAATGTCCTGCTCCTGTAAACCAAGACTCGGGGATGAACGACGGGTCTAATGTGCCTTCCATCTTGAGTCAAGTGGTGTCACTGTCATCTACCATCAACAACAGGACCTGCTATGTCGAATGACATGCAACAGGCCCTCAAAGAATTATATGCTCACTATGACGCCAGAGAAAAGTGAGAATCACTCCAAAAGATGGGAATTCGGCAACCATATCCTGCCGAATAGGATAATGTGATATATCCTTCCAAGTATAAGCCGCGGACGCTTGTGCCATTTGATACGAAGGAGTCTCATCGTCGATACCTGAGGTATTTCACCTCGGTAACAGGGCATCTGCCAAAAGATGATGTTCTGCTCACAAACATATTCGTAGGGCATTGCAATGGGGTAGCCTACAAATGGTTTTACAGTCTCCCCAAAAATTGTATTTTGTCGTTTGACGATTTGACACGTCTCTTCCTTGCTTATTTCTACGAAAGAGGAATGGACGTGACGATGTCTACTCTCATGGACATTGTCCAGAAGGAGAAGGAGCCTGTACGTGCTTATATTGAGCGCTTCCACCAGGCAGCTCTAAGGCTACCACCTGGTGTGCCCGAACCCATGCTCATGGATTCGTGTCGCAAGAACATGCTTCCTACAATCAAGTTATGGTACAGTACTCCATACATCGAGTGGACGCCTTTTATCATCGAGGAAGATGTGGCAGAGAGAAAGCCCTGAGACATGCAACTGCTGGGATTGAGTTTTCCCTCACTCGAAGACAAAGGGAAGCGCCCATCGAACAACAACCCCATCCCCAAGGACGGTAAAAGGAAGCAAGCCATGACCGTCAACATCTCAAAGGTTCAGCGTCAATAAGCCAGAAGCCGGCTGAAGCACCGAGGTCGAAAGAAACCTACTCCTTCAACGATGAAGATACACTAGAACTCTTCGATATGTTGATAAAGGGTGGCAAGCTTCAACTCCTGCCTCCAAAGCGTCCAAATGAAGTGGAAAAGGTGGACAATCCAAAATACTGCCACTACTACCAGTATGTTCACCATTCAATACGTGATTCCTACGTATTGAAGAGGCAGATCCAGCGCCACATCGACGCTAAGGTCATCTCTGTAAACCCCCTAAATTTCTACTATAATTGTTTTTTAATATTTTGGTTTTGATTTTTTTTGCTTTGTATTGTACGTCGTATTGTACGTCGCACATGAGTTTATATTTTTGGATGGCTCGTCGAGTGCGAATATATGCGAGGTACATATTTTTGTAAAAATATTTTTTAGAAGCATGGTTTTTTAAATAATAAATAATTTTGATTTCGTATATTGTAAAAATGCATCATACTAGAAATTCTAAAACTTTATTTTACATCATGGAAGTTTATATAAATAGTAATTTAAAAATGAGGTTTTATGCAAATGTTCATTTTATACGAGACCTATAAATTTATATATATAAATCTATTTTCAAATTTTATTTAATATTAATATTTATTATTCGAAAAAGTATTTAAAAATAGTGTTTTGGTTTAAATTTAATTGATTGTGATAATTTAAATTTAAGAAGATTTTATTGACTTTATTTTAAATAGTTTTTATTTGAAAATGGAATTTATCTATATAAATTTAGATTAGATTTATCTAAAATTTGAATTGGATTTGGATTTGGATTTGATTGGAGTAATTTTTAAATTAATTTAAATTTAATTATGAGATTATCTTATGGGCGTTTAAACTACCCTAGTCCTTATCCTAATGGGATTCCCACCTCTTATAAAAGGAGAGGTACTTGCCCTCTTTTTCCATGAATTTCCACAACCCAAAACTTGTGTATTGTGTCCGTGTCCCGATCCCCCTCCCATCCACTAATTTCTGTTTGTACAAATACATGGTTCTCCGTGTCCGACAGTCCCGGACCCTAAAACCTCACTACCTCGGTATCACGCAGGACACAACCCTAAACTCTAACCAAATTCCTGTATTCGTGTCAGCATCCTGACACGGACACCCCTGTCCTTGAGTCCCTACAGACCTGCCAGCCTCCGACTTCGTTGCCATTCGACTCCCTCGTTCCGAACCACCAGAACCCAACACCACCACCGTCACCATTCCCGCCGATGCAACCCCATCATCCTCGAACCATCACCAAACCCCGGTCGGCCACGACTCCTCGGCTACAGTAGACACCGTCCTGACCATCACCACCTCACCACCGCTGTCACCCCACCAGTTGCCGCTGCCAGCAGCACCCCAACACAACCACAACCATTAGTACGGCCATTTCTGGCCATAGCCACCACCTCCTGCTAATATCGCCACCACCATAATCGCCACTTCCAGACCCACCAACACCATAGAAAGAGAAGGAGGAAACCTCACCTGGATCCTCGAGCCACGCCCACCCCGACTTGAGGGCTGCGCTCCGGCCACATCGCCGCAAGCCTGCCTTGGACACTGCTTCGAACTGGACAACCACCACGGTGAGCGTTTCTCCGCCGCATGCCAGCCTCCACGGGCTCCGCCGTGCCTCTGCCGCCGCACGCGAGCCCCAGATCCGTCGACTTTCCAGTGCGGCCTTCGTCCGACAGCTGCGCCAGGCCGACGATCATCTCCGGTCGACCGACCACCTCCCCGTGGCGCTCCGCCTAGACCCAGCCGCCGCCCCTGTCCGTCGGCCTCCGGCGTGAGCGCCGGAATACTAGAGCGCCATCCCAGCCGAGCCCGGCCGAGCGCAGCTCCGACCCGAGGGCGACAAGCCGCCTCCGCTCCCTTTTCCTTTACTGCGACCAGCGCCGCCGCTTCCTTCCGTCGAACCCCCGCACGAGCACTTCCCTCCGCCCAACGGAGCCACCGTCGGTAAGAACTCCCTTCTTCTTCCTCTCTCTCGATCACTTTCCTATTTTAATCCCTCTCCCTCTCCACTTCCTTTTTTCTTTCTATCTTCTCTAAGAGCAGAGCTTGCTCTGATATTTTATCACTATTATATGTTTCTGTTTTATTATTATTATTAAGTAGGGTAGTAGTAATTACAGTTACTACTATATATTTTAATTGGTGTTTATTTTGACTTAACAGTGATTTGAAATAAAATTTTAAAAACTAAATATTGATATCTTTATTTATTATGATATTAGCATCCTTTATACTAATTATTTATTTATATAGTAGATAATTTTGATGATAAAATATTATGGGTTATGATATACTGTTGAAAATTTTTCTATAAATTTTGACAAGAGACTAGATTTTAAGGAAAGAATGTATATATAGTTATCTAGATTTTTTTGTACCTTTGTAAAAAAAAATCAAATATAGTCTCTATCAAATCTGTTCTTACAAACTTAGAGTATTTATGGCCTAAATTTTTTTTTTGTATTTTTCAAGTATTTAACATAAAAATTATATATATTTATTAATAAAAAGTACTTACCAAATTTATATGGTGATTCTCCCCAATATATACCAAAGTATTATAGGCTAATAAAAATTAGTTTCAAATATTTTCTACGAATATGAGTATTTTCTCCCTGAACTCCCGTTGACTATCAAATTGATCGTGCTTAATCATGACTAATCCCTACTTATTACTCGCAACCTTAGACCTTTGCCTGTCAACCAAGGCTATTGGACTATTGGAACATACAGAACATCGTACCACCAGGCGTCCTACCAGGCAAGATACCTTGCCCTCTTTACAGCATACATTTAGTTGCATTTTATTATTCAGTTATTGTATTTATATTTCCAGTTTATTATTTTTGCATGTGGACCTAGAGTTAAGGGACTACCGTCAAATTTAGTGTCTTATTGACTTGTCACGATTATACACGAGTTGTGTGTGAGAGTTGTGAGTATCATATAGAGGTCACTTGCGTGTGGGCTGATCCCCGTGCGCATGCGTAAAAACAACTGTCAATAGATGCATGTTAGAAGACTTGATAGTTATCTACTATAAAACAGTATGGTGGAAACGATACGTGTTTCTGTGTCATGGTTACGACACACGTATAGTATCATTGGGGGAAGGGGACAGCTACTAGCGTAGGTGCTACATTTATTTTTAAACATATTTGGGAGATAGTGTCTCTGATGAGCGCTACTTGTTGGCCACTCTTTATTACTTGCTTGCGTGAATCCGTTACAGCCCCTGCGTAGAACGTTGTCCTCAAAGTGCATATCACTTAGATGGTTAGGGACCAGTTGTGTTATAGTTTTGTAGTGGTTATATTTGCAGTTATAATGGCATGTTCTTCCTGTATCTTGCTACGTCCCTCTGAGGACCTGGTGATTTCTTCAGTTGTGTTTTGTGACTTTCTGCAGGTGCTCCAGCTAAGGCCATGACTTGCGCTCTATTCCGTCGTGATGATTGCCCTTGGACTCGTCATCTACTTCGCTCGACCAAATCAGTTATTTGTATATTTCTTTCTTATTTAAACTTGTTGGTAATGGATATGTCTCCGTCCAACGTTTGTACAAATGACTATTTGATTATATCATTAAAACTTCATATTTATGGATGAGATTTAGTTTGAGCATGGCTTTCTATATTTTATGGCTTATGTATACATACGAGCCTTTATTTACTCGTATGTATACAGCTGGCATGATACGTATCTAGTCCCAAGTATTTTGGGACTGGGGCGTTACATGTTTTTGTGGTGGTCCATGCAGGTCAAGTTTGTCGTTTCGGTTATATTAATGTACCGAACGGGCCTGCAATATAGGATTAGAGTCTAGAATCTCATCCACCTACTTGACATCCTTTCTTGACCTTAAATTTTGAACTCTTGTTCAACTTCATTGATCTACATCTTGCTTGAGCTCTTTATACCGTAATCCTTATTTCCACACTTGATAGGGAGATGACTACACTAATATATGCTCATAGGTCAACCACATGGCTAGAAGGATTACATTGACAACTAGTATGCATTGAGATCCTATTTGAGTTATAAAGATATGAGGATAAGAGGGACAATATTTTCAAGAAATATTATCTTAAGGATTAGTTAATTCCAAGATGGGTAGTAGCATATTACCGCTTTCAAGGGATAGTTGGAATTTTATTTTGATATTAGAAGGTGGTATACAAAAAAAGAGGATAGCTAGATCGAGAAACAAATTGATTTGATATTTGAAGGTCTTTGAACATATTTATGATTTATTAAGTTATAGCTACATCCTTGAAGAGATATAAAGTTAGTTGAAAAGAATTTTTAAAATTTAAATGCTATTATAAGATTTATGAGGGCGGTTGATAAAGCTTGGTTTTAAATTGGGTTGTATGGTTCCTAATTAATAAGTTCATAAATTTTGAAGTAAGGTTATTAGGAATTTTGGTTAAAAATGTTTTGAAGGATATATAATCAAATTGAGAATCTATTTTAAACTCTGGTGTGAATTACGATTGTTAAAACCTATTTAAATTTTGAGTTACGATTTGGGTTAATGATAGAAGAAGAAAAATATATATATTGGATTTGTGACACAATAAAGGTTTATTCGAGATTGATTAGAAATTTGAAAATCTTAAGTTATGATTTTGATGTGACTAGATAAGGTGGAAAGGTTAGTTTATGATACATTTTTGGAGAAATTTTTATGATAAAGGTTATCTTGAGGTTGATTAAAAGAAATTTAAATTTTAAGTTATGAGTATGATTAGCAGCTTAGAAAGATATTTATTAGATTATTTGGAGAATTATATTGCAAAGTTTTGAAGAAGTCAAAATTTATAGATTCAAATATGGATAGGCACCAAGATAGATAAAGTAGTCAACATTAATTGCCATATCACTCATGACCATGATAGTTGTATATGCTCAAGTGTAGTTGGTCATCTACCAAATAATGTGGTTATATTTCAAACTTGACTCACTCGACATTTTCTCAAATCTAGATTTTATTGTGACTTTCTAACCATTTGAAACTTGAGAAACAATTAGATTGTTCCTTGATCATACCCCATCAAGTGGTTATCATATCTCTAAAAACTGTATTCCTAACTTATTTTACCCCGATCTGCTAGAATCTGAATTATCTTTATGTCATGCTTTAACTTGGTCATTTATTTTGTGCGTTAATCATTATCTCATGAACTCCATTTTCTATTTAAATTTTTTTGTGTCCTTTACCGTGACTTGGATATTTGGAGCACAACACTAGACTTCTTCAGCCAACAAATTCCATATACAAGACCTAGACGAGCCCACCTTCACGTAGACATATCATGTCCCACTAAAACACGCCCCCTTGTACTCTATTTTTATCCTACGACTTTCAAGACAAAAGGGCTACATTACACCTTTACCATGACATCGATATGCTTTCCAACTATAGACAAGGACTCAACCTCGACTCATGTTCTTCGACCCGATAAATGATTATGGTCCACCTAATTCCTTAAATGCTTAGCTTATGCTTTATGTTGATTGCTACTCGTGCCTTTTATTTTTGTGTCTTATATTAATTTGCTTAGACCCATGCATTTTTTTATGTTTACTTTCGTGCAATAATCCATAATTATTATCCAAACCCTATCACGACCATTGAGCCTAACCAATACTTTCTTCCCAACCGTTTTGATTCTCCCTTCAAAAATTTTATTGTTGCTCTGTTATTATTCATACAACCTTGTTCTTGTGATTCTTTTGGGCATAGATGAAAATTTGACCATGGCACCCTTCAGTTATATATGGCTAGCTTAGAAAATTTCATCAAGGAGAATAAAGGTATAGTTGATTATGATGGTTGTCCAATTACAAGATAAATATAAAAAAGGTCATAAATTGAGTTATGTGCAAAAACGTACGAGATGAATAAGACTTGCGAAATTTTGTTTCAAATGATCAAGGATGGATAAATGCCAAAAAAAATGATTGAGAAATTTATTAAATTCCAAAAGTTGAGACTTATTATGAGGTATGTGATTTTTCAAAAAATGTTATAATCAAGATTAGAACTAAGGTTACGAGATTTATGATTTGAGAATATGTTTTAAGGAACCTAAATTTTTGTGAGTTAAAATTTGAGAAAAAATATATTTTTTGAAAAAAATAAATTTTGATTTTTGTGGATTATGAAATTTGAAGAGACTGTATAAAGTTACTATTTATAAGACGATTCGAGATATGATGATAAAATTTTGAATCAAGAGTATCGAGCTTGTAAATTTTGAGGTTAGAAAATTGTTGCATTTTGTGAGCTTGCACATCTTGGATAAATGATAGTCATTTTTAATCTAGACATTGATTGGGATGCCATGAGATGTCTCCTAAACTATATCAATTTTTATCTAGATTATTTTTGTTCAAATTGTTTGCTGGATTCCGTTTCGAATCCTCGCATAAACTTATTATCGATAAACTCTCGTGCCTATGATTTTACCATCTTGACTAATAGTGCTGTTATAATCTAGTTTTGCAAGCTCATTGATTTATTGATCTTGTTCATGACTTATGTTATTGAGCGTGCTCACTAACATGTTGTCTAATCAGAACCGGTGCATGACGGTCTGATCAACCAAGTGCACTTTGGTTCGCTTTTACCTATTGTTCTACGTAGATGGGACATAATTAAAACTTGGCCTCTAGAATCCCATCCACGACTGCCTTGACAATTCTTTTGAGATTATTCGGTCGTCTTTGAACCACGTATTCGTAATATCGTCTCTGAACTCTTTATTGCTTTCGCCTTCACCTATTTTGGAAAGTCGAAGGCACTTATACTAGAATTCCCTCTAGCCTACCTATCACTTTTGACCCTTGTCATCCAATATGACTACATCTTTGTCCTAAACTCCTCGCCCTTTCCTCGACCTACATTTATTATCACCACTCAAGTTAGGGTGAATTATTCTCGTAATCGTGCACTCAACCCTACCTATTCCTGAATTTTGAGAACGAAATTCTTGTAAGTTGGGTAGGATGTAAACCCCCTAAATTTCTACTATAATTTTTTTTAATAATTTGGTTTTAATTTTTTTTGCTTTGTATTGTACGTCGCATAGTCGTATTGTACGTCGCACATGAGTTTATATTTTCGGATGGCTCGTCGAGTGCGAATATGTGCGAGCTACATATTTTTGTAAAAACATTTTATTTATAAGCATGGTTTTTCAAATAATAAATAATTTTGATTTCGTAAATTGTAAAAATGCATCATACTGGAAATTCCAAAACTTTATTTTACATCATGGAAATTTATATAAATAGTAATTTGAAAACGAGGTTTTATGCAAATGTTCATTTTATACGAGACCTATAAATTTATATATATAAATCTATTTTTGAAATTTATTTAATATTAATATTTTATTATTCGAAAAAGTATTTAAAAATAGTGTTTTGGTTTAAATTTAATTGATTGTGATAATTTAAATTTGAGAAGATTTTATTGACTTTATTTTAAATAGCTTTTATTTGAAAATGGAATTTATCTATATAAATTTAGATTAGATTTATCTAAAATTTGAATTGGATTTGGATTTGATTGGAGTAATTTTTAAATTAATTTGAATTTAATTATGAGATTATCTTATGGGCGTTTAAACTACCCTAGTCCTTATCCTAATGGGATTTCCACCTCCTATAAAAGGAGAGGTACTTGCCCTCTTTTTCCATGAATTTCCACAACCGAAAACTTGTGCATTGTGTCCGTGTCCCGATCCCCCTCCCATCCACTAATTTCTATTTGTACAAATACATGGTTCTCCGTGTCCGACAGTCCCGGACACCAAACCCTCTCTACCTCGGTGTCACGCAGGACACAACCCTAAACTCTAACCCAATTCCTGTGTTCGTGTCAGCATCCTGACACGAAACCCCTATCCTTGAGTCCCTGTAGACCAGCCACCCTTCGACTTCCTTGCCATTCGATACCCTCGTTCCGAACCACCAGGACCCAACACCACCACCGTCACCATCCACGTCGATGCAACCCCATCATCCCCGAACCATCATCGAACCACGGTCGGCCACGACTCCCCGACTGCCGTAGACACCGTCCCGACCATCACCACCTCACCACCACCGCTGTCACCCCACCAGTAGCCGCTGCCAGCAGCACCCTGACACAACCACAACCACCGCTACGGCCATTCCTGGCCACAGCCACCACCTCCTGCCGATATCGCCACCACCACAATCGCCACTCCCACACCCACCAACACCATAGAAAGAGAAGGAGGAAACCTCTACTGGATCCTCGAGCCACGCCGCCCTGACTTTAGGGCTGCGCTCCGACACCTCGTCGCGAGTCGGCCTCGGACACCGCTTTCGAACTGGACAACCACCACGGTGAGCGTTCCTCCGCCGAGCGCCAGCCTCCGCGGGCTCCGCCGTGCCTCTGCCGCGACGCGAGCCCAAGATCCGTAGACTTTCCCAGCGTGTCCTTCGTCCGGAGCAGCTGTGCCAGGCCGACGATCATCTCCGGTCAACCGACCACCTCCCGTGGCGTGCTCCGCCTAGACCCAGCCGCCGCCCCTGTCCGTCGGCCACCGGCATGAGAGCGTGGAACACTGGAGCGCCATCCCAGCCGAGCCCGGCCGAACGCAGCTCCGACCCGAGGGCGACGAGCTGCCTCCGCTTCCCCTTCCTCCACTACGACCAGCACCGCCGCTTCCTTCCACCGAACCCTCGCACGAGCACTTCCCTCCGCCCGTCGGAGCCACCGTCGGTAAGAACTCCCTTCTTCTTCCTCTCTCTCTCGATCACTTTCCTATTTTAATTCCTCTCTCTCTCCACTTCTGTTTTGCTTTCTTTCTTCTTTAAGAGCGGAGCTTGCTCTGATATTTTATCACTATTATATGTTTCTGTTTATTATTATTATTAAGTAGGGGTAGTAGTAATTAGAGTTACTACTATATATATATTTTAATTGGTGTTTGTTTTGACTTAACAGTGATTTGAAATAAAATTTTAAAAACTAAATATTGATATCTTTATTTATTATGATTAGTATCCTTTATACTAATTATTTATTTATATAGTAGCTAATTTTGATGATAAAATATTATGGGTTATGATATACTATTGAAAAATTTTCTATAAATTTTGACAAGAGACTAGATTTTAAGGAAGAATGTATATATAGTTATCTAGATTTTTTTGTACCTTTATAAAAATATTTTTTTCAAATATAGTCTCTATCAAATATATTCTTACAAACTTAGAGTATTTATGGCCTAAAAAGATTTTTGTATTTTTCAAGTATTTAACATAAAAATTATATATTTTTATTAATAAAATGTACTTACCAAATTTATATGGTGATTCTCCCCAATATATACCAAAGTATTATAGGCTAATAAAAATTAGTTTCAAATATTTTCTACGAATATGAGTATTTTCTCCCTGAACTCCCGTTGATTATCAAAATTGATCGTGCTTAATCATGACTAATTCCTACTTATTACTCACAAGTTTAGACCTTTGCCCGTCAACCATGGCTATTGGACTATTGGAACATGACAGAACATCGCACCACCAGGCGTCCTACCAGGCAAGATACCTTGCCATCTTTACTGCTTACATTTAGTTGCATTTTATTATTCAGTTATTATATTTATATTTCAGTTTATTATTTTGCATGTTGACCTAGAGTTAAGGGACTACCGTCAAATTTAGTATCTCATTGACTTGTCACGATTGTACACGAGTTGTGTGTGAGAGTTTTGAGTATCATATAGAGGTCACTTGCGTGTAGGCTGATCCCCCGTGCGCATGCGTAGAAATAACTGTCAATAGATGCATGTTAGAAGACTTGACAGTTATCTATTATAAAACAGTATGGTGGAAATGACACGTGTTTGTGTGTCATGGTTACGACACACGTATAGTATCATTGGGGGGAGGGGACAGCTACTAGCGTAGGGGCTACATTTATTTTTACACACATTTGGGAGATAGTGTCTCGGATGAGAGCTACGTGTTACCCGACCGATAGTGTCTCGGATGAGCGCTACTTGTTGGTCACTCTTTATTAATTGCTTGCGTGAATCCGTTACAGACCCTGCGTAGAACGTTGTCCTCAAAGTGCATATCACTTAGATGGTTAGGGACCAGTTGTGTTGTAGTTTTGTAGTGGTTATATTTACAGTTATAATGGCATGTTCTTCCTGTATCTTGCTACGTCCTCTGAGGACCTGGTGATTTCTCTAGGTGTTTTTATGACTTTCTGCAGGTGCTCTAGCTAAGGCCATGACTTGCGCACTATTCTGTCGTAATGATTGCCCTTGGACTCGTCATCTGCTTCGCTCGACCAAATCAGTTATTTGTACATTTCTTTCTTATTTAAACTTGTTGGTAGTGGATATGTCTCTGCCCAATGTTTGTACAAATGACTATTTGATTATATCATTAAAACTTTATATTTGTGGATGAGATTTAGTTTGAGCATGGCTTTCTACATTTTACAGCTTATGTATACATACGAGCCTTTCATTTACTCGTATGGATACAGCTGGCATGATACGTATCTAGTCCCAAGTATTTTGGGACTGGGGCGTTACAATCTCATTCGACTACGAGAAAAGACTGTCGCTGCCAACATAGTCACCCTCCAGTTCGAAAGTTTTCCAATGACAGAAGCTCAAGACGGTGTCGTCCCCATCCCGACAACGACAATGAAAGTAGTCAATCTTCCACCAGCCTGTGACAATGCTCAAGCCAAATACCTTATCCAGAAAATGGGCTATGACTTGAATAGCGATAGAGGATTGAACTATGACAAAGGCCGACGCCTTCCCTTACGACTTCGTGCTCTAAAATGAAAGTCTCAAAATTACTATCAGCGCACCTGTCGGGGGTTGGGTTATGTTACACCCACAATAACTTTGGAGAGCTCAAAGCAGAGGCCATAATGCATTTACACTCCTCCGATTCCTCAATTGGGACTCTAAAACTAATATCGGCCAAAACTTGAAGAAGGTACTATCCATTAATATGGTCTCTACAGTTCCTCCAGTTGAGGACGAAGACCAAATACTCAAATTCTTCTAGGATGAACCATAGGATCAACGCCTAGGATCCCAATAGGAATGGCACTTTGAACAGTAGGAACCTTCCACCGAAGACGAAGTTGTTCAAGTCGAGTTAGGAAATGAGGCTTCCCCTAAACCCATCTTTATCAGCAAAAGCTTGAATGGAGAAGACAGAGAGTCTCTGATACAGCTTAACCGAGAGTACATCGGTGTCTTTGCTTGGAGCTGTGAGAATATGTCGGGATTAGGCCCACAAGTCACAATGCACCATCTCAACATCTTGCCCAATACTAAACCTGTCAAACAGCAACAACATCACTTCTGCCCTAATATTATGGATGCTATCGAGAAAAAAGTCAACAAACTTATAGAAAGTGGCTTCATTTGAGAAGAGAAACATCTGGATTAGGTGGCCAACATTTTCCCAGTCACTAAGAAGAACGGGAAGATTCGGGTCTATATAGACTTCAGGGATCTCAACTTGGCCTGTCCAAAAGATGAGTTTCCCTCCCAATCACTGACGTAATAATCGACAATACTTGTGGCTTCGAGCGTATGTCCTTCATGGATGGATTCTCAGCTACAACCAGATCAAGATGTTCCCTGAAGATGAAAAGCATACTTCATTTCGTACTCCAAAAGGGATCTACTGTTACACAGTGATGTCCTTCGAGTTAAAGAATGTGGAGCAACATACCAGCGGGCTATGAGTACCATATTCTGCAAATACCTCTAAAAATGGTAGAATGTTATGTTGATGACATTGCGTTAAAAGCATAAGGAAATCTAGTCATTTGGATGATTTGAGGACGGTGTTCGACTTGATGCGGACACATCGACTAAAGATGAACCCAACCAAGTCTTTCCTAGGAGTTTCCAGTAACAAGTTCTTGGGCTTTATCGCCAACCAAGGGTATTCATATTGACCCTGAAAAGATTAAGGCGATTTGGACATGGCTCCCCGAAGAATCTCTGTGAACTTTGAGGCCTACAAGGACGGTAGACATACATTAGAAAATTCATAGCAAATCTTTCTGGTCGCTGCCAACCCTTCACCAAACTGATGTAGAAAGGGGTCTCGTATGTCTGGACCGAAGAGTGTCAACGCACGTTCGACGACATCAAGAAGTACCTCACTAGTCTGCCAGTACTGGTAGCACCGGTTGTGGGGAGGCCCTTTCTACTATACGTCCAAGCTATGGAATTCTTTTGGTGCTTTGCTAGCCCAAAGAAACAACGAAAGCCACAAACAGGCAATCTACTATCTTAGCAGGACCATGATTGGTGCCGAACATCGGTATAATCCTGTAGAGAAAGAGTGTCTCGCTCTACTCTTTGCCATTCAAAAGATACGCTATTATGTGGCTGGACAGACAATCCACGTCATCTCCTGAGTCAATCCCCTCAGAGTCCTTATAACCAAGTCGGGGGCCCTAAACTCACGATTAGCCACATGGGCATTACTTTTGACTTACGACATGGTGTCCGTCCCATAAAAGGCAGTCAAAGGCCAAGCATTAGTTGACTTCTTAGCGGCACATCCTGTACCAGAGACGTCAAAGCTCTACAATGACATTTTCGACGAAGTCTTAAAGTCTAATGCAGTCTTAGACAATCCTTTTGGCGTATGTTCTTTGATAGTGCTTCAAGAACAGGGCCCAAAGACGAGATCATCGCAGGGGTCAGATCGTTCTCATCACTCTGACGGCTTAGTCATCCACCGTGCATACTCCTTCATGAAATCATGCACCAATAATGTGGCTGAATACAACGCTCTTATCATCGGACTCCAGTTCGCTAAACAGTTGGAGGTCGACTACATTGAGGCCTACTGTGACTCGAAGCTGATTATCAACCAGGTTCGAGGACAATATGAGGTTCGGCATGAAGATCCGATTCCTTACCACCAGGCTGCAATCGATATCATTTCTACCTTCACAGGGTTCTTTATAGAACATGTACCTCGATTGCAAAACATAGAGACCGACGCACTCGCTGATTGCCGCTTCTCTGGCATCTCCAGTTGGAACCTAATATACCGTCACGGTGATGGATCGAGAGCTGGTTTTCCCCAAGAACAACCTGTATAAGTATCTAAGCTACTCTGTACAGGTGGACACTAACGTAGACGTTCGGGACTGGCAATTCTCGTTCATAGACTATGCAGTCTATGGAGTCCTACCTGAAGACCCGAAGAAAGCGACTGTTGGCCCATTGGTCATGGTCAAACCTGATTTTAATAATTGATCAAACTCTGTCTCGATATAAGGGTTACTCAAGTCAATTTGGACTCTTGGACAACTGCCGAAGAAATGCTACCTATCTGTTCAAGACCGAAGCTGTGTTTATCGTATGAATTGTATGCAATGTAATTTTTACTTTTATTGAGTCTAGGAATACATTGTACACCAAGTCGTACTGGCAAATAGGCTACCCTAAAAATTTTCAAAATATCCTATGTTTTGAAAAATAGCCCCTATTTACAAAAAGCTCCTAACTGCTTAAAACAATTTCAAAAGTCCCAAAAATCTATATGCAAAAACTCGACAAAACCCTGACAGAACTCGGCCAGAGTTCGGTTAGTGGACGTTGTATTTTGAACTTGGTCCTCCTGCAATTAGGATCTTGCCGAGATTTTCTCATAGAGTTCGGCCTGAATTCTGACAGAGTTCTGCCTTTGGAAAAACTATAAATAGTGAAGGATTTGATCATTTCAACTCACTTATTCACTTTCATCTCTTCTCTTGAAAGCTTACTATGTTCTTCTAAAGTATTCTAAAGCTTTCATTTTCAAATCCCAAGCTAGTTACAATCCTCTAGTCGATTTGTTAGTGTGGTACGGTCTAGAAGTTCAGAGTGATTGTAATCAGAGGCTTGATTGAAGAAAGATACTTCACAACTGAAGTTGGTCGAGTACTTTGGATCAAAGCTCGCATTTTTAGAAGTTGCAAGGACTTCATTTGAAAACTTGCGGTATTTTCCAATAGTGGATTCAACTGGAAGCTAGAGTTCTTCTGACTGGACTAGTCCTCACAAGAGGAAACCAATATACTTTGCCATCTTTGTGTTTGCTTTCTGATCTCAGTCTTTACATTTATTTGCTTGTGATATATCTCTGTGATCTTGCTGCTAACTTTTTAATTAGCTATTTTTCGCTGCCTACTCTATTCACCCCCCTAGAGTACTGCGCTTTACAATTCTTTCCTACAATTGGTATCAGAGTGGGTTATACAGGTAAAGCAAGGTAACATTGCAGTTATATTTTTATTCTTAACTGTTACATATATCACAGTATAACACATGGCAACTGTGAAGTTCACAAGTGAAGGCCAAGCCACAAACAGACCTCCACTATTTGACTGTACAAATTATACTTATTGGAAAACACGGATGAGTTTCTTCTTGAAATCTCTAGATTTTGACTTATGGTCTATTGTTATTGATGACTATAAAAAGCCTCTTGTATTCTTATTGAATATGTATTGGTTGAAAAATCGCATGATAAGTATACTGAGGATGAAAAGAAAAAGGCCAGTCTTGACGCACATGCTATTAATGCTTTATTTTGTGCTTTAGACAGAACTGAATTTAACAGGGTGTCTACTTGCACAACATCAAATGAAGTATGGAAACTTCTCGAAGTAACCCACGAAGGAACAACACAAGTCAAGGAGTCAAAGATTAGCAGACTTACTCAGGAGTATGAGGCATTCAAAATAAAGACAAACGAATCTGTCACTCAGATGTTTACGAGATTCCTGGATATTGTAAATCCTCTGTCATCATTAGGCAAGGATTACAGTAACCATGAGAAAATTTGCAAACTGCTACGAGCTCTCATGAAGAACTGGATTCCAAAGGCTACAGCAATCTTTGAAGGGAACGACCTCTCAACAATGTCCCTCGAAACACTCATGGGTAAGCTACTCACTCACGAGCTGGAACTTCAAGACTTTGAAGATACTTCACCAAAGGAAATGTCCGAGAAGTCGATCGCTTTCAAGGCTCAACTAGAAGAACCGTCGAAGATAATTCTGACGACAGTGACTCTGACTCTGAAGATCAAGCTCTTATGGTAAGAAAGTTTAAGAAGTTCATGAGATTCAACAGAAGAACTTAGGACTACAACAGCAATAGCAGCAACAACAACAACGAAGAAGATCCTATCTGCTATGGCTGTAAGAAGAAAGGACACATAAAGAAAGAATGTCCAACAGCATCATCGTCAACCAGAAAAAGCAACAAATATGACAAAGGCTACCTGAAGAAATCTACATCCAGAAGGTATGTCAATACAAGCATATGGCATGAAAGTGAAGCTAGCAACTCAGAAGATGAACAATCAGATGATGTTGCAAATGTATGCTTGATGGCTTACGATCAGGTAACCACTAATCCTCTGTTTGATACTTATGATGATTTTATCTTTGAGCAACAAGGTAAAGCCATTACTGACCTCTTAGGGATTACAGAAGACTGTGTAGTAAATACCAGACCTCTAAGAAGGTACTCAAGGAGTACAAAGGTGAAATAGGAAGACTTACCAACCTACTAGCTAAGGTTAGAAGTAGTGATAATTCTAGTGAGGTAGGTGAGCTTTCTTCTGTTAAGCTGTTATTATACGAGACCAAAAGACTATCCAAAGAAAAGGACAAGACCATTATCCAGCTAGAGGAAGACTTACTCAAAGAGAAGAAGAGTCTTCAGTTTGCACTGATTAGAAATGTTGCACTTACTGCTAATTTGAGATCTTTACATGACACCTCCAAAAAATTAGAAATTAGGTTAGGAAAACAGCCTAAAGTTGCCGCTTCCTGCCCTAACAAGTGTCACTTATCGAATCATCGGAACACTGTCAAATCCAACACTATCAGACCAAACCAAACCAAACCATTGTCTAAGAAGACAAATAGGCATGCATTCTTCTATATTAGAAAACCAAGACCTACTAATAATGCACAACATATTGCATTCAACATTCAACATGCTAGATGTCACTATTGTGGCACCGTTGGTCATATTCCTTTTTCATATAGAGTTAGAAAGCTTGTTCATTTAAAGATTTGTGCATAGATACCGAAAACTGACATTCCAGGACCTACAAGAAATGGGTACCAAAGTTTTCATCTGCAAATTCTTTTGTATGTGAAACACCCTTCACATGCTAGAAGTAAATGGATCCTCCACAGCGGTTACTCAAGGCACATGACCGGTGACGCTTCATTATTCGCAACTACTGTCGAAGAAGAAAGAAGGATACGTTTCCTTCGATAATAATTTGAAATGGTACATAATTGGTATCAGCAATATTGGTAATACTTTCTACCCTGTGATTAAAGATGTTTGTCTAGTTACCGAGTTAAAACATAATCTGCTCAGCATAAGCCATTTAGCTGACCACGGTTATGGCATTAACTTTGTCAAAGATAAGTGTACTATAGTTGATAGCTCAACTGGTAGTACTATATTTGAAGGTATCAGGGAAGACAATATATATGTTTTATATCTGTTAGAAAATGCTAACAAAGTAGGTAGATGCTTGATGGCCAAAAGTGATGAGAGTCAACTATGGCACATGAGACTCGATCATGCAAACATGGACACAATCTCAAGATTATCCACAAACAAGTTGGTACGAGGCTTACCAAACATTTCTTTCAAGAAGGATACGATATGTAGTGAATGTGAAAAGAACAAAGCTACCCGATCCGCATTTATGTCCAAGAATGCTGTAAGTACCACTAGACCTCTACAATTACTGCATATAGATTTATTTGGACCTAGTAGAATTGCTAGCCTAGGTGGTAAGTTATATGCATTTGTAATAGTAGATGATTTCTCTAGATACACGTGGGTATATTTTCTTTCACGCAAGAATGATGCATTGTCAGAATTTGTCACCTTTTGCAAGAAAGTTCAAAATGAAAAAGGTTTCATGATCACTCGTATTCGAAGCGATCATGGCGGCGAATTTGAGAATGTAGAGTTCAAGTAATTTTGTGACACACACGATTATCTGTATGAGTTCTCTTGCCGTAGGACTCCACAACAAAATAGAGTTGTGGAACGTAAGAACAGGACTCTATCCGAAATGGCTAGAGTAATGTTAAACCAGTTTAGTCTACCAAAATACTTTTGGACTAAAGTTGTCAATACAGCTTGTTATGTTCTCAATAGGGTTCTAATTCGACCTATATCGAAGAAGACTCCCTATGAGCTATGGTTTGATAGAAACCTATTGTCTCTTATTTTAAAATATTTGGTTGTAAATTCTTATTCTTACCACTAAAGACAATCTGAGTAAATTTGATTAAAAGGCCGATGAAGGTATATTTTTAGGTTATGCGGCGAAGAGCAAAGGGTACAGAGTCTTCAACAAGAAAATCATGATCGTCGAAGAATTGATAAATGTTACATTTGACGAACTTAATTAACACTCAGTCGATGATGATGATGAAGACATAAGTACCAAGCACAGCTTCTGCAGAACCTTCACATAAAGTACCAGCTGATTCTCCAAGCAAATCACGTACAGAACCAGAAGTCGGAACCAGCAATCCAGAGGATATGCCAAAAGAAATGAGATTTTTGGCAGACCATCCCAAAGACTTGGTAATTGGTGATATTACAGGGGTGTAAGTACTCGTTCCTCTAGTAAACATATAGCTTCTTGTGTTGCTTTTATTTCACGCTTGAACCCAAAAATATTGAAGAAGCATGAAGTGATAATTTTTGGTTAGTTGTTATGCAAGAGGAATTGAACCAATTTCAATGAAATCAAGTTGGGAACTTGTTATCAAGCCCATGAACATCCAGTTATCACTACCAAAATAACCAACTTTAGCGACGGCCACATCCATCGCTCATCCGTCGGTAACATAAATTACCGACGGAATAGCGACGGATATTTGATGAAAATGGCCGTCGGGAAATATGTCGTCGCTAAAATTTGTCCGTCGCTAAGCCGTCGGACAAATGATTAATCGACGGACTAGCGACTGATTACCGACGGTTGCCTTTCAATGGTTTAGCGACGGATTAGCGACTTGTTCCCGTCGGTTTATATGCCATATAATATTAAAATATCCGTCGCTAAGCCGTCGTAAATAGGTCGGTAAAAGCGTATCAGAGAGGTTCCTGATACGCAAAATCAGTCGCTATTCCGTCGCCATTCCGTCGTTAACCTCGACGTTATAGCGACGGATTAGCGACGGGTAGGGCGTCGGCCTGGTTCTGGAAAGCTTCCATATTTCCAGAACCATGTCGACGGATAATGGGTCGCTAAGCCGTCGCTAGTCCGTCGTCATCCTCGACAGATTAGCGACGGATTAGCGACCCACTATCCGTCGCTAAGTCTCTGGAAACCTACCATATTTCCAGAACCATGTCGACGGATTTGCCGTCGCTAGGTAGTCGATATTCCGTCGCTAATATTCCAGTTAGCGACGGAAGTTCCGTCGCTAGTTCGTCGCTAGCTCGTCGCTACCTGCAAATTTATTTCAACCAGTTAGCGACGGATTCGTCGTCGCTAGGTAGTCGCTAGGTGGTCGCTAACTGCAAAATATTTATATCACCCAGTTAGCGACGGATATTCCGTCGCTCGTCCGTCGGTAACTGCAAATATTTATATAACCCAGTTAGCGACGGATTTGCCGTCGCTAGTTAGTCGCTCATCGGTCGCTAAAGATATATCCGTCGCTAGTTAGTCGCTAGTCCGTCGCTAAATGCAACATTAATTAAAAAAATTACAGAAACATTCTATTTCCTTTTCGTAAATATTACACATATTCATAATATCCAATATCCAAACATCCATGTACGATCAACAAATATCCAAATATCCAAATTCATAATATCCAATATCAAACAGAAATATCCAAACATCTATGTACAAATATCCAAACACAAATATACAAATTCATAATATCCAAACATTCATGTACGCTTCCAAAATATCCAGAATTCAAATCCAAAAACAGTACAAATATCCAAAAACAGTACAAATATCATTGAGATGGATCGCGTCGTCGTCTCGGCGCCGCCTCGGCTCTGCGGATGTACTCTTCCACCATGTACGCCGGCACCTGGCACAACACATGCTCTGGAAGCGTGCGGAGCTGCTCTGGCGACATCAAGTCCATGAGCCCAATGAGCGCAGTATCCGGTACCAGGCGGACCTCGACAGAACGGTCAAATGAATAACGTCCAGGGTCGGAAGGACCGGCAACCGCACTAGACGTACCGGGAGCAGACGGATCTGGACCGGGAGCAGAAGAAGGACGCGGAAGGCGCTCCAGCACATCCGACATTAGACTCCGCATTTCCGACATATCGGAGGTGAGAGTCGCAAGCTGCGCCCTCATATCGTCCGACGGGGGCGGGGGAGGCGGCGGGGGCGGTGGATATCTCGGAGTCGCGCCCTGCAACGACGCCGCCATGGAACTTACGCCGTAGACGCGCCCTTTATTAAAGCCGCCGACAGACTCTACGAACACGTCGTCGTAGTGAGCGGCCATAAAAGAGGGCGTCTGGGTGGGCGTCGTTTCGCCGACAACCTCGGCAGGGGGCTCAATCTGACTAAGGGCCTCACGATATGCAGCCTATCCAATGAATGTGTTTATACTATAAGTTTTCCTAAGTTATAATCTAAATCCTATGTTTCCCTAAGTATAATTTGAATCCTACGTTCACCTAATTAAGTTAACAATAATTATATTTCTAATATAAATCTCATAAACGTAATTACTTACATCAGTCGCCTGGGCCCTCGCGTCGACGAAGCTCCCGTCTGCCCGCCTCTTGTGTGTATGCAGGAATACATCGTAGGCGGTGACCGACTCCGGCTCTCTCCCTCCTTTATCGCCCGTTGTGCCTGCATACGAAATATACGTCGAATTTAATTAACTACGTATATTAATAGTACCGAATTTAATAGTGAAATGAATTTGCGGTATCTCACCAAATCTGCACGCGTCGCTGCGTGGGGCTTTGAACCTCCCGTATGCAGACCAGCGGCCTGTCTGCTCGCCTTCGCTTTCTCTGATTTCTCCCTGTACTGAGCAGTATTCATCTTATCCAACATCTGCTCGTAGTACTCCTCCCGGAGCCACTTCTTCCTCGAATGTGCCGTACGAACGTCGTACACCGCATCCCGTATCTTCTTTCCGGTGGCGGCTTTGTAGGCCTTGCGAATCAACTCCTCGCGATGGGGGGGCCACCAGAACGTCGTCTGACATACAAATTAAATTATCACGTAATTAAAAAATTAGTGGATTAAAGAATAATTAATAATTAACCAAAAGATATATATATACCTTCATCTCCTCGAGCCAGACGTACTGCATGTTCTGAGGCACCTCAGAAAAATTGAGGTAGGGGCCATGGTAGTTTTCCCGGATAATTTGCCCGAGTATCCGGGCAGCATCATACGGGAAAAACCTACAAAGAAGCAAAGACTGGATTATTAACTTGAATAAATGAAACAAATTTAATAAATTAACTTAAATTTACTTACGTATCCCGCGGGCCATAGCTCTTGTCGGTTCTCGCCTATCGGCCTCTCTGGAGGCGTCGGAGGATCCGCGGGTCCGCGGATGTACTCACCGGTAGCAGGATAAAGCTGAATCCGGGGGTACTCCGGAGCCCACCCTGCAGTAACTGATGGTGTACCCGCTGGTGCATCCGGGGGCGTAACGGATCCGCTAGCGGATGGAGTCTCAGGCCTCGATGAAGATGAAGGTAGCGCAGAGATAGATCGACGGCGGGAAGAGTCTGTGGCTGGGCTCTCCAGGTCGGGATCGGAGGACTCTATATTCGGGGAATGTGGAAGGCGACCACGACCGCTACCACCACGACCGCTACCACCACATCCACGGCCAGTGCCGCTAACCACGCCACACGGCCAGTAGCCACCACCAGCACCACCACGGCCACGGCCACTGCCGCTACCAGCAGCACGAGAGAGCTGCGCGCGAGAGAGAGAGAGCCGCGAGAGAGAGAGAGTTTTGGAGGAATGAAAAATTCCCCCCCGTCGGTTCAATTTAAGTTAGGGCACAGAACCTAGCGACGGAATAGCGACGGAATAAATTAGTCGCTAAACCGTCGCCAATTAAAAGGTGTTTTCCGACGGATATATCCGTCGCCAGTTAGTCGCTAAAGTTCCCGCCAATATTTTAAAGATTTTGCCGCCAACATTTGCGACGAATAAGCGACGAAAAAGAATCCGCCGCTAACGTTCGTCGACTTAGCGACGAAAACCCGACAAATTTTTATATTTAAAATTGGAAAAAATTATGTTATGTTGTCTGTCGCTAATCCGTCGCTAAGATGTCGGAAACTGGTCGCTATTAGCGACGAAATCCGTCCGTCGCTAAACTTCCGTCGGGGTAAAGTGGGGTATTTTAGTAGTGTATTAGCACCCGCTGGGTATTCTGAAATAAACTGAATGAGAATGGTTTGGTGACTCGTAATAAGGCTCGACTCGTAGCTCAAGGATACAATCAAGAAGAAGGTATCGACTACGATAAAACTTATGTCCCAGTTGCGAGATTAGAATCCATTCACATGTTATGTGCATTTGCATGTTTTCATAACTTTAAATATTTCAAATGGATGTCAAGAGTGCATTTTTGAACAGTTTTATAAAAGAATAAGTTTATGTAGCTCAACCTCCAGGTTTTACTGATTTCAAAAATCCTGATTATGTTTTCAAGTTGAAGAAAGTCTTATAGGATTTAAAACAAGCCCTTGGTACGATCGTCTAAGCTCTTTTCTACTTGACAACGGTTTTACAAAAGGGAAGGTTGATACTAAATTTATAAAATCTTTTAATGACAATCTTATTTTAATTCAAATTTATATAGTTGATATTTTTGGATCTACTGATGATCTTTCTGACAAGAATTTTCAAAGTGTATACAGAATGAGTTTGAGATGAGCATGATGGAAGAACTGAAATTCTTTTTCGGACTGCAAATCAAACAAAGCAACAATGGGACGTTCATTAATCAAGCCAAGTACACAAAATATGTATTAAAGAAGTTCAATCTAGAAGCAGTCAAACCACTTGGCACTCTGACGGCAACTTTAACTAAGCTTGATATTGATGAACAAGGCAAACCAGTCGACATACGTAAGTATCGAGGTGTGATTGGTAGTTTACTTTACTTAACTGTAGTCCTGATATAATTTTAGTGTTAGCTTGTGTGCACGTTTTCAAGCCAACCCTAAGGAATCATATTTGTGCGCGGTTAAGCATATCTTCGATACCTTAAAGGTACTTCCTCTGTCGGCCTATGGTATCCCAAAACTACGTCGTTTGACCTAACTGGTTATTCGGATGCTGATTTTGTTGGATACAAAGAAGATAGAAAAAGTACCAGTGGCACATGTCATTTCCTAGGCAAAACTCTAGTCTCTTGGTTTAGCAAGAAACAAAATTCTGTCGCATTGTCAATGACTGAGGCTGAATATATCACCGCGGGATGTTGTTGTGCACAAATTTTGTGGATGAAGCAAACCTTAGAAGACTTTCGTTTACTTTACACACACATACCCATTTTTTGTGACAACACTAGCACTATTAATTTGACTAAGAATCCAGTATGTCACTCTCGTACTAAGCATATCGAGATTCGACATCATTTTCTTAGAGATCATCAACAAAATGGAGATATAAACCTTGTATATGTAGACACTGAGAATCAATTAGCTGATATCTTTACAAAACCTTTAGCGGAAGATCGTTACAATTATTTACGTCGAGAATTAGGAATTTTAGATATCAATAATATTAATTAATTTTGTTTTATCGATTATTTTTCAATACTCAAAAACTGTTTTGAGACAAGCCAACAAAGGGTCTGTCTGTCACCACGACTACGGTCAAAGCGAAGCGGTATTTAATTGTTCCCTGGTGAACTCCCGTTGCTGGGACAGTACCCCTATAGCTAATCTGAAATAGTCGCTGTGTAACAAAATTTAATTTGTAAAATAATATTAATTATATTAATTGAAATTTAAAATTACACTTGGAATTAAATAATTGAAAGGGGTTGATGAAAAGAATGTGGCCTGCAAATATTTATAAAAAATCATCAAAAGAACCCTAGGCGAATTCGGCACGAGTTCGGCCCGAGTTCGATCGGAGTTCTGTTGGTGGTATATGTTTTTAAGTCATCACCTGAGGCCCCCTTCTCTTCATCTCCACCAAACTCCTCTTTCAACAGCAGCTGTCGCCTGAACCCCTCTCCAAACCCTAGTTTTTCTCTAACCTATTGCTATATTCTACTTAGAAATTTCAATCCAAAATTTGGATTCGTGCAGAGAATCTCTGTCTCTACCACATACTCAATTCTCGGAAGGTATAAACTTTTTCTTCTATCTCTTTCAATTCATTAGTTTAAATTCATTTTTGGGAGAAAATGCCTAAGCGATTCACTCCATCCAAGAGGAAGAATACAAACGCCAGTGAAGAGGCTTCATCTTCGAATCCACCAGAGGATTCCCTCTTTTCCCCTGTCCAATCGGCCGACGGTGCATTCAATGAGTTTTACTTGAAACTCATGATCATTTATTATTATGGTATGCTGACTTTGTGATGCGTAACATATGTACTGGAGCCCCGATTAAGTTGACTATGTTTCCTGACCATCGTCCATTGTTTGAGGCATTAGGGTTACACTGACTTGTCTCCCTCAAATACCCTATAGCTACTAATGCCATTAGACTGTTCTTTTGCAACTTTGTTTTAGACACTTTTACTGTTAAAACTCGTGTCGGCGGTATCATCATCGAGTTCAACGATAATATCCTAGCGAAAATCCTTGGTATTCCTAACGAAGGTGTCCCGCTTGATGATATCACTGAGTTTGATTCCCCGATGGCACGACTCTTATCAGTTTAAGAGCAACCTTTGTGCACCTGCCCATGTTCGTTCTCGAAAGTTCAAGGCTGCAAACTTGAACTTATTTAACTATGAGTTACACTGCATCATCTATTCCACCATTCTACCAAAATCTACTTCAAAGGATGATGTTACAAATCTTGAACTATCTGCCTTCTACCACATTATCAAGGGAATTCTATTTTCGGTTCCCAAGACTATCATTCAAATGATGGGACGTTGTCGCAAAAGGATCGGAATCTCTCTTATCTGATGTTCATCCCACGCATCTTTCAGCGTTTTGATATTGATCTTTCCACTTGTGCTCTGGACCCTGAGCCCAAGTATCTCCAGCTGTCACGTCGTAGTACAGCCGTTCCTCCTGCACCTCCTACTGCTCATATTCACTTCATCAGGATTACCCTATGACCTTTGAGGGTATTCATCAGCATCTCTCGGATCTGCATACATTCATCATTGACACATCTAGGGAACGCGAGTTCTGTGATGTGAGTCGGTTCCAGGCTTTTGCCAACTCTTTTGCCAACCTCCGTTTTGCCCAGACTGGACATTCTGCCAGTTCACTTCCCAGAGATCCAGCTTTCTTCGGCTACCGCTATGAGGATGAGACAGTACATACTCTCTTTTATCCCGATAACGCATATGATTGGTACCGGTTCTGGTGCTACTCCACACCCTTCTGGAGCTGGCACTTTTGGAGCTAGTCCATCCGGACATGGTGGACGTGCTGGCATTGTTGATGATGATTCTTCAGAGGATTTGTGATCGAGACGCGTTGTATTTTGTCTAGATGCCACTTTTTGAGACTTTTTTATGTCTATGTTTACTTGGAAATGCTCCGACATTCCAAGATATCATTTAGTATTCTATCTTTTAGTTTATTTTGCACTGAGATTATGACTGACTGAGCTGATGTATTGAAAACATCTAGTTTATGCTCTGCTTAGCGTATTTTATTTCATTTTAGCATTATTCATATAGCACTATCTCTTTATGCTTCAATATAAACTGCCTGTGAAATGTTTGTTTTTCTATTTATTATATTTGTATTTCTTCAACGATTGTTCCTTATGCATGAATTGCAGGGGAGCTTTTCTCTTTGCAATTATTTTGCTAATTGACAACGGGGAAGAAATAGGATCTAACATCTTTTTTGCAGGATACAGGAAAAAAATTTCAGGATACAGTACAATTTTAATTATCTTTCAAATCTTATTGATCAAAGATGTTATATCGATCAAGGTTTGTCAATTATCAAAATGGGAGATTGTTGGCCCATTGTTCATGGTCAAACCTGATTTTAATAATTAATATAAGGGCTACTCAAGTTACTTTGGACTCTTGGACAACAGCCAAAGAACTGCTACCTATCTGTTCAAGATCGAAGCTGTGTTTGTCATATGAGTTGTATGCAATGTAATTTTTACTTTTATTGAGTCTAGGAATACATTATACACCGAGTCGTACTGGCAAATAGGCTACCCTAAAAATATTTTCAAAATATCCTATGTTTTGAAAAATAGCCCCTATTTACAAAAAGCTCCTAACTGCTTAAAACAATTTCAAAAGTCCTAAAAATCTATTTGCAAAAACCCTGACAAAACCCTGACAGAACTCGGCCAGAGTTCGGTTAGTAGACGTTGTATTTTGAACTTGGTCCTCCTGCAGTTACGGATCTTGCCGAGATTTTCTCATAGAGTTCTGCCCAAATTCTGACAGAGTTCTGCCTTTGGAAAAACTATAAATAGAGAAGGATTTTGATCGTTTCAACTCACTTATTCACTTTCATCTCTTCTCTCTAAAGCTTACTACGTTCTTCCAAAGTATTCTAAAGCTTTCATTTTCAAATCCCAAGCCAGTTATAATCCTCTAGTCGATTTTCCAATGCAGTACTGTCTAGAAGTTCAGAGTGACTATAATCAGAGGCATGATTGAAGAAAGACGCTTAACTGAAGTTGGTCGAGTACTTCGGATCAAAGCTTGCGTTTGTAGAAGTTGCAAGGACTTCGTATGAAAACTTGTGGTATTTTTCAATAGTGGATTCAACTGGAAACTAGAGTTCTTCCGACTGGACTAGTCCTCACAAGAGAAAAACCAGTATACATCGCCGTCTTTGCGTTTGCTTTCTGATCCCTGTCTTTACATTTATTTACTTGTGATATATCTCTGTGATCTTGCTGCTAACTTTTTAATCAGCTATTTTTTGCTGCCTACTCTATTCACCCCCCTTAGAGTATTGTGCTTTACAATTCGTTCCTATAGCGACTTCTATCAAAAGGTACTCACTCAGATTCTCTTTGATATAGCTACTAAATATTGTATCGTCGTTCATATGACAGACTCCTCCTGCGGTGTCTATCCAAGACCGAAGCATAAGAAGCACTCCGAGAGGCACACGATGGTACCTGCGGGGCTCACCAGCCTGGTCCTAAGTTACAGGACCGACTGTATCGCATGGGCTACTACTGGCCCACTATGATGGCAGATATCGTTGATTATGCGAAGAAGTATAGGATATGTCAGTTGCATGCTGACTTCATCCACCAACCTTCGGAGTTCCTACATCCCACAGCGCTGTATGGCCATTTGAAGCATGGGAATGGACATCATTGGGCCGATCAGTCTACCGTCCTTCAAAGGACACCAGTTTATCCTCACCATTACCGACTACTTTTCCGAGTAGGCGAAAGCAGTACCGCTGGCTGAGGTGAAAACCTCGAACGTGATTAACTTTGTTAAGCATCACGTCATATACCGCTTCGGAGTTCCCAGAAGGATTATCTATGACAATGGCCCTCAGTTCGTGAGCCACACATTCTATCGGTTCTGTGATAAGAATCAAATACATAATGTAGCATCAACGGCTTACAATCCTATAGCAAATGGACTAGCTGAAGCATTCAATAAGACTATTGTCAAGCTGTTCAAGAAAGTCGTATCTTCTAATAAGCACGATTGGAATGAGAAACTTGGCGAATGTTTGTGGGCTTACCATATAACTATTCGAACACAACAGACACACACCGTTCTCTCTCATTTACGGAAGCAAGGCGGGTGCTTCCTCTGGAGATCCAAATCATGTCTTTACGGGTAGCTATCACCAATGCTAACTGACGAAGATAATCAACGTCGACGGCTACGTGAGTTGGAGGCGTTGGACAAAAATTGTCTGCTAGCTCAATAATGGATCAAGCTTTATCAAGCTTAGATTTTCGAGGCCTTCAACAAAAGATCCAGGAAAGGACATTCCAAGTGGGTGACCTCGTCTTATCAGTTCGGAGACCAATGGTGATGACTCACAAGACGGCTAGGAAGTTCGAGCCCAAGTGGGAAGGACCGTTCGTTATAGAGACAGACTACTCCAATGGTGCCTACGGACTGGCCAAACCTAACGACGATTTGCTAATGATGCCGATCAAGGACAAGTTCCTGAAGAAGTATTATGTCTGAGGCTTAAATCGACATATACTCCCAAGATAGATCCAAGACACGTCATCTTCGAAAAGAATGGGAAGATCACGACCTCGGCTAGAATACCTGCGGAAGACATAACACACACTGGAAAGATAACCAGGT